>OZ024798.1:15840223-16440223 GCA_964017045.1 Omphiscola glabra | reverse complement strand
TGTCAGTCTCCAGAATCAGAACCCCTCTACACCACCCTTATGAATTGCATGGCCATATTCTTAAGCCAGTTACCTCCATAAGGTACTTCGGTGTTACCATTCAAAGAGAGATCCACTGGGATGAACACATTAACAATGTGTGCAACTGGGCAAACAAGACACTAGGGTTCCTAAGCTGATATCTGAGGATCGGCAAGTGCAGCGTGAAAGAAAAAACCTATAAAGCCTTTGGCCGGTTTTAGATTAGGCATGTTCAATGTGGGACCCATTCACCCAAAAGAGCATCGACAGGTTGGAGGTGGTCCAGCGAGGGGCAGCACGCTTTCTCCTGACCCACTACAGGAACATCTCAAGTGTTAGCAGCATGCTGGAAACACTGGGCTGGTCACCATTGGAGGAATGACGACGACTATCCAGGCTCTCCAAGATGTACACCATAAAAAATGGGCTGCTCCACCATTAAACAGAAACTCGTCCCTCTCCACCCATAAGGCAGTGACGAGGCCATGACAGGCAGTTCCGGCTCACAAAAGCAAAAACTCAGACAGGAACTTTTCACTCCTGTCAAAGACAATCAGGGACTGGAACAAGCTTCCAAAAGCAACAGTTGAGGTGACTACACTTGGCACATTTGCATCCTGCCTCCTCCATTACAACCCCCAGTTCTTAATATCATCACTGAGTAGCCCTTGCAGCCAGTGAAGTATCCTCTTCAAAACCATGCACCGTTACATCGCAAACCCCTCTACAGGCATAGTAGCAAAAATGATCAATACAATTATTGTGGGCCCTCAAAATATAGAAGAAGATGAATCTGAAGTCAGATGGTGTGTTTCACGTCAGGAATTTAAGTTATAAAGCTTCATGGGAACATTCATTTGTCAAGTAGTAACAAAATGCAAAAAATTGTTATTTATTCTTATATAACTTGAAATTAAAATAAAAAGGTAAAGACATCTTGAGGAAATCACTCTCCATGCGCATCGCTTTCATCAACCAAGTTTGGTGATAGTCATAGTATAGCTTGGTGATTCACAAAACATTTTGCAGAATCAAAATACCATAACGGTACATCATACATGGAAACTTTTTTGGATCAAAAACTGTAAAAAAGACCAGCGGTTGTCACCTTTTTTGGCGTGATTTCAGCTGGTAAAATAATATTGTGTTGAATGTAGTACCTTCAATGTATCCCTCTAGATATGCCGCAAGAAGTGTCACTGACCTGCGGTTGCTCCCTTACCTCGGATATAACTAAACCTCAGTTCTCCACATTGGCTAGTTACACACTGGGATGACAATTGGAAAGTCGTAAAAATTAAGATTTTAAAAACTATATTTAAAATATTGCTGGTGACAACAGCGTGTTTTTGTCAAAAGGGTAGAAACTGGAAGTATCCTTTGTAATGCTATCTATCTGGTATCGCCACAATAACAAATTCAAATTGAGCCCTTATTCAATTCGTAGTAAGTTTCTATGTCTATATTGTCATTGTACACAATCTATTTAAGTCATTTTTTAAAAAGTTAAGTCCCATCATCTTCATTGTAATTTTTAGTATTGAATTTAGTTTTATATTTGTAACATATATGAATGGGCTGGGACGAAAATAGACAGAATACTCACTCTCCAGAATTCCTAATACTGTTTTGCTGCAGCGCTACTAATTTATTTTGTCTCACAAGAGTTGTAACAATGGGCCGAAGCCTCCCAAATATAAGCGACATCTTTTAACCCCAAATATTTTCATTCAGTTACAAAAAAATTATGAAGGTCGTAAGGCTAACCGATTCTGATTTTTCTTCAAAGAGAATACTATTTTCTATCTACATTACAGGCGTATAAATTTTTATGCCTTTGCACTATCTAACCTGGTGTTTGAATCGCGAAAGTATGTTACTTCCACCGACCTCTACATTTAAATAAAAAGGCATTTTAATACCGATGATACAAATATTTTTTTAAATGATATGGTCCGTATGGTTGTAAGATGGTAATAAGGGGTAGGGTGTGGGGGGGAGGGGGGAGAGACTGCATTCGGGTAAGCAAAAAAGGTAATGAGTGAAAACCTCTTGCTGCCCTCTCGGATAATACATTTCAGCTAAGCGTTATTTCTTTTAAATTCTGTTTTTACTGTTGTTTATTCGCTGATGTAGGCCTCTTGCCAACATGTTCGTTGTTTTTTCCTTTTTTTCAGATTTTCCCATACTTTATTTAAATAATTTCCTATTATTGTAAGAACCTTTGCAACGAGCTTAAAAATTAGTGTCTGATTCAACTCAATATTTCTAAAAAATCAAAAACATTTCATACTGAATTTTCATATCGATTCTTGAATTTGCTTCGAAATGAAGAATGGCTAAAACAGGAGTATCGATTCTTGCATTTGCTTCGAAATGAAGATTTGTTAAACCAGGAGTCCTAAACTTCTAAAAATATCAGACTCTGTTTGGACCGGGCCATAATTTGAAAAATTATGAACGAATTCATATGGCAATGACAGTGCACATATATTATCTGTAAGTCACATAATTAAGGTGGGGGGGGGGGGGACAAAGATATTTAAAATTAAAAAAAAAAGTATTTTGGAGCCTTCAATTTATCAAAAATTTTATGGAGAGGAGCTAAAGCCCCAAACCACCCCACTCACTTTCGCTCAATTTTCAGGCTTTCCCCCGGATCATATTCTAAGCTTACCAGATTTCCTGGACACCAAGAACGGACACAGAGGCTCACAGCAACCGAGGTAGGAGGGAGGGGGACAAAGAAGGTGTTTTAATATCATTCTGTACATTATTTTATTACAAACTATGTGAGTATTTTGCAAAGCCACAAATAGCTTTTACATAATTTATTAAATTCCCTAGCAGCATATTATAAAATTGAGGAAATGTCAGATCACTAAACACTGAAAATATCTCTTGGAGTGGTTACTTTCAGCTGCGATTTCTCAGACGTTCAACAAACATTATTTACGGGAGAGCAGCTCGCTCCACAGATGCATTTGTGCCGGGAAGGCTGAATAAAAACTGAAGCAGTCGTGGAACATTTACAGAAAGTTCATCGTTTGCTTTGAAATGTTGAAATTTTTTAACCCCATTTTGATCTAAAGCAGTGGTTCTCAACCTTCCTAATGCCGCGACCCTTTAATATAGTCCCTCATGTTGTGGCGACCCACAGCCATAAAATTATTTTTGTTTCTACTTCGAAACTGTAGAGTATATGTATTTTCAGATGGTCTTAGGCGAATCCTGGGAAAGGGTCGCGCGACCCCCAAAGGTGTCGCGACCCACAGGTTGAGAACTGCTAATGTACAGAAATGTTTTGCGAGTTCGATTCTTTCATCAGATCACGTGATAACAATTGTTTAACACAATTTAACTCATTAGAGAGATCGCTATTAACAATTTTCCCCTGAGAAGATTTCATTTACATAAGTGACACTTCTTTATACGTTGTCCAAATATGTGAATTTTCACACTGCTTTGAGATTTTTGTCCTTTTATTGTTATGTTATGTTCTTTGTAAACTATTCCTGGAGCTGGCTGGTACAAGATTAGAGGGTTTTTTGTTGTTGTTTTTTTTAAATTTTTTATTGATGGCGAGACTGTAGTAGTCGCAGGTCTTAGCAAAGCCGTCAAGTATTTTCTGAATTTTCATTTCCAAGCTTGCATTTAGGGCACGGTCATCCGCAAATAAGAGGCCTCGAATAACTGTTTCTGTAACTTTCGTAATGTATTTCAAACTCCTAAGATAAAATAGCTCTCCCACTTAATCGTTGACAACTACACTTTTTAAACAGGGACTACTTCCTGAAATACAATTTGGATTCCATTTAGAACTGGGCGCAGCTGAAAGTTATTTGCAGCTCGCGGATACTAGGAAACATTTAAAAGGGCAACACAGCGGCCTATTCAGCAGCCTTGTTGGTCTGACCTAGGAATGCGAATCGTTCAAGGGAGATGGCCTGTGGAAGATAATGGAGAAATTTGGCTTCCAAACTAGATTCATTACAACAACAACAACGCACGTCAGCTCTATGATGGTATGATACAGTAAGCGCGAAAAGTATCAATACTAAAACTCTCGCATCTTGGACGTGTGCGTGCGTTTTTAAACGGCGAATATTTCCGGTAGACACTGTGTTCCCAGTAGTCATAAGGAAAAGTTTTCATAGCTGTGCATTATTTTCGCAGAAGAATTTGGGCAGAGATTTAATTAGATGGCACCAATAAGCGCAATGGGGGTGTGGGTGCGGGTGGTTTCCGGGTAGATTTGGGGGGGGGGGGGGGGTTTGGTTCATCTGCCAAGAGTTCTGAGCAGGTCATAATCCTGTAATGTTTGGCGTCAATAGAGCTGGTCACGTTCCTATCACTATATGAATGCATCCCTTTCCAAATTTTTATCATTTACACTTTCTAATACTTTTTAGGGATTCCGCTTAATAGCACGAGAAAGACAAGTATCAGAGGTAAATAAAGACGTATAAATAGCATAATGAATGCACTCCATGAATCAATATTTACATTACTAGTGTATTGCAGAACGGTACTCGTTATGACTGCGCTCACGTGTGTAGAGTACGCGCCAAGGTAACAGTACCGAAATCGCCGCATCCTGAACGCGCACGCGAGTGTGTCAACGGTGCACAGCTTCAGCCGACACTTGTTCCTGGGGGGGGGGGGGTGTAGGAAATTGTGTTGGGAGGCTGTTGTTGGCCGTGTGTCTTTCTAATGAAATTCTACGGAGGGAAAACAACAAATCCATAGCTGAGCACTATCTTCTTTCATATGGAACTGACCGAGCAACAAATCCATAGCTGAGCACTATCTTCTTTCATATGGAACTGACCGAGAAAGAGGATTGGGTTTGAGTGTCTAAATATTAATTCTAAAACCACGCAGCTTTGGTTAAATAGCAAAAGTAATGTAGACGTCAATAGCTTTTCATTTTTGTGTTGAATTTAGCCTAATGGTTTACTTCAAGTAGTAGAAAAAAATGCCGATATTTCCGTATTGATTTTTAGTATTTAGCATGTGTGATGCTTATTATTTTTTATTTTGTTTCATTTAGGTACTGTACAAAAACACACACCCTCACACAAAACAACAACAACAACAAAACAAAACAAAAAAACAACAAACAAAAAAAAAACCGGAATAAAAATGTGAAAAGGATGAGACATTTTGAAGTGCTAAGGGAGAAAACTTCTAAGAGGCAGCTTAGGGGGATAAAATAACGCGTGGGTTGTGCTTCTTGCGTAATGCATGTAAAAACAATAACAATAAACTCTGCTACTTGTGTGTAGTGAAAGATGGGATGCGAAAATTAAAAACAAATCCAGATATACATTTTGGGATTATTTTGAACTTTTTGTTTTCAAGTCTTGAAGGATGCAAAACGTTTACATCCAGTTTTTGTTTTTGCTGTTCATCTATGTTCTTGTTTCAAATTGATTTGACCAACCATAAAAAAAAAAAAAGATTTAGAATTTATTGCTATTGGAGGTAAATATGGTAATGGACTACGATTAGTCGATTGTTTTGTCACGTGATACGTGTAAAAACAAGTAATACTTCCGGTAGGCTGTCTGCAACACACTAGTCGCTCACAAATTTTTCTTCAAACAACTTTCTTCCTTTAACCATTACTGAATCATAATTATTGTCACATTTAATGAATGTCATTTAAAGAAACGCGTGTATTCAAGAATATTTTGAAAAGTAAAATTTTAATAAACACTGGGGAAGCGCTGATGGAGACAAACATTTTGCTTTAGAATTAATGATAATGGCAATGGCTGATCAGCTGTTTATCTGTTGTTATGTGTTGTTATGTGTAGCAGAAAGCCTACTAATGGCTGGTACGTATCACGTGACAAAACAAGGAAGTGACTAATCGTAGTCCATTAAATTGATATGATTGAATATAACATGAAATGTTGATGACGTCATTCAATAAATGATTGGCCTATTAATAAAAGATCGGATAGAGAAAAACCAAACACCAGCTTGTCTAATGGAATTTCATCATTTTATTTGGGACCAAAAGACAAAGATTTTGATTTTAAGACTTAGATTTGGAAAAAGTCACAAAAATTAAAATAAGTATGGAATTTTTTAGAACAATACATTTCAACAAATTAATCGTTAACTCCATTATACTACATAAGTATTCAATAATATTTAGAACAACTCGAAAGATTTGATTTTAAAATTGTTATACTCTCCAAACGAAATGTTAGGAATAGGAGGAAAGGGGCGCAGTATGTTATATTTATTCACAAAACGTGTATCTGCTATACAACAGTCACCAAAAACGAGGCTATGTTATCATCATTAACATGGACATGACGAATTTAAGTGGTCAATACACAAATTTGGCCTAACTTCACATCAACTATCTTTTAAAATAGAATGACACCAAAACTGAATTATTGATACTTACATTGTGCAGGGGTTTAGAGAAAAATGGATTAAGGGCCTTTCATTTAGTGGGGCGATACATAACTATTACTTTATTGTCATTCTGTTGGCGGTTACACACGCCGGACTTACATAAGTTTAAGAAAATACACTGAACTTTTACTTATATTGTTACTGTTTGCTCAAGTTAAATTGAAAACCAAAACACCAGTTAGCCGTTTTACTGTATAATCCTAATATTATTGCCGTACCTTTTATCGTACAATTACGAGAAAAATAATTAAATCGGTAAATGCAAAGAGATAGGGCCGCGTTTTTTTTTTACCATGGCCGCCAACTTGATTGCTGTGACTCGTAAAATTAACAATAAAACGTTTAAAATAATGAACAAATTTCCTAAATATGTATCCCTAAACCTAACCTGAACCCTAAATCTATCCCTAAACCTAACCTGAAACCTAAAGTCATCAGCAACATAATAATAAAACAGCAACTTACTGTTCAATCCTAACCTTAGTTTTTTCTTTAGCTGTACAATCCTTAATTTATTATTTTTTAAAACCATACAATCCTAAAATTATTTTGAACCATACATTCCTAACATTAGGTTTTTTTTTAAACTGTACAATCCTAAAATTATTACTTTTTTAACTGTACATCAATCGTATTGTTAGATTTTACTTCTCAATCCTCACATGAGTTGACACAGAATATAGCCAAATACAATATTAAGTTCAATTGACCGGCATCTTTACAGTGTCAAATTAGTAGCTTCTTTAGTACAGAATCAAAATAGGTGCTGTTGTCACAATATGTGTGTTAGACTATGCTATTGTCACAATATGTGTGTTAGACTGGGCTATAGTCACAATAGGTGTGTTAGACTGTGCTATTGTGACAATAGGTGTGTTAGACTGCATTATTGTCTCCCTAGGTGTGTTTGCCTGAGTTCTTGTCACAATAGGTGTGTTGGCCTCTGTTGTTGTTAAAATAGATGTGTTGGCCTCTGTTATTGTCACAATACGTGTGTTGGCCTCTGTTATTGTCACAATAGGCATGTTGGACTGTGTTATTGTAACAATATGTGTGTTGAACAGTGTCTCTGTCACATTAGGTGCAATTTTTTACAATAAGTTTATTAGATTATGTAATTGTTTCCATAGGTGTGTTGACTGTGTGAATTCTTTAATAGACGCGATAAGATTGTGTTAATGCTAAATTTGGTGTGTTAGACTGTGTTTTGGTGTGTAACCTGTGTTAATGCTAAATTTGGTGCGTTAGACTGGGTCATCGTTACATTAATCTCTCCGGGAAAGAAGGTATTCGTTGGAAGACTGATTCAATGGCGGAAACCCAATCTGCCTTGTTACAACAGTAACTATAGTAACAACAAAACAACGGGTTTATGTGGAGGAAATCCTTACAACGGGAATTACGGGATTGAATCACAGGGATAATTGTAGTTCCGTGTATGATATTGAGATCAAATGTTTTTAAAAATCTACCTCTTATTTTCAATTGTCTTGTGAACTAGCGAAAGTTCACATTTTAGCGCAATACTGGTTAAGGGAATTTTTTTTAAAAATGTATTGTTAAACATGATATATCCGGGTGTACATAACAGTTTTGAACTGAAAAATTAAAAAAATTAGTTGATTAGACCTATTTCTTACATGCACATTCACCTTTCCTCCGAGGCCCTGTTGTGCTTGTCAATATTAAGATGTAACCGTATACAAGCTTGTCATCACCAACCACAGTTTACATGTTTAAAAAAAATATTGGTGTGGAGCAAGCCTGCACAACATATGGCCCGCCAGCAACCACTTGGCGGCCCACGAGGTAACGAAATATTCTTTATTATATTTATTTATTTAATGGCTTCCCCCCCCCCCCCCCCAAAATCCCATTATCTTTTGGCTCGCACAAGTTTTTCATAGCTGATTATGGCCCGCTCACGTTTGCCATTAAGTATTACGGCCCGCCTTCTATTTTGAGTTGTGCAGGCCTGGTGTAGAGCAGTAGAGATTGTTTGTATGTTTGATAGTTTATTGAGAGATTGAGTTTCCGCCATATGTAAGAGATATTACTTTGATCAGTCTACCGTGCTCAAGACACCACGGAGAGATGATGTCTTGTAATTTTCAAATTTTTCTTTGTATTTGACAAAAAAAAAAAAGTAATGTTGAAGAGGGGAAAAAAGTTCTTCCAACTTTTCACATTAAGTGAAATTTTTGAAGACTTTTAACTAACGTTATGGATATTTTCCAGCCAACAACATTGTGGTTTTGGCAAGCATATTTGCACAGACACATTTCACTTTCAGCATTTTGTCAGCACGGTTCGTTAGTTCACATTTTTTTTTTCACTTAACAACAATAATTAAATATTGCTACAGCAGCACACCGACTCAAGGGCAGAAACCCCTTCAGTTCATTACAGGGTTATCCCTTGTTTCTTTCTCATCAAGTGACAACATTGAAGTGGTCACTCTATATAGATGTCCTCTGTCGGGTGTGTGAACGCCATGTACTCCTGGTAGAAGCGCTTGAATGCCTCTCTGTGGAGAAATGTGTAATAAGCGTTGAATGGAACTGTGATCCCTTGTGTGAATAACTGTGTTTTAAACACTTTAAGCAACAACATAATATTAGCTAGGTACTAGCGCAAGCAAAAAAAAAAAAAAAAAAAGGGGGCGGGGGTTCAAGTGATAGATAGCAAGTGACCAATCACTGAAGAAACAACATCATTATTCATCCAACGAAAAACTGTAACAGTTAAAAGCAATTCTTAAACCCCACTATTGTATACTTTAATTCAGCCTATGGTAAATTTGTAAAAATACGATGATATCCGGGGTTTTCCAGGGATCCTGGGAAGAGAGTATATATATATATATTACTGTTTCCAAAGTTAAGAAAAAGCCGGAAATGAGAGACGTTAATTATGACGCTCCTTTGTTATACGTTTTTTAAACAAAATATTACGTTGTTCTATCAGTTTTTTAGTTTTGGAAGGAAATCTTGCATCTCAACTCTGACCATAAGCCCGGTATGGAATTGAGCTGAATTTTTGTACACTTACCCACCCACAATAAAATGAAATCCTTGATTATCAGTAGGTCACGAGTGATCCCCACACTTACCCACCCACAATAAAATGAAATCCTTGATTATCAGTAGGTCACGAGTGATCCCCACACTTACCCACCCACAATAAAATGAAATCCTTGATTATCAGTAGGTCACGAGTGATCCCCACACTTACCCACCCACAATAAAATGAAATCCTTGATTATCAGTAGGTCACGAGTGATCCCCACACTTACCCTTGAGTGATTTCTATTTTGCATCTCAATTTCGCCCCTTGCTTAAAATTCCTTATGTTCAACTGAGCTGAAATTTTGTACACTTACCTGACCACCCCCAGAACCCCCACCCCCCCCCCCCCCCAATGACCATACAAACCCTTCATGATCACCATCAGACTCCGCTAACCTTTAAGTCAGCCCTATCTCGCTTCTCAATTTCGACCAACTTCCTGATGTCCTAATGAGCTGATACTTTGTACCCCCGCCCCCCACCCCCAATGGCAGTATTATACTTCTCGATCAGTAGGTTCTTGAGTGACCTCTGCGGATATGTCAGGAACAGAAGGTGAAAGGGACATCGGATTTTCACTACATCACTACAGCGTTTCCTTAATTATGGTTACTCTTTCCCAGATAACAATCAAGGATGAGAAACAACAACACTTCTACCACAGAACGGTCATAAGACTGTAATAACTCTGAAATTTTTGGGGACACTTATTTTGTACATTTCCGTATATTTTTTGGAAAAGCATGTTTTAAAAATTATTTAAAATTTTTTTTTTTTAAATTGCTTTCAATTTTTTAAAATCTTGCCATATTTCTTATCTTTCCATATTTCTTATCTTTCCATATTTCTTATCTTTCCATATTTCTTATCTTGCCATATTTCTTATCTTGCCATATTTCTTATCTTGCCATATTTCTTATCTTGCCATATTTCTTATCTTGCCATATTTCTTATCTTGCCATATTTCTTATCTTGCCATATTTCGTATCTTGTCATATTTCTTATCTTGCCATATTTCTTATCTTGCCATATTTCTTATCTTGCCATATTTCTTATCTTGCCATATTTCTTATCTTGCCATATTTCTTATCTTGCCATATTTCTTATCTTGCCATATTTCTTATCTCTCCATCCTGTTCAACTCACCCGAGTGCATCCCTGGCATGGTGGGTTGGCCTGTCCCCATAGAACACGTGACATGCAAACTTATAATCTCGTGGATGTTTGGTGATGAAAGCAAAATATCTGTTAACACAAAGGATACATGTAGTTATAATCATTCATGTAGTTATAATCTAAAATGCAGTTATATAATCTAACAAGTAGTTATACTTTATAATCTTTAATGTAGTTATAATCTTACATGTAGTTATAATCTTAAATGTAGTTATAATTATACCTATAGTTATCAATTTATAATCTTCCATGCAATTAAAATATTGTGTTTAGTTGTAATATTCCACTCATGTATTAAAAATAGTTTACATATCTACTAGCTCCATAGCTTACATTTAGCTGCAAGGGGGTCATTCATAAATGACGTCACCGTTTTTTGGCCCATTTTGACAAATGACCCTCGTCTTATATCGTCTCTAATCCGTGACCCCTTATTCCCTAGATGCGTGACGTCATTTATGGTTGCCCCCTTAATACTACTTGTCATATTTTATTTCTACATCTGTATAAAATGTAAAGTATGAATGTGTATTATGGATATTTTATTATGGATAAGCTTGAGTGATTCAACATTGTTCAAGAGTTTGCTATGTCTGCATTATTATTGATCTGTTTCAGTCCGCGGTGCGAAGTGGTGACTAGCCGTGGCGCCGCCTTCGGTGCTTTTTAACTCTCTCATTTAATTAATTAGTTGAGTTCTATAGTTTTTTATATAGTGTGGTGAGTTTTAATTTTAATTCGACCCAACTTCTTTTACTATGGTAAAAAATTGTGCCTGCCTTTGTCTAGGAATGATTATTCAATAATGATATGTTTCTTCACAAAGTTCAGGCATCAAGTGAATTAACACTCAGCACAAAGTTCTCATGTAATGAAGAAGCAATCTTGCGCACCGGGCGCAGGAAAGACGTTCATTTTTTTGTGCACCAATAAAAACGTTCATTAAACGTTCATGACCGAGCTAGCCAAAGTAAAAAGATATGATTTTTTTAATAACTTGCACTGATGGACATATATTTTATTATTATTATTATTATTGGTAGTTTTTTATAGCTTGGTACCCCAGCCTAGGGCTGGGCTCACCACGCTGTACATACAATTTAACTAAAATATATGGCATCCTTCCGTCTTCGCGAGACGATGGAGTAGCTATATTGTAGTCCTACACTTCGACGAGTGGCTCACTAGGCCAATCCTGGAATGACAATCTCGTCTGCATTTCGCGCAGGAGAATGATGATTCCTGGTTAATTTTGGTCTTCCGTGCTGTTCTTTTTGTTGCAAGGGCTTCGTTCCGCACATCTTCTGCCTTTTTCACTCCTTCGTACACTGCCGTTCGCCAGCTGGAACGTTGTTCGGCAATGATCTCCCATTTGTTGACTTCAATGTTCGCTTCCTTCATGCTCTTTTTGCAAACGTCCATATATCTCAGGCGAGGCCGTCCAATAAGTCTTGTCCCTTCTGCCAACCCTCCATACAACAGCATCTTTGGAATACGGCCTTCCTCCATTCTCCTTACATGGCCTAACCAGCGAAGGCGCTTCTTGCTAAGAGCGGAGAATATGCTACACATTTTGGAACGTTCCAAGACCTCTGTGTTAGTCACCTTGTCCTGCCATCGGATGCGTAGAATGCGACGCAGACATCGTTGATGGAAGCTGTTGATTTTCCGCTCGTGACTGGTATATGTGGTCCACACTTCACTGCCATATAGGAGCGTACTAAGCACGCATGCCTGATAGACACTTAGCTTTGTTTTGTCAGTTAGATTGAGATTATTCCACACCCGCTTATTCAGTTTAGCTATAGTTGCTGCTGCTTTTGCGATCCTGATGTTTATCTCTTCATCAATGGAGAGAGAACTAGATATAATCATGAACTTAAAAATTAATTTACATTAATTTAAAAAAAATTAGTATTCGCCCAACCATTCCATAACAATTTACATGTAAGATATGGAGTTAGTGGATATGTAAACTATTTACATCATATATCAACGTGGATCTACAGATCCATGCATTTTTCCAGGGCCTGAAATGTTTTTTTTGCCCGTCCTACACAATCTCAGGTAAACATACCTAACAAAAGACATCACACAACTTATGACAGACTACATTCAATTAGTCTACTACCATTATTACTACAGTTTGGATTTGCTTCAGTGATCAAATATACCAAAGAGATTCTTTTGTACACTGTCGAAAAATTTTTTCAAACTTACCGTAGCGTGCACGCGTAAAAGTATAAACGCAGACATTTTAACGTATGTGTCAAAGTTTCTTTAACACTTATATTAAGTTATATATATATTAAAAAAAAACTTAAACAAAAAAACCAGCTTAAATCGTCCTCACCTATTGTTCTTTGGGTGTGTACCACAAAATGATATATTCTTGAGTGCGAAGAAGTGAGAAAATGCATCTTTCTCGTGCTGAAAGAAAAACACATCCCTTAATACTTTAACTTTGAGCTCAAACTTGTATTCATTCACATTAGTGTGCATGGTGTAAATCTACGACTAATATCTTTCAATGTTGGCGAGAACCTTGCCACAAATCATCAGAGATGTACCTCTCTCAAATTTCAAAACATTTTCTGTACACCCCCCGCCTTTTCTTTTGCGAAATTTACCCGCCCCCCCCCCCCCCCCCCCCCCACGGCTAACAAGGATTGTAGTAATCTTGAAACAATTAAAATAAGTCACGGTAGTTTTCCATCTTTGATTAACTTCCTAGAAACTAGAAAATGCACCGGAACAAAAATATACGGAATTCACCATAACTGCCTCACGCACACCCCCCCCCCATACCACCAGAGGGGTGCGTGCACCCTTGGTTAAGACCCCCTGTTGTAAGAAAATAGACCAACTTACTCCTTCTTTGCTCTTGTCTATCATTCGTATACCGTACTGGTTGATCTCCAGCGTGCTCAGTGACACGGAGTTCAGCTGATCTTTCTGTGACGTGGCGACCTGTGGGACACGGGGGGGGGGGGGGGGGGGGTTGTCAAAATGGAATGTTCAGTTTGACAGGCGCTGAGCAAGGATAGGAGTTGCCATATATTTGTCGTCTGTCACATTCATTCATATGTTGGACACTCTCCCGTATGTTGTACACCCTGTCATGTGTTGGACATACGGTCAGATGTTGCACACCCTGTCATGCGTTTTGCATAAATGATGGACACCGTACTATTATAATAACATTGCTCACGTTTTAAAATCGTCATAGTTGAAAGGCATACCTAAAGTTAAGTTGTTTTATTGTTCAAACATTGATAGACCTGAGACGTCCCCATCAAAGAACTGCAATCTTGTTGTCAGCATCCAAATATTCAATCTTCATTAACACTCAATGATTAATGGAACAGCGCCATGCAGTAGTGTCAGTGCGCCATGCAGTAGTGTCAGTGCGCCATGCAGTAGTGTCAGTGCGCCATGCAGTAGTGTCAGTGCGCCATGCAGTAGTGTCAGTGCGCCATGCAGTAGTGTCAGTGCGCCATGCAGTAGTGTCAGTGCGCCATGCAGTAGTGTCAGGGCGCCATGCAGTAGTGTCAGGGCGCCATGCAGTAGTGTCAGTGCGCCATGCAGTAGTGACAGGGCGCCATGCAGTAGTGTCAGGGCGCCATGCAGTAGTGTCAGGGCGCCATGCAGTAGTGTCAGTGCTCCTCTGAGATTTGACTTACTACTCATGTCGTTTAGCAGATTTCTTCATTGGATGCCGTTTGAAACCCAACCAATTGCTCCATTGCTTATTTATACTTAAAAGAGTACAAGGTAAGACAGTCAAGACTACGGTGCTAGGCAATAAAAAAGTACAAGTTAAGACGACCAAGGATATAGGGTAAGACTAAGACATACAAGAGTACGAGGTAAGATATACAAGAGTACGAGGTAAGATATACAAGAGTACAATGTAAGACATACAAGAGTACAAGGTAAAACATACAAGAGTACAAGGTAAAACATACAAGAGTACAAGATAAGACAATCAAGAGTACGAGGTAAGACAATCAAGAGTACAATGTAAGACATTGTATTTACTAGGGTTTCACTTCCTGGATCCCGCAAAATTTTTAGTCAAGAAAACACTTCCCTGGAAATGGCTCAACCCGTGAAATCCCGGGTACAAAAAAAAACAAAATTAAAAAATTCAGCAAATGATTGTCACAAAAGATAATTGATGGACTGCATTCAAGGTGTGTAAATGAAATATAAGAACAGAGTATGATAAACTTGAATTTATAGACAGGACAAAAGATTTTGATTTCTTCTTTTTCTTATTCCTTTGATTTTGTGCATCTCTAAATATTTTTGTTCCGTTAAGATTCTCTACTTTAATTTTCACAGTACTAATAATTATATTCTTTCACTTCCTGTGATCCTACTTCCGGCAACAAAAAATAGTGTATTTTTCTGTGAATTGTCTTTTTGTCTTGTTTTACGATGAAGGCTCTACGCCGAAACGTCAAACTCTTTTGTCCTGTCTATGAATTCAAGTTGATCATACTATGTTATTTGATTGTCATAAATCTTGTTAACTTCGCTGTGTTAACATGTTCAGTAGCTCTAGTACACAGGTTCTCAAGCGTTTTCACATTCATATAGAAGTTAAGTGTATTGGAAAAAATATGACTTTTAAATAGGGTGAAGTCTTGGAAAGGAAAAGATTTTAAAGTTTGAATGTTCCAGTATAATGTAATTGGCGACATATTTAATGTCATGATTGGATATTTAACTCGAACTTTAAGACAAAGTAAAAAAGACAACAATTTATAATTTAAAAATCATTTCTTTCTCTAAATCTCTTGTTTCCACCGGTGACCCCCCCACATAAAGCCCTTTGAAGCCCCATTTGATTTCACCTAGTATGGGATGGAAACCTACGCTCTAGTAACTTGATTATTAGAAGATGTTCACGCTTCGAGCTACCTTTTATATAATGTAGTGTTTTGTTTCATTTCCAAAATCAACCTAGGAAGACACACACATATATATATAGTAGATACAGGTATTAACATTCATAACTGGTTTTTTATTCCAAGCGAATCCCTTGTTACAATTTATTAAGAACATTTACTTGTGAATATTTAGTTATGGCTTCAAAAGTAGAATTCACGTCCTGTAATTTGGGTAAAAGAATGCACAACTCATTAAATTAGTGTTGAGTTTTTTTCTATCGATAGTTATATCCAGCTTTGGTTCAACATGCATATTATTAGCTAGTTCTCCCATTACTTGGAATAAGCAGTGCAAAATTAAGCAGCTAGTAGCAAGTATTTACACTGTCAACTAACATTGTTTTTTTTTTTAAAATTACTCTTTGACAATCAATCACAATTAAACAAATTTACAAAATCAGCTCTTTTGTAGTTTAAGTCATTAAGTAATATACTTGTAAGTGAAATTAATTTTTTCCGGGTTTTCCCCTGGGGATCAGAGAAGACTTTTTAATCCTTTTCCGGGGATATTTGAGATCCCTAGTATTTACCACTGGACTATCTATAATTGTTCAAAGACAACTCACTGTGTTGATGGCCTGCACCAGGGTTTCGTCCCCTTTATGTGACGTCACCTCGACAGAACCTAAAAATTTCATGCTGAATTTCCAATATTCTTCTTCGTCATCTGAAAGCAGACGAAATAATTTCAACATGAAACATTAAAAAAAAATTCTATACCACAGTATACAATCATGATATTAAAATAGTAGACCCAGTCAGTATGGTCCTCCATCATCTCAAGAGCCGTTACATGAAGAGACTTGAATATCGAATGCATTACATTTAGAGTGTCTTGGGCCGGACGATAACACAGCCGTCCTTGTTTTCAATTGAGCCCTAAGGCAAGATTTCTCATGTTTTCAATTGAGCCTTAAGCAAGATTTCTCATGTTTTCAATTGAGCCCTAAAGCAAGATTTCTCATGTTTTCAATTGTGCCCTAAAGCAAGATTTCTCATGTTTTCAATTGAGCCTTAAGCAAGATTTCTCACATTATGTACACTGGAGTGAAATCTTAAATGCTCTATAAATCCATGGATGCACATTGGCTCACCTGATTCTTCCAAGAAATTTAGATCATTAGCATACATTGCTGGAAAAATTCCCTTCTCACCGGTTCTCAGATTTATACCTGAAATGGAGACGTCATTCATTGAGTTATCATCGATTTTTAAAATTAAAGACATGTCTCACATAGTTTGAACCACCGATTTAAGCACAATCTTAATTTTTGATTAGTCAAATTAGCTGTGAAAAAATGTGATGAGAACAAATATTAGGGCTAGAAAAATTAGAAACACATTGATATAGCCTTTGAAATGACATACAAAACTAAGCGAAAGGGAAAAGAGACGAAACAAAGTCATATTAATATAATAATACATATACATAAAAATAGGATTGCTAAAAATAGGCTATACCATAAAAAATAAATTGTGATATCTTTATATTGATAAACTTCATGACAAGATAAACTCACCTCCCTTCCTCACCCTCCAGGTCAAACATTTATTCTCACCCATGAAGTGACAAATGACTCGGTGCACTCACCTTCACACCACAGATCATCACACTCCTTGATGACGTGCAGCGGATCACCTATACCGATGTTGATCTCGTCCTTGTGTCTTGGGATGAACCGGTGGAGCCCCCTGTGCGTCACCTCGAGCTCCTTGGTGGAGACCATGTTGACGGTGGAGTTTTTCTTTGGATCTGCTAGAGCAACTGAAGGGAATGGGTGGGGGCACACAAAACAGATATTGAATTGGTGCTTTAAACTTAACACATACTTTGACAATGCTCTCCTATTGTCTTGGAATGCCACCTGTCATAAGGGATTGAACGTTAATCCGTGTACTAATTTTTTAACTGATGTGATAAGATGATCTAATTACGTATGCGAATTTACCACACATCTCTTGAGCTGTCTAGCACTTACACTGTAAGTTACAGAGATGTCTCGTGACCTTTAGCGGAGCCGCCACCCCCCCCCCCCCCGCCGAAAATCCCTCTTGAGCCCGCAGTAGTTGCAGAGCTCACTTGACAGCCCTGTTTTGTCATATCTAAACCCCCTGGTGCAAGGTCATCCATATCTCTGGTTGGGGACTGGGTGGCCAAGAAACAAGGCCATTTAAATCCCTGGTTGGCGCTGTGTGGCCCTGAATTTTCCCAGCACGCTTGCTTGATGCCCCAGCTGTTTGTCCCCACATAGTATGATAGTGGACTTTGTTGACTACCTAATAACTACTTGTTAGGTATGTACCTTTTGGCTGTACCGGTGCGGGTCGTTCATATTTGATGGCTGTACAAGTGCTGGAAGATGTTCGTGATGTTTCATGACTTACGTCATCTAATGTGGATCGAGATGTACAGGACGAGCTTCTTGACCTGATAATGGAGGGAGACAAATTATGGTTAAAGAAATATTGGCTGAGATCATCAATTGCCTTCTGATATAAAAACCACAAAGCCCTAGAGGAGACCTCAACATTGCAGAACATACTAATACTAATACTAAATATGAAGGACGAGAACTACCAACCTCGACCCATAAACTCATAATTAAAATTTGACAAGAAGCGAAAAGCCATACAGAAAGGGAAATATCATTAGTACAAGAAGGCACAAGAAAGACGAGGCCTAATACAAGTATACGCACCGCCTTGTAAGCTATTTAAACTAACATTAGAGAGAGAGAGAGAGAGAGAGAGAGAGAGAGAGAGAAGAAACATACACATTGACACAGAGGGGCAATGAAACCCATGACCAATAACCTATTGGCGCTCTCTACACTACAACCAGCCCCTTCAGTATCAAGCATTTGCATTTGCTGATGACATAGCACTGTTAGGGGAAAGTAGCAAAGACATATGAAAAGCTTTTATTGAACTAGAAGACGCATCACTACAAGGAGGGCTGGAAGTCAACAACTAACAAACAAAAAAAAATACATGGCTATGTTAAGAGAAGAGCAGACAGATGAAACCATTGAAATTTGAAACCAAACTTTTGAAAAAGTAAACCAATTCAAATATCGAGGATACACAAGTAAAACTTTGACACTAACATTACTAACAAAGAATGGCAGAAAACCCATTAAAATTAAACACATGGGGGAGAAGAGTTCTCCGAAAAAATATATTGACCAACAAAGAATGAATATGGATGGAGAATACGAACCAGCCATGAAGTGTGTGGACTATATCAGGATCTCACGCTAGTAGCAGAGGAAAACGGCTCGACGGCAGACCTAGTTTTAGATAGCAGACCTAGGCTTAGATGGCAGACATAGGCTAAGTTGGCAGACCTAGGCTTAGATGGCAGACCTAGGCTTAGATGGCAGACATAGGCTTAGATGGCAGACCTAGGCTTAGATGGCAGACCTAGACTTAGATGGCAGACATAGGCTTAGATGGCAGACCTAGGCTTAGATGGCAGACCTAGGCTTAGATGGCAGACATAGGCTAAGTTAACAGACCTAGGCTTAGATGGCAGACCTAGGCTTAGATGGATGGAAGACGTGGAAAATGATCTACATCAGCTAGGAATCCAAGCATGGAAAGAAAACCATTAGTTAAGTTAGATCTGAGTGGAAGGAAGTGGTGAGGCAGGCCAAAGCCCTACATGGGCTGTAGCGCCTCATGGATAGATGGATGTATATATATATACATATATATATATATAATATATATATATATATATATAATCAACTAGACCCAATTACGAAATATGTCTTATGACAATGCCATTCATACTAGTACTAGGATAGTTTTTCTACGTATTAAATAAGACATTTGAAATTAGACCGGTAAATATGATTTAAATTTCAAGAGACATTATTTAGACAAAACTCGGAGACGTAATGGCTTGAACTAATATTACTTTCTTGATAGTGATCGTCATACATGAAGTGTTTCCATGTTACGTTGTCCCTTAAAGTAATTTTTAAAAAATATCACTGTCATGTCATGTGACCAGATTATGGCGTGGGAAATTCTAAGACTTTTTTTAAAAAATAAACAAAAAGCATTCTTCTTTTTGTTAAAATTCAAATTTCCACTGCTTAAGATAATAAAGAGATCTTGAAATGAATCGTGATAAATGAGATATGAGATGTTCTATGATTTCTTGATGCTACCTTTGTACCTCCTGTTTGACCGTTTGAAATTTTTTTATGACAGAGAAGTATGAAAATTGTATTCAAGGTGGTTGAGATGACAAGAAATAGCTTTTAGAACAACTGATCAACGGATGTAGTGTTAGCAAAAAGAAAACATCCCCTTTTATATCAATCCTTTATAATTTATAAAGGAAAATAAATGAGGGACTGAGTCAAGCCATGTAAAGAAAACAAATAGTGGCGCAAGAACTGTTGAGGCTTTTTGATAGCAATGAAAGGTTGTTGTTGTTTTGTTGTTGAAAGTAAAGAAACACAATTCAAGTTTTTTTTAAAATCCCCGATTTATTCCCTCCTTAAAACTAGCTCACGAGCCCATACTGTATTCGAAGCAGGATAGTACAGCGTTGGGAAAAAACAAAGGAATATTTTATTGTTGTTTCTATCTGACCCATGGGCAACATTAGCGATCTCCCCGCACATTTAGAACTAGTTTTACGAGATTTATGCCGCCTGTGCTGTATCGACCGATCAATACTTTTGTTCAGAGCATTTAAACAGGAGTAGTACTTTTTGTTTTGGTGGTCTATGTGGTCTGGGACGTCATTTTCGGAGGGCAGGGTGGGGCTTTTGCCCCCCCCCCTCTGAATTTGCAGGTTTTATTTAAATTGCTGCGTACTGTGGCGCCTCAAGTAATAAACAACTGAACAAGCCAACCAAGTTTTTGGTTTTGACCCCCCCCCCCCTTTTGTGAAAAAACCTGAAATGACACCCCTGTATGTGGTTGAATTGGTGACCACTGAAATATGACTTCGTCGTGTAACCCTGGTATAGATGTATTATTTTGGGATAAAGCTGTTAGGTTTACGGTGGGCTAAAAACGATCTATTGATTTATACAAAGGTCCTTAGAGTATGTCGATTCGGCTTGTGTAGTTACAGCTGGGCGGGCGATTGCCCTATTTCATGGGAATTTAGATGTAGAAATAATGTAATGCTAGCTAGGGGATTGGGGCAGACTGGGAGGGATCGGGTGGGGCATTGTTTGAGAACCCACGTGTACTTGTTTACTCTCAAACAGAATTATCCTTTGACGAGATAAGAATCATAAGGTTTTACTTATGTTGCCAAATATTTATGTACCAACTTTTGGTACTAGTTAAACGGTTTGATAAATAATTTGCATTAGGCAAACTCTGTTCTCTTTCACCTAAAAAAGCCTTCCAAAAACAAAACAAAAATAAATAAATAAATAACCAGACAATTTACCAGATATGTCCTAAGTGTTAATTTTAAAAGTTTTTTTTTTCCCCAACCACTGAAATCAAAACTAAAAATATCACCCTTCAGTGCAATTACTAAACATCTGATGAAAGGAATGATTATCGCCCTTTCGTCTCAATGTCACATTATATGGCTGCCATTTATTGCCACATTCTATGGCTGCAATTTATTTCCACATTCTATAGCTGTCATTTATTGCCACATTATAATCGTTGAAATTTATTACCACATTCTATGACAGACATTTATTGCCACATTCTAATGGTTGACATTTATTGCCACATTCCATGGCTGCCTTTTATTGCCCCATTCTATGGCAGCCCTTTATTATCACATTCTATGGCAGCCATTTATTACCACATTCCATGGCTGCCATTTATTGCTACATTCTATGGCAGCCATTTACTACCACATTCTATGGCAGCCATTTATTACCACATTCCATGGCTGCCATTTATTGCTACATTCCATGGCTGCCATTTATTACCACATTCTATGGCAGCCATTTATTACCACATTCCATGGCAGCCATTTATTGCCACATTCCATGGCAGCCATTTATTGCCACATTCCATGGCAGCCTTTTATTGCCACATTCCATGGCAGCCATTTATTACCACATTCCATGGCTGCCATTTATTACCACATTCCATGTCTGCCATTTATTACCACATTCCATGGCTGCCATTTATTAACACATTCCATGGCAGCCATTTATTGCCACATTCCATGGCAGCCTTTTATTGCCACATTCCATGGCAGCCATTTATTACCACATTCCATGGCTGCCATTTATTACCACATTCCATGGCTGCCATTTATTACCACATTCCATAGCAGCCATTTATTGCCTAACAATAAGGGTATATCAGCATTAATGCCATTAATGTGTTTTTAAGACAAGCAAGACACGTCAGAGAGTCTGAGAGAGAGAGAAAAAAAGACAAATCCTAAACTTAACCATGAGAAGTGACATTTATTTCAACACTATGCAGCTCCCCCCTCCCCCCAATATGTTACATCCTGCTAAGATGTCTCAATCAAAGACTCTTTGATTTCCTGCACTTTGGCACCCTGTCGCCATCAACTTCCTGACATGGAGCTCTGTCGCTATGAACTTCCAGACATGGAGCCCTGTCGCCATCAACTTCCTGACATGGAGCCCTGTCGCCATCAACTTCCTGACATGGAGCCCTGTCGCCATCAACTTCCTGACATGGAGCCCTGTCGCCATCAACTTCCTGACATGGAGCCCTGTCGCCATCAACTTCCTGACATGGAGCCCTGTCGCCATCAACTTCCTGACGTGACGTCATTTCCCCCCCCCCCCCCCCCCCCCCCCCCCGAAGTTCCATCCAACATTTCATGTGCAAAAAAAATAAAAAATTCTCGAATTTAAATCCGAGGCAATCACTCCGACACAACAATACAAACTTCGGACGTCACACACCAAATGTTAACGAAACATTATATCGACGTGTGGTGCAAACAGAAACATGTTCCAATCCGGTCATGCTTCTTAATATTAAACCAGGAGTAAGAAGAATGTTTACGTAGTGGAACTTTATGCAGTGACTTGATACGAAGAGGAATCAAATGGGATAAACAGCTTATAGTTCCCTTGAGGAGCTTGGCAGGTTTCAGAGGCGTAGCTAGAGTGTTTGGCGCCCGGGGACAAGATTCGCGCCCGAGGACAAGATTCATTTAAAAGAGCCTTCTTTTCCCTTTTTCAACTCTCAAACCCATTATTTTGATCAATAAAATAATACCAAAGCACATTTTGGCGCCCCTAACTAGCTGGCGCCCGGGTACATCCGTAACCCCCTGCCCCCCTACCCTACACCTCTGGCAGGTTTAGCTCGATACAGGCGTTTCAGATTCACTATGAACTATCTCATGGGTTCTCCAGCTCCTCGGCCTATCTCCTCCCATCTCCCAGATCACGCCTCTCATCTCCACCATCAGTCTATTCAAAAACTCGGACGCATAGAATGAAGAAAGCTGATGCTTAATAAAAACAAAGAGGGAAACTGCTTATCTGACCCAAAAAGCTGAGCTTCTTATATATTTTATCCGATGTAGTACATGGGAGAGATATAGCTACAAGATATAATCTTGAAAAAACGTGCCCGCCCCCCCCCCCTTTCACGCCCACCCTACCCCCACGAATTTATGGCCACTCCCCAAACACACCGACCTAGTTTCTAAAAAATTTGGCAGCAGTCAGCAGATCGATCGATTTGTTTCCCGGCCTTGACCGCACTTCCAGCATCCAACAGCGATGTTGTCCACCATTAAGTTTGGGGGGGGGGGGGGGGGGAATGTGCAACACAAGTTTGTCCGGTCCGCCCACTCAGTGTGGTTTGTGTTCCCCATATTGTGTTCCCGAGATTGTGTTCCCCATATTGTGTTCCCGAGATTGTGTTCCCCGTTAGTGTTGCCAAGAATGTTTTGACAATATGTTGTTCCATAGATTGTGTTCCACAGATTGTGTTCCCCAGATTGTGTTCCACAGATTGTGTTCCCCAGATTGTGTTCCACAGATTGTGTTCCACAGATTGTGTTCCACAGATTGTGTTCCACAGATTGTGTTCCACAGATTGTGTTCCACAGATTAGGTTGGCTAAACTGCATTTCCCATATTGTCTAGATTGAGTTCCTCGGAGTAGTTTCCCTTGATTGTGTTCTCTTAGTTTGTATTCCCAACATTATTTCCCAAATTTTTTTAACCTTTATTTTGTTCCCTTACTTTTTGTCTTCGTTTTTTTGTTTTTTGTTCCAGTTATTGCTTTTCGATCGCACCGAGTGAGAATTTTCCCCTTCTTCTGTCATTTCAATGTTTACCAAAATGCTATAAATAACTGACTCGTTGATTTGATGTCAAGTACAAAGCATAACATTTCCGCTGTGACGTGCATCCCATAAATAACAAATTGGCTCAACCCCCAGCACCCTCAAAGCCCTATTTTAAAAAAAGCTTAACTTTATTACACACGTTGCATACTTTCCTTTTATTGTCGCCTTCATAATGTAACAAACCTATGAGTCTAGCACTCTAACTCTAACATGAAGACATTTTGCAATAGGCTTTAGATAAAATAAAGTAAGAGTAAGGCAGAACTATAACTTACTATAAGTATAATTTATGTGTATTCATACACAAACGACACATACCATAGAAAAAAATGTTTACTCGGTTCACTATTTAATTTCGTTAAGTAACTAGTAACACAATTTAAAAACATGTTTTGGTGTGTCTTGAACAATTCAATAAGGCTTTTTTTCCCACGTGTAGATAAACACTATTTCTAGAAGGCTGGAAAGGTAACGTTGGCATACAGGCAGATGGGGTACGGCATAGAGACAAGTGAGGGGGTGGTATGAAATACTAGCATTAGGTGGTATGGCAAAGAGGCAGTTTGAGGTTTGCGCCTACAGACAGTTGGAGGAATGGCAAAGAGACAGTTGGAGGAATGGCAAAGAGACAGTTGGAGGAATGACAAAGAGACAGTTGAAGGAATGGCAAAGAGACAGTTGGAGGAATGACAAAGAGACAGTTGAAGGAATGGCAAAGAGACAGTTGGAGGAATGACAAAGAGACAGTTGGAGGAATGGCAAAGAGACAGTTGGAGGAATGACAAAGAGACAGTTGAAGGAATGGCAAAGAGACAGTTGGAGGAATGACAAAGAGACAGTTGGAGGAATGGCAAAGAGACAGTTGGAGGAATGGCAAAGAGAAAGTTGGAGGAATGGCAAAGAGACAGTTGAAGGAATGGCAAAGAGAAAGTTGGAGGAATGGCAAAGAGACAGTTGAAGGAATGGCAAAGAGACAGTTGGGCTGGACATAATCAATGAGCTAGGTGGGGGTGGGGTAGGTCATACAGTCGAATGGAGGACATAAAGCATACAGACCATTGGAGAAAAGGTCATACAGACCATTGGAGAAAAGGTCATACAGACCATTGGAGAAAAGGTCATACAGACCATTGAAGAAAAGGTCATACAGACCATTGGAGAAAAGGTCATACAGACCATTGGAGAAAAGGTCATACAGACCATTGGAAAAAAGTTCATACAGACCATTGGAGAAAAGTTCAAACAGACCATTGGAGAAAAGGTCATACAGACCATTGGAGAACAGGTCAGACCAATGATGTGATTATGCACAGGAATGACGTCAAACCCACCTTCCAGCAGACACGAAATGAAACTTGGGCTTGTCAAACAAATGGCCCGCATGTTTCAGGGTAAACGGGTAGGGAAATGGAAGTAGCTTCTCGTGAGAATCCTCGTCAGTCTTCTCTTGCCCGTCCCCCAGCAGAACGTCGTGGATCTCTTCGGCGATAGACTTGCTCATCTCGTCCGCCAGGTGTTCAGCTGGTGATGGAATAATAATTTGTCATAATGCATGCAATGAGTGATCATCTTCCACGTAGTAGTCGGTGTACATACATGGGACAAGAAGCAGTACATTTGAACTGATGCGCTAAATATACGGTAACGTGTACGTGTCTTTTGATCCTCGTGACACGTCACGGTGAACATCCTTATAATCTTCAGTTAGATCCATAACTAAACCATCTCATTTTAATATGTATTTTGAGAGGCAACAATTTTTTTTTTTTAAAAAGCTAAGCAGCTTGGCCAAAATTATAACTCTCACATGTTTCAAATTCTACGATGTTATTTTAACCAACTTCTCTTTGAGGTCAAAACTCTGAAAACATAGATTTCTCTTGCTTGCCATTTTAGTCTTTCATAAATTTTTGGCGCCCCGCAAGAGACTTGTTAAACAACAAATGTTGGGGAATGATGCTTGCGTAACGTTTGGCTTGTTGCAAATTTAAAGTGTAACAAAAAAAGATTTTTTTAAAAACCAAATCAAACAGTAATTATCATATAAAGATCGTCATGAGATGCTATCGTCATGGGATGTTATCGTCATGAAATGCTATCGTCATGAGATGCTATCGTCATGAGATGCTATCGTCATGAGATTCTATCTACTTGAGATGCTATCGTCATGAGTTGCTATCGTCATGTGATGTTATCGTCATGAGATGCTATCGTCATGAGATGCTATCGTCATGAGATGCTATCGTCATGAGATGCTATCGTCATGATATGCTATCGCCATGAGATGCTATCGTCATGAGATTCTATCGACATGAGATGCTATCGTCATGAGTTGCTATGTTGATGAGATGCTATCGTGATGGAACATTTCGCACATATACGCAAGTTGTAACAGAGTAGTGAAGCATCTTACCGTGAACAGACTGGATCATGCTTTTGGCAAGGTCACTCGCACCTATCTCTCCGTAAAATGACGTGATCATGGACTGCTCCATCTGAAACAATGGCACCACATGTCATGACAGTGTACAGTGTACGAGGCACTCAAGGTTGAAACTCTACAGATAATACCATTCAGTACTATACTGGAAGTAAGTGTAACCATTGGGAAACGCGTAGTTCACTTTCATAGCTAGATGGTCAAAATTACTGAACTTAGCGATTGAAAAAAATAGGCAATGTTATTCTGAACAAAGCCAAAGAAGATGATATGTCCAATGAGGAATGAAAGAATTGTATTTATAAGTGGTTAGGTTTAGAGTAGGTCAACTACCACAAGCAGCTTAACTTATAGTAGGTCAACTATCACAAGCAGCTTAACTTATAGTAGGTCAACTACCACAAGCAGTTAAACTTATAGTGGGTCAACTATCACAAGCAGTTTAACTTATAGTGGGTCAACTATCACAAGCAGTTTAACTTATAGTGGGTCACCTACCACAATCAGTTAGACTTATAGTGGGTCAACTACCACAAGCAGTTAGACTTATAGTGGGTCAACTACCACAAGCAGTTTCACTTATAGTGGGTCAACTACCACAATCAGTTAAACTTATAGTAGGCCAACTTATAGATTAAGTCAACACAAAAGTAGGTATACTTTGAGTAGGTACACTGCCACAAGTTGTCTTTTTTTTAAATCTGAAATAGTCTATGCAATAACACGATTGGTTTTTGCCTTATATCCCCCAAAAAGATGTAAAGACATTAACAAAAACTATTGGTATTTAAATAAGGCATATTTTTAATAGTGTACATTGTACTCCTTCATACACACTTTGAAACACATGCAATAACTAATCTAACTTACACTATATTATACATCATTCACAAAAACATACACCAACCACATAATAATGAAACACATTTTTAGAATGTATCACATTAAACCGCATGATGCACTCAGTAGCACTAATTAATGTGTACTTGATTGATAACCACCAGAAATATACTTGTTTGCATTGATAGCATCCAACTGTAGAAGTAAAAATATTGACAATCGGCATATAGCGCATTTAAAACATGCTTGTTAAAAACAAGTTTCATTAAAACTACCGCTAAAACAATATTTTTTTCTTACCTGATTTTCAAAGACGTCGACATCTTCATCGCCATCGATGGGCAGCTCCTCTGGCGCCTCGGGCAGCACTGCATCGTCCATGTTATCTAAACTGTCATCGCCAAACTCGTCATCGCCCGTGTCATCGCTTCCCTTCTCGTCGCTTTCGTCGTCTTCTATACATCGACGTTTCAGCGGTATGCTGCCGTCAGCAGTGTCGTAATGAGATCTTCCCACGTGTGCATCGTCCGATCCGTTACAAGCCCGTCTCTTGCTGTTGTCCAAACCTGGCGTGTCTTCGAGACAGCAAGACAGATCCGCGTCTGAATACTGATGGTGGTGTCGGTGGTTCCCCTTTTTGCCTATTTCCGAGAAATTCATGGTGGATTCAGCCCACGTGTCCTCAAAATCTTGACAGATCGGGGCCTCTTTGTAGTCGTTGCCTTCTTCTTCGACAAATCTTTTGAACTCGGAGTCCAGGCGGACCCGCTGGAAGTCGTCGCCGTACGCCTCGCCGCTGAGGACATGCTCGTGGTTGTAGATGTCTTTGGCTGTCTTGTCTGGCGTGTTCTGTCGTGAGTACCAGCTGCAGCTGTGGTTGTGGCCCCGATTGTTGTTTCTGGTGACCTGGTTTTTGTTTTGGTTGAAGTCGAGGTTCGCGGCAGAGACGTTGTCACCGCGGAAGCTGTTGTTGTTCAGGTTCAGGGTCTTGCTGTAGATGAGGTTCCTCTTGGCGATGGCGTCAGACGTGGGGTTGTTGTCGTTGTCCACGTCGTGCGTCGTAACATTTGTCTCAGCGACCAGCTCGTCGATGTCATCATCCTCGTCAAAACCAGGGGAGATGTCGACGACGAGTCTGGAACGGTTATGTGGATGTGAGGTTATGTGGATGTGAGGTTATGTGGATGTGAGGCTATGTGGATGTGAGGTTATGTGGATGTGAGGGAATGTGTATGTGAGGGAATGTGGATGTGAGGTCATGTGGATGTGAGTGTATGTGGATGTGAAGTTATGTGGATGTGAAGTTATGTGGATGTGAGTGTATGTGGATGTGAAGTTATGTGGATGTGAGTGTATGTGGATGTGAAGTTATAATGGATGTGAAGTTATGTGGATGTGAAGTTATGTGGATGTGAGGTTATGTGGATGTGAGTGTATGTGGATGTGAAGTTATGTGGATGTGAAGTTATGTGGATGTGAGGTTATGTAGATGTGAGGTTATGTGGATGTGAGGTTATATGGATGTGAGGCTATGTGGATTGGAGGTTATGTGGCTATAAGGGTAGGTGAATGTGATGTTATGTGGATGTGAGGTTATGTGGATGTGATGGTATATGTATGTGAGTTTATGTGGAGGTGAGGTTATGTGCATGAAGGTTATGTGGGTGTGAGGTTATGTGGATGTGTGCTTATATGGATAAGTGGTTATCTGGATGTGAGGTTATGTGGATGTGTGATTATGTGGATGTGTTTATGTGTTGTTATGTAGTACGTGTGGTTGTAGGGGATATACGGTTTTGGGAAAGATGCGTGGTTATGTGTAATATATACAAGGAGACATTTACTGACGTTAAGGCTCAGGGTTAGACTTTGGAATTTGCGCATGAAATAGTTGATAAACAGAAGGAGAAATGGATTGGCTGACTGGTTAAAGCGATGACTGAAAGGAAGAATGTTATTTGAAATTGATGGAAGACTGATATAAAATTATGTCAAAGATAATGGATGAGTGGATTGATAGTTTTTAGGAATGACAAGGATAAATGATGGATAACTGGATGTTTGAAATCATAGATAAACAGACAACGAAATGTTTTTCTTGACATAGAACTCTATATGTCAAGACTGAGATAACTGAATGAATGATTCCATTGTTGAAATAATTAATGTATGACTAAATTCCAATAATAGTCATTTCGACTGTTGATCCGGTGAAAGTTTTATTATAGATCACTAAATATATAACTACCTAGATCACTACCTAGATCACTACATAGATCACTACCTAGATAACTACATAGATCACTAAATAGATCACTAAATAGATCACTACCTAGATCACTACATAGATTACTACCTAGATCACTACCTAGATCACTAACTAGATCACTAACTAGATCACTAACTAGATCACTAACTAGATCACTAACTAGATCACTAAATAAATCACTAACTAAATCACTAAATAGATCACTAAATAGTTTACTATCTACACGTTTACCTCAAAGAAATATGAATATCACTACACACTTAGACTTAAGCTCACAGTCAAACATCATGTTGATCAACAGAATGAAATCCTGAGATATTGAATCCATGGGCGGATCAACTTTGTTTGCCACATATTATAATAAATAAAATGACAGACATTCTCTATATAACATTCATTTTTATCATATTTCTTATATGTGTCGCTGCATTAATTGTAAGAACTGCTAAAAAAATCAATCCAGTCGGTCGTATGAAGACTCGGTGAAATTAGTTTAACTCTTAAACACCCCTAAAAAATCAGTCATCCCATTCAACAGCATCACATCATTAGCATACCTTAACGTGACATCGGAGCACAACGGTCGGTGAAGTTTCATCATGGTGAACAGTGACAACTTTTAAGTCTCCCGGTCAGTCGTTAATCTACGACGGGCTTTGGAGACGTCATCTTGACCATGTAACGACCCACCGAGTCACGTCCAGCAGGGGGGTGTCTTTGTTTATCTCACAGTTGGCTCAAGCTTCTGTCTTCTCACGCGACGCCATTTTGGAGGAGGCCATTATAATAACACGAATCGCTGAATGAGGACACACTGACTAGTGAGCAGACCGTGCCTCATCTATTGGATGCTCCGGATATTCGCACCGTTATCGATTGTGATTATCGGGCGTGCAAGGTGTGAGAAATCGCCCCTTCAAAGTAAGCACTGGATTTCAATTCATTAAAAAAATTATTCTAAACGGGGACTACCCTAAGAGCAATACACACAGACAACCACGGACACAAGCAATTGGCATCTAGATTGTAGGATGTCTTCTATATTCTTGAGTCGTTGCTACGTGGCGCTGTGTTAAGTTTCACCGAAAGCACTCCGCTTAATCGGGGCACGGGTAGGACGAGACGGTGGTGAGGGTAGGGGGGGGGGAGTGGGGGAGATTTCCAGAGCGACCCCGCAGTTTGTGACGTCACTGTCAGGCGAGCTGATCGATAGGTCTGCCACAGGAAGGGGATCGATAAAACAGCTGATGTGCTCCTGCGACCTGTTTCTCTCTACCCGCCCATCTTCTTCTCCCCCCCCTGTCTCTCTTCTTCTCTCCCCCGTCTCTCTTATTCTCTCCCCCGTCTCTCTTCTTCTCTCCCCCGTCTCTCTTATTCTCCCCCCCCGTCTCTCTAATTCTCTCCCCGTCTCTCCCATCTCTCTCCCTCTTTCTATCTCTACCCGCTTTTCTCTCTCTGACTCTCGCTATCTCTCTCGTGGCATCTGTCAATGCATCCTCTTCGTTGCATCCGGCTCTAAATCGTTTCCTCTTCATCAACGAAATTGTTGCGGTATTTTAGTATTATTATTACTTTTATTATTATTATTATTTTATTATTATTTTTTTTAAATTATTATTATTACTTTTATTATTATTATTATTTTATTATTATTTTTTTTTAAATTATTATTATTACTTTTATTATTATTATTATTTTATTATTATTTTTTTAAATTATTATTATTACTTTTATTATTATTATTATTTTATTATTATTTTTTTTAAATTATTATTATTATTTTTATTATTATTATTATTTTATTATTATTTTTTTTAAATTATTATTATTACTTTTATTATTATTATTATTTTATTATTATTTTTTTTAAATTATTATTATTACTTTTATTATTATTATTATTTTATTATTATTTTTTTTAAATTATTATTATTACTTTTATTATTATTATTATTTTATTATTATTTTTTTAAAATTATTATTATTACTTTTATTATTATTATTATTTTATTATTATTTTTTTTAAATTATTATTATTACTTTTATTATTATTATTATTTTATTATTATTTTTTTTTAAATTATTATTATTACTTTTATTATTATTATTATTTTATTATTATTTTTTTAAATTATTATTATTACTTTTATTATTATTATTATTTTATTATTATTTTTTTAAATTATTATTATTACTTTTATTATTATTATTATTTTATTATTATTTTTTTTAAATTATTATTATTACTTTTATTATTATTATTATTTTATTATTATTTTTTTTAAATTATTATTATTATTTTTATTATTATTATTATTTTATTATTATTTTTTTTAAATTATTATTATTATTTTTATTATTATTATTATTTTTATTATTATTATTATTATTTTTATTGTTATTTTTACACATACTGCTTTAATTATTGTTCTTACAACTTTAATAATTGCTTTTAAAACTTGTATTATTGTGGAAATCTTTGTTGTTACCGATGGTACTTGGAAAAAAAATATCTTTGTTCACAATTTTAATATAATTATCGTAATAAGTCTTAATTGATATTTTTTATTGAATAATAAATGAATTATTGTAACCAGCATCAAGATTATATTTATTAGTATAAATTGCTTTTTAGAATAAGTAATTCCGACAGTTAACGGCTATGAACGTTTTAAAAAAATATTATTACTAAGATAAGATGAGATAAGAAAAGATAAGAAAAGATAAGATTCTCTTATTGAGCCAAACAAATGTAAATGTTTTTGTTTTGTTTAAATATAGATATTTTTTTTAAACATTGTAAATTATATTCATTTTTTTTCAGCACATAAATAAATTCATATTTTAACCACGACACTATGTATCAATTATATCGATTGAAACACAAGACATCTAAATTATTTCTCTATAGTGAAAGTCGGCCATCAATGAACCCCCTCATTGACAAGAACGATTTAATTAGCGGTCACTTAGAGTTGGTGACCGGGCCGGAGGTAAGAACGCGAGTGAATTCGGAACATTGTTGATGTTATCGTTTTAGTTGTAGTATTATTAATATTACTGGCCATATCACTAAGCCAATTAATATAAATTCTCTCGTGCTACAATTTTAATCGGTATATGCCTCAATTACAACCAGTACAGTTCAATTACAACCATTACAGTACAGTTCAATTACAACCAGTACAGTACAGTTCAATTACAAACAGTACAGTACAGTTCAATTACAACCAGTACAGTACAGTTCAATTACAACCAGTACAGTACAGTTCAATTGCAACCAGTACAGTTCAATTACAACCACTACAGTACAGTTCAATTACAACCAATACAGTACAGTTCAATTACAATCAGTACAGTTCATGTCGATGCGTTATTGGCACAGAGCTATAATATATCTCTATGTCTATAGTTATTGGCAGTAGCGCAACAAGCGTTGTAAATACCGGAGTGGACTGAGTACTTGCATTTCCCTTCCAGGAAAAAGAACTCTTGCAGTTTGCGGAAAATGCCGACCCTTCAATTTAAAGTAGAGGAAAAAAAATAGTCCCCCCCCCCCCCCCGGGCGGACCGCATGCTTTGCACCTCATCCTACGCCGCTGTTACTTGATGTTTCTAAGCCAATATTAAATGTCGGCGGTGAACAAATTTTATTCCTCACGTTCTCTCTGTAGTAACACCTAAGACATCCTTTGCTGATAACTTAAGACTTAGTAGATATCGCTATGTTCGTTGTCGTTAAATTTGACATGTCTCAAAAACGATATTTTTTTTTATTGTGTTGAAAGTTGACGAGGTTTGTGTTTATCTCTGATGAGCTACGTGTTAATCTCTGATGAGCTACGTGTTTATCTCTGATGAGCTACGTGTTTATCTCTGATGAGCTACGTGTTTATCTCTGATGAGCTACGTGTTTATCTCTGATGAGCTACGTGTTTATCTCTGATGAGCTACGTGTTTATCTCTGATGAGCTACGTGTTTATCTCTGATGAGCTACGTGTTTATCTCTGATGAGCTACGTGTTTATCTCTGATGAGCTACGTGTTTATCTCTGATGAGCTACGTGTTTATCTCTGATGAGCTACGTGTTTATCTCTGATGAGCTACGTGTTTATCTCTGATGAGCTACGTGTTTATCTCTGATGAGCTACGTGTTTATCTCTGATGAGCTACGTGTTTATCTCTGATGAGCTACGTGTTTATCTCTGATGAGCTACGTGTTTATTTCTGATGAGCTACGTGTTTATCTCTGATGACGCTGATGAGATATATGTGTATCTCTGATGATATTTTATATATGACTCCAAAACTTCCCGAGGTGAAAAAAACTATACTTTTAAATCAAAAATAAACAAACAAGCATTTGAGCTGAAAGAAATTCTCCTTGAGTTGTCACGCTTCGGAAAAAAAATAATTTCATGTATGTTAAAGCATACACATGTACTTTAAAGAGAGGCTACTCTATGATCAGTGTTTTTTTTTTCTAAATAAATTATTGCTTCCCGTTGTAAAGGCGACCAGCACATTTGGCGCGAGGAATAAGTGGGAAGACCTAAAACAAGAGACGTAGAAGACAAAAACCAAACAAGATACGTATCGCCAAGAAGTCTGCTTAATAGTACAAACAAAGAGAAACGCAAGTCTTAAAAAATTTTTAAAAATAATTTCAAAATTAAGCAAGCTGAAACCTTGAACCCGAGAAGATGGCATTCACGAGGAATGTAGTGTTCACCACTCGTTGGTAAGAGAGGGAATATAGACACACACACACACAAAAGTTGGGGGGGGGGGGAGATTCAGAGAGTAAAAGAAAGTCTACAGCTATTGGTTGTTTAAAGAAAGGGTTGGAGTCAGAGAGTAAAAGAAAGTCCACAGCTATTGGTTGTTTAAAAGAAGGGGTAGGAGTCAGAGAGTAAAAGAAAGTCCACTGCTATTGGTTGTTTAAAAGGACGGGGTGGAGTCAGAGAGTTAATGAAAGTCCACAGCTATTGGTTTTTTAAAGGAGGGGGCGGAGTCAGAGAGTAAAAGTAAGTCTACTGCTATTGGTTGTTTAAAAGGAGGGGGTGGAGTCAGAGAGTTAATGAAAGTCCACAGCTATTGGTTGTTTAAAGGAGGGGCAGAGTCAGAGAGTAAAAGTAAGTCCACTGCTATTGGTTGTTTTAAACGAGGGGGCGGAGAAAAGATTGAAGATTGTTGTTTGGTTTTTGTCGTTTTCCACCCCCAACACCAACCCCGTGTTTCTTTTCCACCCCCAACACCAACCCCGTGTTTCTTTTCCACCCTCAACACCAACCCCGTGTTTCTTTTCCACCCCCAACACCAACCCCGTGTTTCTTTTCCACTCCCAACACCAACCCCGTGTTTCTTTTCCACCCCCAACACCAACCCCGTGTTTCTTTTCCACCCCCAACACCAACCCCGTGTTTCTTTTCCACCCCCAACACCAACCCCGTGTTTCTTTTCCACCCCCAACACCAACCCCGTGTTTCTTTTCCACCCCCAACACCAACCCCGTGTTTCTTTTCCACCCCCAACACCAACCCCGTGTTTCTTTTCCACCCCCAACACCAACCCCGTGTTTCTTTTCCACCCCCAACACCAACCCCGTGTTTCTTTTCCACCCCCAATACCAACCCCGTGTTTCTTTTCCACCCCAACACCAACCCCGTGTTTCTTTTCCACCCCCAACACCAACCCCGTGTTTCTTTTCCACCCCCAACACCAACCCCGTGTTTCTGTTCCACCCCAAACCTCAACCCTGTATTTCTTATTTCTGATTGCTTGACCTGGTCGCTGCTTCCACCCACACCACCCCTTTATTATTTACATTGAAGAATTCTGAGGGGATTGATAAATATATATGAAACGCTTAATTTTGTTTTTAACATTCTGACACAATCTGCGGGCGACTGAAATTGTGTTATTTGCCGGAGTAGAAAAGAGCGAGCATCTCAGGCCGTAAAGAGCGATCTTCTCGGGTTCTAAAGAGCGATCTTCTCGGGTTCTAAAGAGCGATCTTCTCGGGTTCTAAAGAGCGATCTTCTCGGGTTCTAAAGAGCGATCTTCTCGGGTTCTAAAGAGCGATCTTCTCGGGTTCTAAAGAGCGATCTTCTCGGGTTCTAAAGAGCGATCTTCTCGGGTTCTAAAGAGCGATCTTCTCGGGTTCTAAAGAGTGATCTTCTCGGGTACTAAAGAGCGATCTTCTCGGGTTCTAAAGAGCGAACTTTTCGGGTTCTAAAGAGCGATCTTCTCGGGTTCTAAAGAGCTATCTTCTTGGGTCATAAAGAGCGATCATCTTAGGCCATGAAAAGCGACCTTCTTGGGTCAAAAAGAGTGATAATCTCTGGCCATAAAGAGCGATCATCTCGGGTCATAAAGAGTGATAATCTCTGGCCATAAAGAGCGATCATCTCGGGTCATAAAGAGTGATAATCTCTGGCCATAAAGAGCGATCATTGTGGACAAAAAAACGGTGGACAAAACAACAGTGGACAAAACAACGGTTGACAAAACAACGATAGACAAAACAACGGACAAAACGATGGACAAAACAACAGTGGACAAAACAACGGACACAACGGTGGACAAAACAACGGACACAACGGTGGACAAAACGACAGTGGACAAAACAACAGTGGACAAAACAACAGTGGACAAAACAACAGTTAACAAAACAACGGACACAACAGTAGACAAAACAACGGACACAACGGTGGACAAAACAACGGACACAACGGTGGACAAAACAACGGACACAACGGTGGACAAAACGACAGTGGACAAAACAACAGTGGACAAAACAACGGACACAAAGGTGGACAAAACAACGGACACAAGGGTGGACAAAACAACAGTGGACAAAACAACGGACACAACGGTGGACAAAACAACGGACACAACTGTGGACAAAACAACGGTGGACAAAACAACGGACACGACAGTGGACAAAACATCAGTGGACAAAACAACGGTGGACAAAACAACGGACACAACAGTGGACAAAACAACGGACACAACGGTGGACAAAACAACGGACACAACGGTGGACAAAACAACAGTGGACAAAACAACAATGGACAAAACAACAGTGGACAAAACAACAGTGGACAAAACAACGGACACAACGGTGGACAAAACAACGGACACAACGGTGGACAAAACAACAGTGGACAAAACAACGGACATAACGGTGGACAAAACAACGGACACAACGGTGGACAAAACAACTGACACAACTGTGGACAAAACAACGGACACAACGGTGGACAAAACAACGGACACAACGGTGGACAAAACAACGGACACAACTGTGGACAAAACAACGGACACAACGGTGGACAAAACAACGGACACAACGATGGACAAAACAACGGACACAACAGTGGACAATACAACGGACACAACAGTGGACAAAACAACAGTGGACAAAACAACGGACACAATGGTGGACAAAACAACGGACACAGCAGTGGACAAAACAACAGTGGACAAAACAACGGACACACCTGTGGACAAAACAACGGACACACCTGTGGACAAAACAACGATGGATAAAAAAACAACGGACACAACTGTGGACAAAACAACGGACACAACAGTGGACAATACAACGGACACAACAGTGGACAAAACAACGGACACAACGGTGGACAAAACAACGGACACAACAGTGGACAAAACAACGGACACTACAGTGGACAAAACAACAGTTGACAAAACAACTGACAGTACAGCTGAAAACAGTTGACAAAACAGATCAGTTCATAAACCAGTTCACAAAACACTTTACACAACTCAAATGGTTTCAGTGCTTATGGGCATTGAAGGGCGTAAAGCGATACTACATAAAATACAAAAGAGAACTATCTCAATATTTTTTTACAACACTAGTAGGCGAAACAATTAAACACGTGTTCACAGTCTACAACACAAGTAGACAAAACAATTAAACACATGGTCACAGTCTACAACACAAGTAGACAACACAATTAAACACATGGTCATAGTCTACAACACAAGTAGACAACACAATTAAACACATGATCACAGTCTACAACACAATAAGACAACACAATTAAACACATGGTCACAGTAAACAACACAAGTAGACAACACAATTAAACACATTGTCACAGTCTACAACACAAGTAGACAACACAATTAAACACATTGTCACAGTCTACAACACAAGTAGACAACACAATTAAACACATGGTCACAGTCTACAACACAAGTACACAACACAATTAAACACATGGTCACAGTCTACAACACAAGTAGACAACACAATTAAACACATGGTCACAGTCTACAACACAAGTAGACAACACAATTAAACACATGGTCACAGTCTACAACACAAGTAGACAACACAATTAAACACATGGTCACAGTCAACACCACAAGTAGACAAAACAATTAAACACATGGTCACAGTCTACAACACAAGTAGACAAAACAATTAAACACATTGTCACAGTCTACAACACAAGTAGACAACACAATTAAACACATTGTCACAGTCTACAACACAAGTAGACAACACAATAACTAAAAGCTTTACAGTCTCATGCTGACGCCGCAATGTAAAGAAAAACCTCAGATCCGAGAATACTTAATGGAGCCGTATCAAAAAACTATTCTTTTAATGCACGTAACTCTAGAAAGCCGTGTAACTTAAGCATATTTTTATAAATGATTTTAAAATATTGGTGAGTAGCATAAATAACTTTGAGGACCTTTTAAGTTGGTGCTGTCAAACCCCACAAGTGGTCCCGTCAAAGTGAGACCAGTACAGACGTAAGAAGATACCGGATGCAGGGCTTAAAAACAGTTGTGTGCGTCATCTTCCTTTCAAAACAGGAAGTGACCAAAAATAACGCGTAAGAATTGTTTATATATATGACGATGTTTAACACCAAATATGCAGATAGCTTTAGAACAAGTTCTACAATTTTGCTCGTTCTAAGTAGAAACCGACCGAATGGGATTTTATTCTTTCGGCCGAAACCGAAACCAAACAGAAAGTTAAAAAAAGACTTTTGCCCAAAACCGAAACAAAAACGCTTAACGAGATTTTTCAGCCGGAAACCGAAATATTTAAATATAAATGTTACCCTTCCATAGGATTTTTTTATTTTGACAATAATATTCATACTTGTCTATGACAACATTTATAAACATAATAATAATAATAAATTAAAATGAATGTCACAAATGAATGAATTTTATTTATGAAATTTAAAATTTAAAAAAATGATATAGACTAAATATTCCCATTCCTTTAGGTTTTATTTTCCACAAAACTATTTACCTTCGCCTAAACCTGACGTCGAGAAATAATTAATATCGGATTGCAGGCCGACAGAGTGACAGTCTGACTTCTGGTAGACGACCGAGAGCCTCAATCCCTTTCGGCCGAAACCGAATGTAAACCGAAAGTGAACTTTTCTGTTTCGGCTGAAGCCTAAACTACGCCGATAGTGATCAAATGGCAGCTTTCGGGCGCCGAAACAGAAACCGAAATTCGGTCGGCCGTTACTTTTAAAGAGATGTTTTTTCCCGGCACCTGGATGCAAAGTTCAAGTTAAATTATTTAATTTCTCACATTTTTTTTTTACCTCAACCAGGTTACATTACTACCACACGATTACTGCAGAGTCAGTTCACACTTAGTGTCTTTTATGAAGTAAGTTTTAGAGATTGATCTCGCACTAATATTCAAAAAAGGTAATAAGGGGAGAGACTGCAATCAGCGTAGCAAAATTAGTGGACAATTCTTTTGCTGTCCTCTTGGATACTATGTCTCAGCAAAGTGCTATTTATACACTTTAATTCTGTTTTTTTTCTGTTGTTTGTTCGCTGACGAAGGCTTCCTGTCGACACGTTCATTGTTTTGTTGCGTTCCTTTTTTCAGATTTGATTATATTTTGTTTTAATCCTTTCCTACTAATATTATATTCTAGTAATATTTGTTAAAACCAAAATATTTAAGGGCGGTCTTAAATTCTGAAAGCCTCGCTGAAGACTCCTCCGTACAGTCGGGATAACTGTCAGTTCACGAATCTCAAATTGTGTAGTATGGACTGAGCTGATCAATAGTACAATCAGTATACAAAGATCTTAATCGAACTGACATTAGAAATGTTGCAGTAACAGTCTTTCAGAGATACGTTAAAGTTCTTTGGAATCGTTTTAAGGTACAATTTTATGGATTTAAGAAAAAATAGAATTAAATTTCTTGAATAGTCGATCGATTTAATTCCTTTTTTTTTTAACTAACTATTTTAGTTCTTGAAATAGATTCGTATTTAATTATCTTGGAATATTTATAGATTTTATTTCCCGCAATATACTATAAATATATATATATTCAAGTCCCTGGAAAAGTTAAAAGATTAAAGGTATTAGAATATTTCACCATCCTTGTCATTTATCCACAAGGTATTCATGGGGGGGGGGGGGGGGGGGAACCAAATAATTCGTCTATTCTTAATTGGCCTTTGTTTCAAAAGACAAACATCATGAGGAATGCAGCCCAATTCTTTGACAAGAGCAGTTTCAAAATATTACTTAGTTGTTTGGGTGTCCGTAAAAATAAATCAAAATGTTACATGAAATTTTTTTGGCCAATAATCTATTCTGCTTTCCGTTTTTTTACTTACGAGGAGTCATGGGTAGGCAGAGTTGATGACTTGCGAGGCAATGCTAAAGGTTCATGTTGTGGACTTTGAGGGTGTCCCTACCAGTCAATGCACGAACGGAATTCCTGCTATTCTATGCTTGGGTTTCAGTATTCTATGCTGGGGTTTCAGAATTATATGCTTGGGTTTCAGTATTCTATGCTTGGGTTTCAGTATTCTATGCTTGGGTTTCAGTTTTTCTATGCTTGGGTTTAGTTGGGGGAAAATCTGTCCTTCTAAGTAATTTCATTAAATTTCCTTTGTATATTTCATTTCCTTATACTTCCCCTTTTGAAATCACCCTTTAAAAAAAAAAAAATTCGCCCTAAACATTTATTTCCTGTCTGTATACATCTTACTTTCCTTATAATTCATTTCCTTACACTTCCTTACGCACAGATCCTAGTTTATTATTCGTGCACAGTGTCCCCCTTGGACTTGACGTATCTTCCAGCCCAACTATAAGTGCACAGTGTCCCCCTTGGACTTGACGTACCTTCCAGACCAACTATAAGTGCACAGTGTCCCCCTTGGACTTGACGTACCTTCCAGACCAACTATAAGTGCACAGTGTCCCCCTTGGACTTGACGTACCTTCCAGACCAACTATAAGTGCACAGTGTCCCCATTGGACTTGACGTACCTTCCAGACCAACTTTAAAGTGCACAGTGTCCCCCTTGGACTTGACGTACCTTTAAGCCCAATGGGCTAATTTCACTTTGTTTATATTTTTTCTTGTTTTCATTCATCTCTTGCAGTCGTTGTCCTAGCCAAAAAGTTTTATTATTTTATTCACTTACAAAGTTGTACTGATCTCCTCTGCAAAGGTTAATTTTTATCTTCAGCATAAATAGTTTCAGGAATGTACCATCAGTTTGCTGAGAACCTCCAAAGGGTGGTGATAGGCAAAGTCCCTGCAGTTTTTCCGTCTACGTGAGACCATCTGCATATGGGCGCTGTCAGGAGATGTTTGCATTTGTACGAAAATAAAGCTATCTTGTTTTTGGCTTCTTTGAATTGTACATGTCTCAATGAAGCAAACTAAACGGCTCATGTCATTGTTAGACAAACACAAAAATGTGATGTCTAGACATGAGCGGATAGAACATTTGTCTCTGGGGAAGATATTTAGCAATCATACCACCCAATTACTACCCGTGAATCCGCCATTGGTTAAGGCAGCGTAGTATACATAATATACCACTACGGAGTGGCGCAGAAACTGGTTTCTTTTTCCCCATCGCCACAACTTCTCTGCAGAGTGAAGTGGACTTTGTTTAGAAAGCACACCTAAGGTCGGTTAACACGATCAAATTGTCCTTCAAGCATTTGATGCAATTCGTGTATGAAGCCTTGTCACAACTTTCAAATTACTATTTGATCAAATTCCCCCCAAAAAAAGAAACCACGCCTAAAATAGTGCGTTCATACAACAATTTGACGCGACATTTGATCGTGTGAACTTACGCTTATGTTCAGTTCACACAATCAAATTTTCGTCAAATTTATTTGAGAACGCACTTTTTCGTTTTACTTAATAGTGCGTTCAAAAAGAAATGTGAAGAACATTTGCGGCAAACTTGATCGTGTGAACTGGGTATTATGCAACTTGACCACGGCTCTTGATCCAAGCATTTGGGGGGTGCCTTAAATCAAGCATTGTGATTAGATCTGAAGCAATAGACCTAATGAAAGCAAATCTCTGTTGATGTATAACAATGGTCTTCACCGTGGCACGGCGATAATGTTGCCTGCTTCGCGATTAGTGTGAAATCCCTGACTTTGGGGAAACAGCTGGTTGCTTAACCGGTTGGAGGAGCTGGTTGATATAGCAGGGTGGGGTTGCTGGTTGCAGTATCTAGTTGGAGCAGCTGTTTGGCTTAACCGGTTGGTTGTGGTTATTGATTAGAGTAGCTGCCTGGAGAAATGATTAGCTAATAATTATCAAAAATATGTAAATTAGCTCTTAATTGAAATTTACATCGACCTGGAAAGTAATTATAGATAATTGTCTAAAAAAATTTTCACTTCTCTATTTGGAATTTCATCGTGCATTTGTATTTGTGTTTTTTTTTATCAATTTATTTGTATAAATGCGTTTAAAGTTACAATTCTTATAACGAAACCATATTCCTACACGTACTATACTTTCAATGTGTTCCCCCCTATTGAGATATTACTTTGAAAATACAATACAAACTCTCTTGTGATGGGCTGGAGTTAAAACGGAGTGGTGAGATCTTTGAAATTCTTAGCTGCCAAATAAGACAAGCTTTTGATTTTAATAACTTCAGGAGTCTTTAACAAAACTAAATTTAAAAAAAAAATATATATATAATGAAAACCGCAGTTTGATTTATATCTTTAAAATCAGTTTTCTTAGTCTGAATAAGCTATAGCTCAGCCAGGTGGCGAGTACCACATTCACGTACGTGCATGTGTTTTCCGATCTTCCAAATCTTGAAATCTGGGATCCACTAATTCTTTTCAGTGCTGGGCACCAACGTTTTCTTCATTAGCAGCTACGGAACACATGTGAATGTTGGGGTTGAGTTACAACGTGTTTAGTGCAGCAGCTTTAAGTAGAAACACTTTTATTCAAAATTATACTTTTTTTTTTTTAAAAAGTCGTAGACTATATACATAGTAGTAACCGGTAGTACCCAATATAAACTAGTTTTACTTCTTTGCATTATTTCCATGTGGAAGTGTATTTATAACCCCTGTGATATAGCGCTTGCATAAGCCAATGTTCTTGAACTCATAGATGCTCACATTGGCCGACCTATACCCAGTTAAAACAAATGTTTTAGTTTCTCGCATTCTAGAAGTTTAATCAGTGCATATCTCTAATCACGTTCACACTATATACATGTTTTATATTGTTTAACGTTGATTAGCTGGGGCTTGGAGAGGGCCAAAAAATGTTGCCATTCTGTTCCCCACCCCCACCCCACAAAAGACAGCTGTGCAGTTGGCCGAAAATGCCGACACTAGATATAAAGAGTGAAAGAAACAAACAACATAAGGGCTTACCGCCTGTTTGACATCTCTGACAGAATGTTAATGTCACTGGTGACAATTTATTATCACATTATGTTCTCGTTATCTCCGTAGTAACACCTACAACGTCTTCTCTCCGTAAACTTAAGAACAAGCAGATTTGTTGACATCTCATGAGTTATTTGTTTTAAATGACTACATAATTTCCTAAATTGACAAGATACATTTTGACGTTAAAAAATATTTTCCTTTATAAGCTAAATGCGAGTCTCCCTTAAAATATTAAGCTAATTTCATGAAGTTTGGAAAAAATATATTTTTTTTATAAAATGGAGGCTACGCTATAATTATAACCAGCCTGTTTCAAATTAATAAAATAATAGATCAGGCATTTGAAGCTTGAATCAAAGGACAGGACAATGAGATGTGAACGTTTCGGCCAAGAGCCTTCCCCGGAAAACATGACAAATGAAAATACGACAAGAAACAGAAAACAGTACACACAAAAAAAACTTAAGATAACTCCTATGCTGTTGCCAGAAGTAGTATATTTGAAAACCAAGATTACAGTAAGTGAACGAATATATATACTTGTACTGAGAAAAATAAGGTCCAGAATATTAACGGACCAAAATATTTTAGAGATGCATAAGACATAAGAAAAAAGAAGACAGAAGAAATACATGGAAATTGAGAAACATTAATAGGAGAGTATTTGATTAATTCCACGTGGTGGTGATATCGTGCCGAAAAGCTGACTAGGTGTGTTTTCCATTTTAACTCTCTATTTACCTCTCCTGCATTTATTATCTTTTATTCTCTGACTCCTTCATTTTTTTTAATGTTTCAAATTAAACCACAGCTTGATTTGGTCAGCACCACCAGACGTCACAAAACACGAGAGGCAGTGGCGTAGTGAGGGGGGGGGGCATCATGCCCCGGGCGCTACTCACAATGGGGCGCCAAATGGTATATTTTACTATAATATTGTATGGTTTTCGAATAGGGGGCGCTAAAAAGGTATTGGGGGGCGCTAAAAAGGTATTGGGGGGCGCTAAAAGGGTATTGTGCCCCGGGCGCGAGTTAAGCTCGCTACGCCACTGACGAGAGGAAAGAGGAAATATTGAACACAGCAGCAGAACGTTGTTTTTTTTTTTTTAATATCTAAGATTGTTTTCTATTGTTTTGTTTTTTAATTTTTACGTGTTACTACACCTGATCGCACACGCCCCCCCCCCCCCTATAGTTAAATGAAAACGTGACCGTTCAAGAATTCTGTAGACTTTATAATTATAAGGGCTAGGACAAGCTTTATGATAATTATTCTGATTTTAATGTTCTGACATTTAGAGGATCAATGTTTGCGTACGACTGAAATGTGTACAAATAGCCGGGGCCGAAATGAGCCATCAGCTTGGCGGAGTAGAGATTATGTCAGAGTCGGTCTAATACTCCATGTGTAAAAAATGTGGAGGCGATCTTTGGGGGAAAGGGGGGGGGGGGCGCTCAAATCGACCAAAACAGGTTGACATCAGTTATGGATGGTCACTTGAACCAACAGCTTATGGATGGTCACTTGAGCCAACGGCTTATGGATGGTCCCTTGAGCCAACGGCTTATGGATGGTCACTTGAGCCAACGGCTTATGGATGGTCACTTGAGCCAACGGCTTAAGAAAGCATTTGATAACAGCTGTTTTTTTTTTTTAGAAATCATTGCTCGTAAGGTCAGTTTTCACTATGCAGATTTTGTCTTTCGCAGGTACGTCGTTTGGGTAGGAAAGGGTGGGGCGTTTGCCCCCCCCCCCACTCCCCCGAACTGAATGTTCAACTTTTTTTTTTTTTTTTTGTAATTTGCTATGTCCTGTGGCGCCTCCAGTGATAAACAACTTAACAAGCCGACCAAGTTTTGGTTTTGCTCTCCCCCCCCCTGAAAAAACTTTAGTGACGCCCCTGGTCTTACAATGTGCTCTTTCACGTTATGAAGTCAAAACGTCTAGAATTCTATTAGCTAAATTGACATTGTATCATTTTTAAAATTTATTTCATTAACGCTAAATTACAGAACACAACGTTAATCACGCTTTTGATAAAACTATTAATAATTAAAACAGTATTTATCCCACAGTTTTAAATTTACATTTTTTTTCCTTAAGGTATAACTAAATATTCGTATAATTAATTCAAGAACAAAATAAAGCAAACGAGAAAAAGAAAGGAACTGTAGCTCTGCTGTAATCTAAATTTGTATTTTATAGGAAGAGAACAATTATGCACATTAATTATTATTATTTTTTTTAAATCTGCAAATATTCAAAGATCTCAAATTTTTTTTTCTAACTCGACTATGAGCAGTAATGGATCAGCTCACTAAATGTGCATGATTTGATACAGCATTCACACACTATGTTGGTTGTCACGTGTCTCTTGGTCAAATAGGTCAAGGCACTCTCACTGCTCAGTCTTATGTTGCGCAGCGGATCGTCCTGATCTGAAAAGGGGTACAGGAGGGAAAAAAACGCATTTTAAAATCCATTAAATTAACTTCGCTGTTGTTCACGTGTTTCTTTCGTTTTGTCTGAGTTATGTGGCTACATTTTCAGACGGTTAATTGACCCACTTATCGTCAGCCGATCAAGCTGAAACACACAGACTCGTCGCCAGTGCAATCGAAGTTAATATTCTGCCCCCCAAAAAAAACCGGTTTTAATTATTCAGAATTCAAATGAATGTCCCTCGGCACAAACCATGACAGCTTGAAATAAATAAATTTATGTGAGGGCAATTCTCAAAACGGCAAGGCTCGGCTGTGCGGGGATCGTATCTTTGTCTTAAAACCAGAACTTCGTTTTTTTAACCCGGAACATTCGCAAGTGTGTGTTTAAATAAGTGAGTGGATTCCTTCAAAGTATCGCATGTATCTGCTCAACTAAGTAAGTTTATCACTTCAAAATATCGCCTGTATGTGTTTAAATAGGTGAGTTTATCACTTCAAAAGATCGCATGCATGTGTTTAAATAGGTGAGTTTATCACTTCAAAAGATCGCATGTATGTGTTTAAATAGGTGAGTTTATCACTTCAAAAGATCGCATGTATGTGTTTAAATAGGTGAGTTTATCAGTTCAAACTATCGCATGTATGTGTTTAAATAGGTGAGTTTATCACTTCAAAATATCGCATGTATGTGTTTAAATAGGTGAGTTTATCACTTCAAAAGATCGCATGTATGTGTTTAAATAGGTGAGTTTATCACTTCAAACTATCGCATGTATGTGTTTAAATAGGTGAGTTATCACTTCAAAAGATCGCATGTATGTGTTTAAATAGGTGAGTTTATCACTTCAATATATCGCATGGGTGTGTTCAATTGAAAGAACTTATCACTTCAAAGTATCGCATGTATGTGTTCACAAAAGACATTCACGTTGACAGCTGGTCTTTCTGACAACCACCAACCTGTTTCTGACAACCACCAACCTGTTTCTGACAACCACCAACCTGTTTCTGCATTCCTCTTGACCTTTGCGGGTTGGTTGAGGTTGGTACATGCGTACTCCCGAAGGTCCGCCAGGGTCGAGCCACACACCCCACGGGGATGTGGTCGGTCGTTGATGTTGCAAGCTGAAAATTGACCCGCTGCAGGTTTCACGCCAACATTCAGCAACAGGGTGAGAAGCACTGTGACCATGAAGGCTTTGGTGAAAACGAGGCGCACGCCGGCCATTTTGGATTTAGATTGGGGGAGTTCGAACACTTTATAAAGAGATGAACGTAAAACAACGAAACGTCATCAGTAGTAGACATGATTTAATTTGTTGATTTTTTTAAAAATCTTTGAGTGTAATGTTTTTTTTTTTTGCATGTAAACTCTATTCTTATTTCAACTTTAAACAAAGGATTTGCATGTGTTATGTTTATAGTAACGATGAGATTTTTACCAAACCTCCCCAAATGTTAATCTTAAAATTTTGAACATAAAGAATCTATAAGTTCAAACTAGAATCATGAAATATACTTTAAACGAAATTAATGTTTTTGATCTGCATTTCTAAAAAAAAACAACGCTTTTAACATCACGGAAAAAGAACCAAAGGGCATTAATGCTGCATGCTTTCATTTGAAATAAAGCTGACAGAATAAAATATTATATAATATATGCATAGTCCACGTGTTTCTATTAAGAGTAGCAAGTAGCAAGTAGTTCAGATGCAGTTGAACGGACCTACCTGGAGATTAAAGAACTTCCCTTAGTTGGTCTGCCACGGCCGTGGTTGTGTTGAGAGCTGTAACGTTGGCTTGATTCTTTTATAGCATTGCTTACTGCTTCAGGTACCCGTTTAGACAAGTCGGGACAATAGAAAAAGGTTTTGTTTGTTGTTTTTTTTCACTCTCTAGAAGCCGTTGTATGATTTCTTTCCCTCCCGTCTGATCTCTTCGGCGTTTAAATATTTTTTTTTTTTTTTTTTTTTTTTTTTTTTTTTTTTTTTGGTTTCCACGAGTTTTAAAGTTCCCAATATCTCTGTCGTGGGCGAAGCCATTTAATATGTTTTTGTAAACTATTTTTATAGTATTATAAATAGTTAATATAAAAAACAACTTGTCAGCTGTCAAAAGAAGCTGAAATGACGTAAATGGTTTGGTAACGAGCGAGGATCTAGCTATACGGGACGCTTGGGTTGTTCGATCGAGGGTCTCCCTATACGGGACGCTAGAGTTGTTCGATCGAGGGTCTCCCTATACGGGACGCTAGAGTTGTTCGATCGAGGGTCTCCCTATACGGGACGCTTGGGTTGTTCGATCGAGGGTCTCCCTATACGGGACGCTAGAGTTGTTCGATCGAGGATCCCCTATACGGGACGCTTGGGTTGTTCGATCGAGGGTCTCCCTATACGGGACGCTAGGGTTGTTCGATCGAGGGTCTCCCTATACGGGACGCTAGGGTTGTTCGATCGAGGGTCTCCCAATACGGGACGCTTGAGTTCTTCGATTGTTCACCGGAGATGGTGCATTAGTTCGCATGGCCTCAAGTCTGCCAGCCTGGGTCCAATCTCTAAATCCGTTAAAACTTTTCCCCGCCTATCCGATTTACAGTTTTGTTGCGCACAGCTATATTTTCAGGGGGGATAATTCCATTGAGTTTCGAGCGTCGAGATTTATCTCCATTAGTACCCTAGCAAGCTTTTACGCGTTAATATCTTCAGATACAGACCACTACACGCGTCACTTCAATGGTGAGAACCCTCCCATAAACATTCAACAAAAACAGTTTAGAAAACCCGTGCTTACAATGCCCTTGGGGGGAAAAAAAGGGCTAAAATATGTTTAACTGAAACACACAAAGGAGAAACACCTCATTTTATCAACGCCAAGGAGATCACGCAAAACACGAAATACACCTGGAAGCAATTGGAAAGGAAAGCACAGGACCGTGATGAGTGGAAAATTATTGTGGACGGCCTATGCCCCAGACGAGAATGAGAAGAAGAAGATTAAGGAGGTTAATATTTTATGATACGGTCACAATTTCAAGCTAACATAAAATGTATGGGGAAACGTCACTGAGATCCAAGCAGCGTTAAAAAGCTTCCAATCCAAACAAAACCTTATAGCTAAAGTAGATTAATTAGACACAAACTATTCGTGTAAATAAAACAATATATGTTCAGCTTTAATAAAGATTGTACAGAATACAAATGTAGACGTTTCGTCAAAGGTCTTCATCAGTACCAAAAAAACAAACAAAAAATACTAAAAAAGAATTATATGAACTTATATAAGAAAAAAAATGATCTATTTTCGCAAATATCATTAAACTTTTTGAGAGTTGCGTACATAATTTGAGGACCTTTTATCGGTGTTTGGAAAGCCCCACAAGCGGTCCCGTCAAAGGGAGACCAGTGCAGACTTACGACGACACTGATTGCAGGGGATAAACAACTCTTATGTGCGTCATCATTCATATAACAGGAAGTATCCATTTTTATACAAGGAAGTATCCATTTATTATAACAGAAACTTTACATTTTTTATAACAAGGGGTATCCATTTTGTGATTTAGAGGGAGCCTCACACGATTAAAGCCCGTTCTACTATCGCTTCCCGCCAACACGCCGCCCAGGTTTTGGTTGATGAACAAAATAATCAGGACCCTGCCGTTATATGGCACCATATGTCAGTATGTGGCAGTAAATGGCATTCTATTTCAGTATGTGGCAGTAAATGGCATTCTATTTCAGTATGTAGCAGTAAATGGCATTCTATTTCAGTATGTGGCAGTAAATGGCATTCTATTTCAGTATGTAGCAGTAAATGGCATTCTATTTCAGTATGTAGCAGTAAATGGCATTCTATTTCAGTATGTAGCAGTAAATGCCATTCTATTTCAGTATGTGGCAGTAAATGGCATTCTATTTCAGTATGTGGCAGTAAATGGCATTCTATTTCAGTATGTGGCAGTAAATGGCATTCTATTTCAGTATGTAGCAGTAAATAGCATTCTATTTCAGTATTTGGCAGTAAATAGCATACTATTTCAGTATAGGGCAATATAAGGTGTGGTCGTACTATTTCCATTTATGAACAACGTCTGCTGCCTTTATTTAAATGTCCTTTGATTACACTTATTTCTTTATACTTACTAGGTCATTTCCTTACAAGGACTTTTTTATACTTAATTTCGTTTATACTCCCTTTTTATGTTTCCTTTCTTGATACTTCCTTACCATAATTTACTTCCTATCATATACACCTTCCTTTAAATCGGATACAATAAATATGCCTATATCTTAGAATATGTAATCTTTAAATTCAGTTTAATAATTAGTATAATTATCAACTAGAAATAAGTTCAAAACCATAATTTAATAAGTATTTTAAGTAGCGAATCTGAATGTAAGAGTTAATGTAGTGTATAAAATAAGCTTGACATTTTTACTACTATTATTAATTTGACATCAAACTTATCGGGAAAACCCAGAAAACTTGAACGTTTGGTTATTTCTATATCGAAATCGTGAAATTAATTATATATCTAACTTAATTTTTATTTTAATTGCACAAATGATTCAGCGTCAGTTCACACGATCAAATTTTCAATCATAAATTTGATCGTGTGATCATAAATTTGATTGCGATTTTTGTATGAAGCATTGTCACAACTTTCAAATTACTTTTTGATCAAATTCCCATTTTTGTCTTAAAAAAAAAAAAAAGAAAAGAAACCACGCACAAAATAGTGCGTTCATACAAAAATTTGACGCAAAATTTGAGGCTAATTTGATTGTGTGAACTCACGCCAAATCAAATTTTCGTTTGATCCACATGATCCAAATAATTAGAATTATCTTATAAGGACTTTCATTAAACACAAAAAATTATCGAAAGCGTGAACGTTTCTTGATTGTAACCATCTGTAGCAAAACTGTTTACGTTTTTTACACCCTCCTTTTAAAAAAATAATTTAACACAGCAACCTAAATTTAAAAGCTTCGCATCTTCAACATTTAATTACCGGTAGTTATACTCATGTCTCACTCAACGACAGTAGGTGCTAGCCATGGAGAAAGGAATACATTTTAATGGATGCAGATAATATTGCAGATATTTACGTTGTTGGCGATGGTAGACCAAGTGTAATCCTTCGCAATTTATAGTATTATCCACAATAAATCTTTGTTTAGAAAAAAAATCCTTTATACTAACTTCGTCTTTCTTCGTGGCTGGCTGGCAGGATAAATGCTTCGGACGGCTAATTGACCCACTTCCCAGCAACCCACCGATCTTTAAAAACTTGACACATAGACTTGTTGCCAATGACAACACATTCCCTCAAAGTTTGAGCCCCGCCTCTGAGTTCCAACGCTTCAAAAAATGTTCAAAAATTTTTATTTTATAATGCATTGAAGGGATTTATACAAAACGAATTTTTTTTATATTGTTTCTTTACTTTTATTTAAATATTAAATTACTTATTATAACTAAAATTAGCATTATATTAAGGAATTTCCATAAATTATATCAACATTTTTTAGCAGTTATTTTCCTTTCCTCCTCCATTTCAACAACTGTAAAACTTTCAATAACCCCAGAATTAATATTGTCGAACACTATTGCTATCATTCTATTCTAAAGTATTTCATTTTGTTATTAATAAGCCAGCTAATACAATATAAATATTTTTTTGTATTCCATTCTAGAATCTTAATCAGTGCATACCTTTAATACGTTCAGTATATTTTATTTCAATATGTTATTTTGCAGAGGAGTATCTGTGGTTAGTGCTGCCAGGAGAGGGTCCAGCTTTTAGCCGTTCCCATCCGCGAAGAGAACTCAGCAGTGGGGGAGGGGGGGGGGGTCTAAAATGTCAACACTCAATATAAAGTCACCCAGGCGGCGGACCGCACTCTCCTCACCCACCTTAATACGCCACTGGTTGTTTGATACAACTGAGAAGATATTACTGTCAGTGTTGACAATCTGTGCCACATAATGCTCTCGTTATCTCTGTAGTAGTATCGACGACTTACCTTGCTGTAAACCAAAGACTAGTAAATCCTGTTTGTGGTCATTGCTATTAAATTGAAGTGTTAAAAAAATATCCTTTTGTCATGTTTACATTTGATGTGATGCTTGTTATATCAGACGAGATGTTTGTTTTAAACAACTCCCTAAATTTTCAATTAGAAAAGAACAAATTGTTGGATATTTTCTTCTTATTCCCTTTTGAGCTAAAGGAAAATATCCCTTGAATTGGCATGCAATAGATAGGACGATAATTTCATGCAGTTTAGACAAATACAAAGCTAAAGAGAGGCTACTCTATAATCAGTCGTATAATTTCCAATTAAACCACTGCTTCCCTTGAACAGCACTTTTGGCATAACACGTCATAGGTGAGTGGTTCTTAACCTTCCTACTGCCGCGACCCCTTAATACATTTCCTCATGTTGGGGCGACCCCCCATCACAAAATTAATTTCGTTGCTACTTCATAACCGTAGAGTACATGTGTTTTCCGATGGTCTTAGGCGACCCCTGGGAGAGGGTCGTTCGACCCCCAAAGGGGTCGGGACCCACAGGTTGGGAACCGCTGCCATAAGTTCTCGTTATCTTATACTCGCGAATATACCCGTCCTTCACTAGGGGTGGTTGGGGGGCATCCTTAAATGTGTTATTCTTTAAAACATGTGTACATGATCTCCATTTAATTTAGTAAGGGATAAAAAATAAAACCAACACATTTAAACAAGAGTTTACAGTAAACGGTAAGTTGTACCAAACAATCTTTCCATAAAGGTAACAGAAAGGCTAACATAAAGGCAACAAAAAAGGTATCATAAGGGTAACATAAAGGTAACATTAAGGTAACATAAAGGTAATATAAAGGGTAACATACAGGTAACGTAAAGGTAACATAAAGGTAACACATCACGGGATGCGGAACACTGGTGCGCCATCAATTCAAGAACATTCAAGATGACATGAGTTTCCCTAATCTAGTTGGCAGCTTCCTTTTTATTTCCTATCACTTACTCGGTATAATGGAGATGGCATGCAAGAAAAATATAAACTTTGTTGTTAAATCAATCAATTAAAACACATGCCCCCCCCCCCCATAGTGAAACACTGGTCTGTTTGCTACTATTATCACAAATCAGTATCGATGCTTGTCAAGTGTCAAAGGGAACAGAACTCTAGTAATAAAAAAAATTGGTAACCAAAGGATGATCTCCCTAGATAACGTCTACACGGGGAGTTTGCAATGTTAAATATGTTGGCGTGAAATGGTGAATGTATTAGTTAACATTACCTCAAGCCTGTCCGTGTGCGTCCGATACTTTTAATCAGTTTAAATCTTTTCTGCCTATACCCGATTTATAGATTATAACTTGCAGATGTGTTGGCTGTGATACATCCATTAAGTTGTAAGAGTCGAGGATGTATCTTTATCCGTACCCGAGTAAGTTTTACGCGTCAATATCCTGATTACAGACCACCGCTCGCTTCATTTCAACGGTGAAAACACTTAAAGATTCACAAAACAGTTGAAAAAACAGTTGACAAAACAGTTGACAAAAACAGTTGAAAAAACAGTTGACAAAACAGTTGACGAAACAGTTGACGAAACAGTTGACAAAAACAGTTGACGAAACAGTTGACGAAACAGTTGACGAAACAGTTGACGAAACAGTTGACGAAACAGTTGACGAAACAGTTGACGAAACAGTTGACGAAACAGTTGACGAAACAGTTGACAGTACAGTTGACAAAACAGTTGACAAAACAGTTGACGAAACAGTTGACGAAACAGTAGACGATACAGTTGACGATACAGTTGACGAAACAGTTGACGAAACAGTTGACGAAACAGTTGACGAAACAGTTGACGAAACAGTTGACGAAACAGTTGACGAAACAGTTGACGAAACAGTTGACGAAACAGTTGACGAAACAGTTGACGAAACAGTTGACGAAACAGTTGACGAAACAGTTGACGAAACAGTTGACGAAACAGTTGACGAAACAGTTGACGAAACAGTTGACGAAACAGTTGACGAAACAGTTGACGAAACAGTTGACGAAACAGTTGACGAAACAGTTGACGAAACAGTTGACGAAACAGTTGACGAAACAGTTGACGAAACAGTTGTTGACAAAACAGTTGACGAAACAGTTCACAAAACGGTTCACAAAACGGTTCACAAAACAGTTCACAAAACCCGTGGTTACAACGATCGTGGGAAAACAAAAGTGTAAAATGATGCTAATGAAAAACACAAAAGAGACACATCTCATTTTATCAACACGATCAGTTAAAATCATTTAATATAATGTCACAATTTACAACACAGGCAGATAAAAAATATTAAATATATGTCACAATTCCAGGCTGAAATAAAATTCTGAAGGAAAACTCTCGTGAGTTCAATCATAATTTAAATTTAAAAAAACAACAGCACCAACAACCTAAGTGCTTAAAATGTTTACAACTGCATAACGTATTTTCATAAATTGTGTTCAACTCTTTGAGAGTATCACACCTAATGGGACGAGCTTCTTACCTGTCAATGTAAGCTCCCGTTTCCTGGTGGAATCCCAATCCACCGATAAGATCCCGTTTCCTGGTGGAATCCCACTCCGTGGATAAGATCCCATTTCCTGTTGGAATTCCACTCAACCGATAAGATCCCGTTTCCTGGTGGAATCCCAATGCACCGATAAGGTCCCATTTCCTGGTGGAATCCCACTCCATTGATAAGATCCCATTTCCTGGTGTAATCCCACTCAACCGATAAGATCCCATTTCCTGGTGGAATCCCAATCCACCGATAAGATCACATTTCCTGGTGGAATCCCACTCCATTGATAAGATCCCATTTCCTGGTGGAATCCCACTCACCCGATAAGATCCCATTTCCTGTTGGAATCCCAATCCACCAATAAGATCCCGTTACCTGGTGTAACTCCCTCTCCACCGATAAGATCCCGTTTCCTGGTGGAATCCCAATCCATCGATAAGATCCCGTTACCTGGTGGAATCCCAATCCACCGATAAGATCCCTAAACCTGGTGGAATCCCACTCCACCGATAAGATCCTGTTTCCCGATGAGAAACCGATCCCGTGGATCCCTTAACCTCTGATATCCCGATGGGATCCTGTTTCCTTTTGGATCCCGTTCCCCGGTGGGATCCCATTCCCTTTTGGATCCCGTGTCCCAGTGAGAACACGTTCACCGGTGGGATCCTGTTACTCGGAGGGATCTCATTCCCCTTGAGATCCCACTCACGCTCTGTTGTGATATTGTTACCATGTGGCATCACGTTTAATCTTAAAAAAGATTATATAAAAAGTCGAAGCTTCTAGAATAATTTAGAAACTTTATAAAAACTTTAAAATAAGTCGACTCAGTGATGCTGAGAAAATCCCCAGGAAATTATAGAAATGAATAGAACTAAACTAACATTTCAATAAGCTTTTAGTCCTACTTTAAATCCCCGTTTAACAGTATAGAACTTTCTGGAACATTCTTGATTAAATATAATAACCCCCTGGTAACTTGTAAAACATGACTTTTCTACGTAATATTTTTTCGAATATGAAAAATTCTACAACTAAATGCCATAACTATAACTATTTTTCATTTAAGTTAAAAGAGGGCCCATTATATAAATGTATCGTATTAGTTATGCCTGAGATAGGTAGCCCTAAAAAAATACTCAGATAAATAATGGTGTTAAAATTCAAAAGTTGACCTATAAAGATAAGATATAATGACAATAAATGACATAAATAATTTTTTTTTAAATTATCGATCTTTCTGGAATATTCTTGACCTGCCCTGAATGGATTTGAAATTATTGATTTTACATCCACCGATAATTCAATACGGACTACGAAGACCATTGCTACCAAGCTAGGCCTAATCCATCAATGCACATAGTGCCTATGGTGTTGTGTAAGCAGATTGGTATTTACATTGCTTATATAACAGACCTGTTTACTCTTAGGATTTTGAGGTGCATACATTATATAAATATACATACTGTATGTTTACTCTTTTACTATTAAGATATTTTATTGAACAGTTTTGTGATGATATTGTACAATTTTAAGAGTTTGAGGGTAAACAGGTCTGATATAAGGAAAAATTATATGGGGCCCCTGGCTCCAAAGGAGTGGATCTTATGAGTTCAATATCCTTCGGTATTTGAACATGGATAATCAAGCGAACGTTTACTAAGTTTGGTCAAGATCCACCCATGCATGTAGGAGTGTTGGTTGCTAATTTTATGTATACAGCTCAGATTAGGAAAACACGCATTAGGGCCTACGGCGCCAAACGGTATATTTGTTAAAGTTCAAACCCCCCAGTATTGGATTATGGATATTGATGGATGCATGTGCAAAGTTTGGTCAAGGTCCATTATTCCATGTAAAAACGTAGGCTGAAAAACAAACGAACAAATCCACAAACCACAAACTCACAAATGTTCACTATATATTATTATGTAAAAATTCAGTGTGACTATGTATCTTTGTATTTACTGGTCGATCAATCAAATAGTTAATATATAGTATAAAGGATTTTTAAAAAGGTTGTCTTTTATTCATTGTTTTTACGACTTCGATTATGTTATTTGATTGACTATACTGGAATAAGCGCTGTGTAATGTTGTAACCCTTGTCAATGAAGCCAGCAGTTCTAGTTAAGAAGTCGGCAAAAAGGATCCCAGAAACTAGAATTTTATTATTATGGCAGTCATTGATATCGTCCCAAGGTTTTGTTGTAGTTGTGTTGGAGTTTATGAGTGCTATTTTTTAAAATCAACAACTTAATCTTATTATCAGTGACGTATTTTAAAGCAATTTTATTTTGGAACCACGTGAAGTGTTAGACCTGATGTTAATGGTGTCCCTGGCAAACAACAGGAGCGCGCTGTTTTGAAACAACGACACGGCTCTTTGTGTGTGTGTACTTCCGAGTCAAATGAACACACACACACACACACAAACACCCAAAACCTTCAACTTCTTAGACACTTTTATTTATATGTCTTATCATCTTACACAAGGTACTTGACACTATACCTACTTCTCTTCACAGCATCCCAGAAATTTTTATAAAGGGGTAAGTGTATCCAGGGGCGGTCCTATGGTTGCTGGCGCCCCGGGCAAGCTTAGCTTTAATACCCGTTTTTTTCTATTATCATAAACCTTTTTGCAAGGAAAAAATATGTTTTTGGTAATGAATTAACTACCTAGCTTTTTTTTTTTTAAACAAACGATGAACAATAATATTTTTTAAATCTGTATTTGGTCAGTGTGAACAGTTAGCCTACCGTGGTCAGTGTGAATAATTAGCCTACCGTGGTCTGTATGAACAATTAGCTTACCTTGGACAGTATGAACAATTAGCCTACCGTGGTCTGTATGAACAATTAGCCTACCGTGGTCTGTATGAACAATTAGCCCACCGTGGTCTGTATGAACAATTAGCCCACCAATGACCCATGTATCTAGCCTTTAGATAAACATATCTCTTTGTTGCACTTTCTATATTTGTATTCTTTGCAATATATTTTTCTAATGTCAAATGATTCATTGTGTCCTAAGACAACTCATCAACATCACTCCACATCACTCTCACCTCACTATCACATCACTTTACCATCGCAGCACATCATTATCGTATAACACCACAACACCATCATTTCACAACGCCATCGAACCGCAGAACCATCAGCCACCATTGCATCACATCACTATAACAACCTATGGCCATCACATGACATCGACATCACATCACTGTAGCAACATATGGCCATCACATCACATCGACATCACATCACTGTAGCAACATACGGCCATCACATCACATCGCCATCACACCAGGGTCACTTCAGCGGTCTATCGCATCACTTCGCCATGGCAAATCATCACATCAAATCCCCAAGGCATCTTGCGTCACCATCGTATAAAATCACCATCGCAATCGGGTACCCATAGCATCATACCATCATCACTTCACATCACCATCGTGTCATATTACAACACACGAATGGGGCGGTGGAGGGTGGTATGCCCCTAGTGGACCATATTTCTTTATACGTAGGGTGGCGTTTTCAGCAAACTGCAGAGTGCGTGTGGTTTGCTTGTTTTTGTTTGTTGATTTTTTTTGGGGGATGGGCGGCAACAATCTCGGCCCGCCTCGGGCAACAATTACCCGAGCTACGCCCCTCCGTTTGCAGACGACGGCTGTTCTGTATAACAGATTGGAATAATGTGTTTCCGCGGGACGGAGTCGCGTGCCGGGCAGGATATCTCGTCTAGGTCAGCAGCTAATAATCTTGGCCATATTTTTATAAGGCCGCACCTCTAGGTACACGGGTAGTGGCGTAACAATGGCTTGGCATTGGGGCATTTGCCAAGGGCGCCGGCCTGTGCCAGTTCAAAAGGGCGCCGCTAAATCTTTATTTTTTTTAAATTTTTCAATTTATCAAGGGCGCCAAAAATAAATTAGCCAAGGGCGTCAAAAACCCAGCTACGCCTCTGTACACGGGTACCAGAATTGAGAGGTTGGGATTAAAAAACGATTAAAAATATTATTTTTGGGTTTGTAAGACCAAATGAGGTATCAAATGAAAGATAATTGAATGTACTGTACGTTTGTAAACTTAATTCTTCATTTTAATTAAAATAAACTACCACAAATAACATCCGAATAGCATTAGTCAAAATGGACCCGGACACGCAGCGCCGCCATTCGCACCCGGGTACCATTAGGCTCAATGCTATTCGGATGTCATTTGAGGTAGTTTATTTTAGTAAAACTGAAAAATTAACATTTCAAACGTATTGTACATTCAATTATCTTTCATTTGATACCTCGTTTGGTCTTACAAACCCAACAATAATATTTTAAATCGTTTTTTAATCCCAACCTCTCACTTCTGGTACCCGTGTACCTATAGCCACTACGTTTTTATTAAGTATGATTCTGAAACCGGAAATTGCCCATTGCCGAAGAGAATTTATTATTATTGCTAGAAATAACCATTTTTCAAAAATTAATTTGAAAAAAAAATGCATCAAGGAAGAAAAAAAAACAACTCTACTGATGGATTTAAAAAAATTAATTTAAATATATAAATTCAAATAACTAATATATTTATAACTTATTTTGCCTCATGGGCGTTACAGATTACATATACTGAAAATGTAATTTGATTTTAACTGTCTGTCTTTCAGTAAAAGAAAGAAATAATTATTGAGAACGGTGGTATTTGTATCAGGTTTTAAGTTTTTCTTCTATTACATGTAAATTCTAACTGTATTACAATTTTACTTTATAACGATTTTTTTTCATCATGCAAACAATAATAAATTAATAAATTTACTATTGTAAAAAAAAATCGACCACACTCATTTCATTTGTTGTAAGATTTTATTCATTTATTTACAAAGCCCGCTTAATTTTTTTTTTTTAAACAATGATCAAGAGAACCGCACGATGATCTTTTAAAATGTTGTCGTCATTTCCGCAAAGGAAAAAAAAAACATCTAGAAAAGAATAGTGTAATATTGTGGCTTCTTCTTCTAGTTTGTGATCTATGCTGTCTTTGTGCTATTATCGTCTATGCTTGACCCTAGCAGTAGGCCAGGAGTTCTTGGACCGAGCAGTGATTGAAGCAGCATTCACAGACTATGTTGGGCCGTGATTCCCTCTTGGTCAGATACGACAAGGCTCTCTTCTTGCTGATCATGATCTTGCTGAGTGCGTCGTCCACCTCATCTGAAAGGAAGAGGGGAATCCACAAATTAATATTTAAAAAAAAAAAAACCCGAAACCCATGTTTAGATCAGAGCAAAAGAATCGAACATTGGGGGGATCGCTGCCTGGGATCGCTGCCTGGGATCGCTGCCTGGGATCACTGCCTGGGATCGCTGCCTGCATTTCCATGGTGGAGATGAATTACACGTATTCACTGTTCTTGCATACGATTAGAACAGCGGTTCTTAACCTGTGGGTTGCGACCTCTTTCGGTGTCGAAACAACCATTTCCCAGGGGTCGCCTAAGACCATCGGAAAACACATATACTCTACAGTTATGAAGTAGCGGCGAAAATAATTTTGTGGTTTGGGGGATCGCCACAATATGGAAAACTGTATTAAAGGATTGCGGCATTAGGAAGGTTGAGAACCACTGGATTAGAAGAAAACAACAATACAAATATTTAGGTCATCATCACCAGATTCAAGCTACGAAACAAGCGTGTAGAAATGTTTGCGTTCTCCGGTCTCAGCAAGCACCGTCTTATTGAATCAGTTCTCGAGGTATGGAAACTAGGGATGAGCCGGGTGCTGACCAGGACACCCGAAAATTCCGAGTTAATACTCGGACCCCTGCCATGAAACGGAACCGGGTGTAAATATATGCAAATTTTTAAAAACTTGTGTTCGCTTCATTTTTTTACAAATATTTGTATCCGTGCCATAAATAACAAATAAATAGCAGAAACTTATATTAGCAAGTGGTGCGAAAACATTGTCATGGGACAATACTCTGTTACCTCGAATCCCATGATCGCCAATGGTTCTAAACAAGCAGTTTTAACCTTTGACCCGTGCGATGGGAAACATCTATTTCTATAGATCAATCCTACATTTTAATACCCGGACCCAGTCCCGGACTTCTACCGCCCGGGTTTTGTCTCGGACCAAAAAAAATGACTGTACCCGGGTCAGCCCTCATTCATTTCAATTTCAACATATTTTGGGGCCCACGATCAATTTACTGATCATTCTGGCTCCTGGTTTGAATTCAGAGTTTGCCTTCTCTTAGATGAGTTGCCGTCCAAGGCTAACGAGTCCCATCCACCCGGATGAGCTAGGCCGCGACACGAGTTTAAATAAAACCCTATAGGTCACATTAAAAAAATATGAGCTAGTCTTCTGTAAGAGTTGGAATAAAACTCTTGGTTACATTTATGAGGTAGCTAGTTGGTCGGCAAACTCATCAGTCAAAAGAGACGAAAATTTCTTTTCAAGAAGCTGTCAAGAACCATGTATTTCGGAGTAAAAACCGATTCGTGGCCGACTGGCCTGAGCCGCACTCAGGTATCTAAAGAGTCGCATGAGGCTTACCAGTTTTATTCTGAAACCGGAAATTGTCCATTGACAGAGTATGTATTACTATTATTACTAGAAATAACCAATCGTCAATTATTAATTTGAAAAATAAATGCAGGTATCTAAAGGGTCGCATGCGGCTCGCCAGCTGCGATTTACCGACCACTGCTAGGCCGTTAGACAAGTGTTCAAACATCAATATATAGGCAGGCTTAGGGCAAGCACATCCTTGACCTGGGTACCGACCTGGCTCGGCTTGACGTTTGACTTTGCTGGACGTTGTGTAGGTGCTGCAGAGCCATTGAACCATGTTGGCTAGTGTGGGGCCGCACAGGCCTCTGGGATGCGGCCGACTGACGATGCTACAGGTGTGCTGGGTCGTGGCCCGTGTTACACTGACATTGAGTAGCAAGGTGAGGAGTACTGTGACCATGAAGGCCTTTGTGAGGGTGAGGTGGACACTGGCCATTGTGGTATTTGCAAGATGAGCCTGAAAGACAAAATAGAGTCAGTAATAGTTTTGTGGTGGGGGGTGTCAATTAGTTTATGAAAATGTAATAGCATCAATCAATGACATGATAACACCAGGACATGACAGCAGGACATGACTGCCAGGACATAACAACATGACATGACAACAGAACATAACAACAGGACATGATGCCAGGACATGACAACAGGAAATGACAACAGGGCATGACAACATGATATGACGCCAGGACTTGACAGCAGGACATGACGCCAGGACATGACAACATGACATGACAACATGATATGACGCCAGGACATGACAGCAGGACATGACAACAGTACATGACAACAGGACATGACAACAGGACATGACAACAGGACATGACAACAGGACATGACAACGTGACATGACAGCAGGACAGGACAGCAGGACATGACAACATGATATGACGCCAGGACATGACAGCAGGACATGACGCCAGGACATGACTCCAAGTCATAATACCAGGACAGGACACTCGTCATAACTGCAGGACATGAGGAAGTGTCGACCTTATAGAAGGCATCTACTGGTAATGGCTATTTAAATAAGAAGGGGGGGGATAAAAGGGGCGTAAGAAGAAAGGAATGATAATAGCCATTACTTCAGAACAGATCATACATAATAAGACAGATGTTCCAACACGGGTGTAAGGGTCGTATTGATAGCTGTAAGTGGCAGGAAGATGGAAATTATAACTGAATTGCTTTGTCTTATAAAGATATCTCTAGAATGACGTTCAAAATTATTTGGAAATGGCTGAATTGCGGTCTATTTCAGTTTGATGAAGTGTGTACGACTGTACCCAGTACAATGATACTCGAAATATACCACAGAAAACGAGTTTATGACAATATTTTATTTGGGTTGGGGGGGGGAGAGAAAAATATGTATTCAAAAATTAATAATGCAAAATAATTATATTTAAAATTGAATCTCATTTTATATAAAAAATTGATTATGTGCAAGAATAGAAATATCATAGAAAGGCTTTATTTACTTACTTGGCATACCAAACACTATAGAAAAGGGCTATAAAGTGACATATATTGTTGGTAATTTAATGAATATTTATAAATCTCCCCCCCCCCCAAACCCAACAAATTTTTCGTGCACCAGTTATCTTTGTAAATATGATTAGTATTTTTTTTACAAATTCTTTTCGTGTGTTTTGTAAATTATGGTTCATAAATTATGATGATATTTCTAAAGTACTTGAAATCCTGTTGCTTAATAGTTAATAGTTAGCAACATTTTAACTTAAAAATACAATTTTAAAAGGGAGGAAAGCAGTGCGCATCTAAGGGTGTGTGCCACGCAACGGGGGGGGGGGGCAACATTTTGACCGCTCTCCAGCCCACCTCCCCCCTCCGCGCCTCCCACCCCATACGCAATGATCTCCGCTGTTGGCTGAAACTGCCGTACCTCGATTTAAAGAACAAAGTACCGCCGGGGAAAACGCGCCCCCCCTCAACCCTACCTTTTCCTACGCCGCTGGGAGGAAGGAAGAAAGAAAGCGCTTAGAAAACGTGGCCCTAATTTTTTTTTTTATTAAAGCTGCGCCATCTACAGGAAGACGACCCCCCTTCCGTGTCGTTGACTCGCGCCTCCCCCCTTTCCCCACCCCGCCCCTTAAGTGGAGCCAAACCACGATAGCCTGCGTTCCAGGCTGGCGGTGATGTCGAATTAGAAAAACACAACACTCGGCTGCTGGGACTGAAATGTATTCAGTTGCCTGGATTTCATGTTAAAATCCTGCTTGTATTTTTGTTTTAAAAATCACGAGCAAGGAGCGGGTAAGACTGAACTTCTGCAAAATCTCAAGTTAAAAAAAAAAAAATGTATTTCAGGAATAAGCTGCGGATTAAAATTTAAAAAAAAACACCAACAGATGCTTCTCTGTCTCGAGTGTTTAAACACAAACGGCAACACTACTGCATTACATGCTGCTTTCGTAAAGTTAAGAACTGTTGTAATAGTCTCAACTGAGAACTTCGCCTAGTTATTCCATTACAATCTACAAGAATGCTCCTCTCTGAAACGTGGTGAAGTCGAAGTTATTAATTAGCTCTTTTGTATCCTGCACCTATAGTTGAACTAGTGCATCACTTAAAGAGCAAATATCATCCCATAGTGCATCACTTAAAGAGCAAATATCATCCCATAGTGCATCACTTAAAGAGCAAATATGTTCCCTTAGTGCATCCCTTAAAGAGCAAACATCATCCACTAAGACATCACTTAACGAGCAAATAGCATCTCATAGTGCATCACTTAAAGAGCAAACATCATCCTCCGAACTGAATAACACACTAAAGGGAAAACAAACGTTGTTACCTGGAAACGGTGATCCTTCCTAGCTGGCGGTCTGCCACGGTCGTGATAGAGATGGTAACACTTAGAACCGGCTTGTTGCATTTATAGGCTCAGCCAATAGTAATACTACCCAAGAGTGTTCTGTCTCACAAATGCCCTTCTAGGACTTCTCCCTTCCGATCGGCGTCTACTCTGGTCAGTTTGTCCGGCCAAAGTGGAGGTTTCCCTAGCTCGCCTGCTGTCAGTCTCCACCCACGAGCGGAAACATATCAGAATCTGTTCCCAGAGACAAAAAATGGATATGCTATTTAAAAAAAAGAAAACCATAATATCTGAAAAGAAATGATCGATCTGCATAAACCTCAAACTGCGTATGATATGAAAAAAAAAAAGGGGGGGGGGGGAGTATAAAATGAAAGAAACGTATTTTAATATCGACTACTGTGTTTGATCTCTTTCAAACAAGCAGTTTGTCTCCCTTTGTTAAAGTTGTTGACTTTTATTCTCTGAAAATACCGATGAGCCACTAGATCACTGGGATTCGTATAAGTCAGACTGCTTCCTCCGGCCCCCGATCAGTGGCGTAGCTAAGGTCGGTCCCCTGATATATACAATGACGAAAGGTAAAGACGTAAAGTACGGGACATGATCACAACGGCTACCCATATAAAACTGACACCAGTTATGTTGTTTGGATGACTTTAGGGCATACCGTCAACTGGGGATTTCCAAGTATGGAACAGAAAAGCAACAGTTAGTTCTGAGTGGAAGGATGTAGAGAGGCAGGCCAAAGCCCTACATGGGCTGTAGCGCCACAGGGATGGGTGGATGGTCTGAGTGGAAGGGTGTAGAGAGGCAGGCCAAAGCCCTACATGGGCTGTAGCGCCACAGGGATGAGTGGATGGTCTGAGTGGAAGGGTATAGAGAGGCAGGCCAAAGCCCTACATGGGCTGTAGCGCCACAGGGATGGGTGGATGGTCTGAGTGGAAGGATGTAGAGAGGCAGGCCAAAGCCCTACATGGGCTGTAGCGCCAAAGGGATGGGTGGATGGTCTGAGTGGAAGGATGTAGAGAGGCAGGCCAAAGCCCTACATGGGCTGTAGCGCCACAGGGATGGATATCGTCAAGTAGAGTTCGAATTTCTAAAGGCAACTTTCTTTTTTTTTTTTTTTTTACATTATGTAAATGGTAGTTTGCTTAAATCATAATGCATCTTGTCTTTCTAATGAAACGAAAAGTTATAGGTTCTTTTTTAAAATTAGTATTATTATTTTTAATTGTTTTTTTCCCCAACAATCTCAAAATAAAAAAAAAACTCTTTTTAATAATAATTGTATTTAATCTAAGAAAATAATGACATTTCTTGTTTAGTTTGGGTGTCTTCGACTCTATCTTCTTTAGTTTTAGAACCGTTTAGCCCGGTTCCGGTAAAATTTAAATAAGGGCAACGACGCTTCAAAAAGCACTGCCCAGTGTTTCCCAAGCAGTGATCTCAACGGCTTCTGTTGTTTGCGTAAGCTTTAAAAAAAACTTGTTCACAAAAATTACTGAGAACATAATTCAGAAATCTTTATAACTTGCTAGTTCTCAACTATAAAGTACATAATAACAGGGCTGCTCCGATTTGTTTTGACAAATGGTGCCGGGCAGTTAGATACAAGCTCCCTCCGACGGACGAGTGGATCCAGATGTCAACACAGCAGGGGGGTCGCCAGGGGCCGGCAGGCATCAGTTACGATTCCAGTCAGACCCACAACCACGGTTAAGTTTTCCCTGAAAGCGATACCGTCGGGTTAAAGATGGTTACAACGGGGTCGCTGTTACGGTGTCTCTCAAACTGTAGTCGCTACAAATCTTTTCAAATGTGTGTTTGTTTTGTATTTTCATGAACAGTTTAGTCTCGGTGAGGTATCAGAAAAGCGCTATAATCAGTGGTTCCAAACTTAAATTTTCCAGAACCTTGTTAGAGGGACACCAATTCTATTATAATGAAAAAAAGGAAAGGGGAAACATAATGGAAACACAAAGTGTTCCTCATACATCTGGCTTACGACTACTGACATACGACTACTGACATACGACTACTGACATACGATTACTGACATACGACTACTGACATACAACTACTGACATACGACTACTGACATACGACTACTGACATACGACTACTGACATACGACTACTGACATACAACTACTGACATACAACTACTGACATACAACTACTGGCATGCGATTACTGACATACGACTACTGGTATACAACTACTGACATACAACTACTGGTATACAACTAGTGGTAAACAAATGGTAGACAACAGCGTGCATTAATCTGTAGGTATACAACCGGTATGCAACATCTGGTGTGCAACTATAGGTAAAGCAGATGGTAGACAACAGCTGGCATTCCACTGTAGGCATACGACCGGAATGCAGCAGCTATATATAGTGTACAACTATAGGTAAAGCAGATGGTAGACAACAGCTGGCATTCCACTGTAGGCATACAACCGGTATGCAACATCTGGTGTACAACTATAGGTAAAGCAGATGGTAGACAACAGCTGGCATTCCACTGTAGGCATACAACCGGTATGCAACATCGGGTGTACAGCTTTTGAATACAACTGACCTGCAGCTGCTTGCATTCAACTATTGGTGCACATCTGGTATGCGCCCACTGGTCATAAATCAAGTTCAATCTTACACGCAACGCTAAATGGGCGTAACTAAGCGTGTATCTGTGTCCCAAGCTTCATTAAACCGGGCCACTGAGAAATTGAATTTCAGACCAGTGAGTGAGTGAAGTTGTCTTTGCCGAAACAGTTCGTATTAATTTAAAATGTAAAATAGTGAGTGCTACGTCTGGGTAATTAGACGATATTTTAATAATCTCCAGATAGATACGAGACTGAGAGAGATGGAGAGACTGAGAGAGATGGAGAGAGTGAGAGAGATGGAGAGAGTGAGAGAGAGAGCGAAAAGAAGTATGCGATGCGCATAGTTGAGGCACGATTGCAGAGAGAGAGAGAGAGACAGAGAGGGAGAGAGAGGGAGAGAGAGACAGGGAGAGAGAGAGAAAGAGAGAGAGAGGGGAAGAGAGAGATGGAGAGAGATACAGGTAGAGAGAGATAGACAGAGAGAGAGAGAGAGAGACAGAGAAAGAGAGAGAGCGACAGGGAGAGAGAGAGGGAAAGAGAGACAGGGAGAGAGAGAAAGAGAGAGAGAGAGAGACAGAGAGAGTGAGATACTTGTTACTGAAACTTGTTGACACGATTCTATTATACAGAAGAAGCTAACGTTGTAAGTTATAAGTATTTGATATCATAATGTAAGTACTTAACAAAACTGTAATGTCTAACAGTGGTACTTTCCATTTTCATTATGGAGGGCTGTGAGAATCATGTGAGAATCATGTGGAGTGTGATAGAGGGAGCCTCCAAACATAATGTGTACAATGGTGTCACAAGACGTTACAGTAAACACTTATTTACAATGATGTCACAAGACGTCACAATTAACACTTATTTACAATGGTGTCACAAGACGTCGCAATCAACACTTATTTACAATTATGTCACAAGACGTCACAATCAACACTTATTTACAATGATGTCACAAGACGTCAAAATCAATACTTATTTACAATGGTGTCACAAGACGTTACAGCGAGGGGGAAAATATTCTTTTTGTTTAAAGTCCAAGTTCAGAGCCCGCTCAATTCTATTGTCCCAGTTCATAGCCCGCTCAGTTCTATTGTCCCAGTTCAGAGCCCGCTCAGTTCTATTGTCCCAGTTCAGAGCCCGCTCAGTTCTATTGTCCAAGTTCAGAGCCCGATCCGTTCTATTGTCCCAGTTCAGAGCCCGCTTAATTCTATTGTCTAAATTAAGACCTCTTTAATTTAGTTTCGATATAACAAATTTTAAAAAATGAAGTCTGACGTTGCGTAATTTTTATTATTTAAAAGATCATCATTGTGTCCCCCCCCCCCACCACTCCCCCACTTTTTTTTTCCAAGCCCTCTCTCGTGGGCTCGCACTACCAACCCAAGGAAGATCTCGGATGGACGCGAACTTGTATCGACAGGTCAAGTTTCACCACCCGAAGAAGCCCCGCATTGTTTTATGGGCTTATCGTGTGTTTGAGTGGCGAAGTCTTAGAGGTGGTCTTGTCGGGATGAGAGTCCGGGTGAAGACGACAGATGGCGCTTCCACGTGTATTGTTTTAAGTGTTCTTACAGAGCGCTGAGAATCACGACAACAACCTTTACCACAATGACTCAAGTAAGGGCCTGTGTAACTCCGAGATGCAGACGACGACGACGACCCCCCATAATTAAATTTTGTCCATGACTCGTTTTCCGGTTAACAATTAATCGACATTGAACTCACCTAACTGGTTCCAGGACGTGATTTCTTGAAACAATAGTTTCCTTAATTCTATGCATTTTTTTTTCGACTCTTTTTTAATCAGCATGCCTGGCATTTTCTAATGTTATGCTCCTAAATGAATTGCTTAGCTAAGTCTCGCACACTTAGCAAAGAACAATACATTAAAAATTAGTGGAATTTACCTTACGTTTGTTTTTTTGTTTTTTTAATTACAAAAGAACCGAAGAACTTGTTTGGATCTTGAATGTGTAACTTTAAAATAAAGAAAATGTTCATGAAGAAATAATCGAATATCTATCAACATTTACGGCTTAGGGTAAAAAGTGTATGGCGCCCTTGTTCCTATAATCCCCTTTCATTACACCCCAAGAAAATAGGTTGGGAATCGCTATTCTTAAGCCGCCTTGGGAAGATCCAAATATCAAATTTTAAAACAAGGAACAAACATGAAGGGAACTAACTTTAAGATAGCCTTAGAAGATGATGGGAAATAACTTTGAAACAAACATGGAGTATGAAGGGAAATAACTTTGTGACAGCCCTAGAATATGAAGGGAACAAACTTTGAGATAGCCTTAGAAAAGCGGTCGGCAAATCGTTGCTCGCGAGCCGCATGCGTCTCTTTAGCGACCTGAGAGCGGCTCGGTCAGTCGGCCACAAATCGGTTTTGACTCCGAAAAACATGGTTCTTAACAGGTTCTTGACAGGTTCTTGAAAAGAAATGTGGCTCTCGAAAACAAAATGAATCGCACTGCTGCTGATTTTTGGCTCTTTTGACTAATAAGTTTTCTGACCATTGCCCCAGAGTATGAAGGGAAATATCTGTGAGATAGCCTTAGAATATGGAGGGAAATATCCTTGAGATAGCTCTTAAATATGAAGGGAAATATCTTTGAGATAGCCTTTGAATATGAAGGGAAATATCTTTGAGATAGCCTTTGAATATGAAGGGAAATATCTTTGAGATAGCTCTTGAATATGGAGGGAAATATCTTTGAGATAGCTCTTGAATATAGAGGGAAATAACTTTGAGATAGCACTTGAATATGGAGGGAAATATCTTTGAGATAGCCCTTGAATATGGAGGGAAATATCTTTGAGATAGCTCTTGAATATAGAGGGAAATAACTTTGAGATAGCCTTAGAATATGGAAGGCAATATCTTTGAGATAGCACTTGAGTATGGAGGGAAATAACTTTGAGATAGCTCTTGAATATAGAGGGAAATAACTTTGAGATAGCCTTAGAATATGGAAGGCAATATCTTTGAGATAGCACTTGAGTATGGAGGGAAATATCTTTGAGATAGCCCTTGAATATGGAGTGAAATATCTTTGAGATAGCCCTTGAATATGGAGGGAAATATCTTTGAGATAGCCTTAGGATATGTAGGCAAATATCTTTGAGATAGCCTTAGGATATGGAGGCAAATATCTTTGAGATAGCCTTAGGATATGGAGGCAACAACTTGATCAATGACAGCTTTACTGATCCATTGATTATTCTGACCGGCTTAATGACGAAGCTAACTTCTATTAGCGTCGTCATTTTTTCCAAGTGTGCCTCTTGATTTATTTCCTTTCTTTCTTCCAAACAAAAACTTATTGCTGCAAAACAAGGAATTAAACAAAACCTTTAAACAACCTTAAAATATAAAACCATTATACAGTGTAATATCGAACAAATGGTGGGGGGGGGCTGAACATTTGACACAACATGAATGCATGTAACACACTTGATAAGAGTCCAAAGTAGTGCCGCCCTCCCCCCCGCCCCCCCCCCGCCCCCCCCCCGCACACAAGGCTCGCAAACCGCACTTTTTTCACGCCACTGAACTATGTTAATATTCTAATGACCCACCCGCTTTTAACCCGCAGATTCACTTTACCACATAATTCAGACAAACAAAAGAAAATATTATAAACCTATGCACTTGCAATTTTATTATCCATATATATATATTTATTTATTTATTTTTAATCTCATTTATGTCAGTTATCGGGAATTTCATTTCGTGAAATCATCGTCATAATATTTCCTTCCTCTTCTCCGTGAAAAACTGATTTAAGATAATGCCCATGACGTCATTTGCGTGTTTTGTTAAGTTGCTGTTTTATTATCATTTTACTGATGACTTTAGGGTTCAGGTCAGGTTTAGGGATACATTTAGGATTTTTTTTTTCATTAATTTTAAACGTTTTTTTTCTTAATTTTACGGGTCATGGCAATCAAGTTGGCGGCCATGGTAAAAAAGGCGGGCCTATCTCTTCGCATTTACCTTGATTTTTTTTTTTTTTTGGGTTAGGAGTGGGGCTGAAAATTTGATAGAATGTGTTTTTGTCGGCAACGAGTCTATGTGCCAAGTTTCAGCTCCATAGTTTGACGTGAAGTGGGTCAATTATTCGTCCGAAGACTTTCCAGTCAGCCACCCAGCCAGCCTCGAAGAAAATCGACGTTAATATAAAGGATTTAAAGGGGGAGTTGGCCTTTTGGAATCTTTTTCCCGTCAGGTTACCAAACATTTTTGGGCGGAACGTGACAGCTCGCCTTGTGTTCCGGCCAAAGCCGGGAGATCAGTACAATAAATGGGCTAAAACGCAATGCATAGAGACCAGCAAGGGCAGACGTTGAAGGGACTACCCCAGTATTGCAGTACATCTCCGGGAAACCTTTTTAAGAAATACTGATATTACATGTATAAAGATATTTATTTTTAAAAAGATATTTCTGTCAGGTTACCAAACCTTCATGGGGGGGGGGGGGGCCCGTGATATCTCGCCATGTGTCCGGTCATAGCCAGGAAGATGAATGGAATAATGAGAGAGCCGCAAGGCCAAGAGGCCCGCACGGGTAGACTTTGAAGGGACTACCCTTGTATGGAAGCACACCTGGGGGCTGCGCCCCACTCCCTCTTATAAAATGAGTTGGTTTAATAAAAGAAAATAGCCCGATTGATCGCTGGACACAGGATGTTGATTAATTAGTAGTGAGCTGTGTTTACCTATGTACCTGGGCGAAATGGTGATCAAAGAAACCGATCAATGGAACCAATCAAATAGAACTAATCATTACAGTGGAAACGGATCTCTCTCGATCAGTATTTGTGTATCTCAGTTCCCTTCAAGTTATCTGTCTCTCTCTTTCTCTCTCTCATTGTATTTCTTGCCTTCTCGTTCTGTTTCTGTCAGTGTATCTCTTGCCTTAGGGCTCTGTCTCTGTCAGTGTATCTCTTGCCTTAGGGCTCTGTCTCTGTCAGTGTATCTCTTGCCTTAGGGCTCTGTCTCTCTCATTGTATTTCTTGCCTTCTCGTTCTGTCTCTGTCAGTGTATCTCTTGCCTTAGAGCTCTGTCTCTGTCAGTGTATCTCTTGCCTTAGGGCTCTGTCTCTGTCAGTGTATCTCTTGCCTTAGTGCTCTGTCTCTCTCATTGTATTTCTTGCCTTCTCGTTCTGTCTCTGTCAGTGTATCTCTTGCCTTCTCGTTCTGTCTCTGTCAGTGTATCTCTTGCCTTCTCGTTCTGTCTCTGTCAGTGTATCTCTTGCCTTAGGGTTCTGTCTCTGTCAGTGTATCTCTTGCCTTAGGGTTCTGTCTCTGTCAGTGTATCTCTTGCCTTAGGGCTCTGTCTCTGTCAGTGTATCTCTTGCCTTAGGGTTCTGTCTCTGTCAGTGTATCTCTTGCCTTCTCGTCCTGTCTCTGTCAGTGTATCTCTTGCCTTAGGGTTCTGTCTCTGTCAGTGTATCTCTTGCCTTCTCGTTCTGTCTCTGTCAGTGTATCTCTTGCCTTAGGGTTCTGTCTCTGTCAGTGTATCTCTTGCCTTAGGGCTCTGTCTCTGTCAGTGTATCTCTTGCCTTCTCGTTCTGTCTCTGTCAGTCTATCTCTTGCCTTCTCGTTCTGTCAGTGTATCTCTTGCCTTAGGGCTCTGTCTCTGTCAGTGTATCTCTTGCCTTCTCGTTCTGTCTCTGTCAGTCTATCTCTTGCCTTAGGGCTCTGTCTCTGTCAGTCTATCTCTTGCCTTAGGGTTCTGTCTCTGTCAGTCTATCTCTTGCCTTAGGGCTCTGTCTCTGTCAGTCTATCCCTTGCCTTAGGGCTCTGTCTCTGTCAGTCTATATCTTGCCTTAGGGCTCTGTCTCTGTCAGTCTATCTCTTGCCTTAGGGCTCTGTCTCTGTCAGTCTATCTCTTGCCTTAGGGCTCTGTCTCTGTCAGTCTATCTCTTGCCTTAGGGTTCTGTCTCTGTCAGTGTATCTCTTGCCTTCTCGTTCTGTCTCTGTCAGTCTATCTCTTGCCTTAGGGCTCTGTCTCTGTCAGTCTATCTCTTGCCTTAGGTCTCTGTCTCTGTCAGTCTATCTCTTGCCTTAGGGCTCTGTCTCTGTCAGTCTATCTCTTGCCTTCTCGTTCTGTCTCTGTCAGTCTATCTCTTGCCTTCTCGTTCTGTCTCTGTCAGTCTATCTCTTGCCTTCTCGTTCTGTCAGTGTATCTCTTGCCTTAGGGCTCTGTCTCTGTCATTGTATCTCTTGCCTTCTCGTTCTGTCTCTGTCAGTGTATCTCTTGCCTTAGGGCTCTGTCTCTGTCATTGTATCTCTTGCCTTCTCGTTCTGTCTCTGTCAGTCTATCTCTTGCCTTCTCGTTCTGTCTCTGTCAGTCTATCTCTTGCCTTCTCGTTCTGTCTCTGTCAGCGTATCTCTGCCCTTCTCGCTCTGTCTCTCTTAGTGTATCTCCGCCCTTTGGCTCTGTCTCGGTGTATCTCTGCCCTTCTCGCTCTGTCTCTGTGTATCTCTGCCCTTCTCACACTGTCTCTTTGTGTATCTGTGCCTTTATCACTCTGTCTCTCTGTGTATCTCTGTCCTTTTCACCCCGTCTCTCAGTGTATCTCTGCCCTTCTCACACTGTCTCTTTGTGTATCTGTGCCTTTATCACTCTGTCTCTCTGTGTATCTCTGTCCTTTTCACCCCGTCTCTCAGTGTATCTCTGCCCTTCTCACACTGTCTCTTTGTGTATCTGTGCCTTTATCACTCTGTCTCTCTGTGTATCTCTGTCATTTTCACCCCGTCTCTCAGTGTATCTCTGCCCTTCTCACACTGTCTCTTTGTGTATCTGTGCCTTTATCACTCTGTCTCTCTGTGTATCTCTGTCCTTTTCACCCCGTCTCTCAGTGTACCTCTGCCCTTTTCACCCCGTCTCTCAGTGTATCTCTGCCCTTCTCACACTGTCTCTTTGTGTATCTGTGCCTTTCTCACTCTGTCTCTCTGTGTATCTCTGTCCTTTTCACCCCGTCTCTCAGTGTATCTCTGCCCTTCTCACACTGTCTCTCAGTGTATCTCTGCCCTTCTCACACTGTCTCTTTGTGTATCTGTGCCTTTCTCTGTCTCTCTGTGTATCTCTGCCCTTTTCACCCCGTCTCTCAGTGTATCTCTGCCCTTTTCACCCCGTCTCTCAGTGTATCTCTGCCCTTCTCACATTGTCTCTTTAATACAGCTCCTCATATTGCGGTGACCCCAAACCGGGCCAACCATGAAATCATTTTCGTTGCTTCTTCATAAACATGTGTTTGCCGTTGGTCTTAGATGACCCCTGTGAAAGGGTTGTTCGACCCCCAAAGGGGACGCGACCCACAGGTTGAGAACCACTGGTCTAGTGTCTACCCAGTAACAGCTCACACTCTCCAATTAAAGCCGCGCGCCTTACGTGTTCGCGTTGATTGCTTGAGTAGGCGGCCAATTCTTGTTTTATGAGACAGGTTAACAGGATAGTTAGACGCGATTTTAATGAATGAAATATCGTGTTCTGAGATGGGAGGTTACTAATGTTATGACATGGGAGGCCACTAATGTTATGACATGGGAGGTCACTAATGTTATGACATGGGAGGCCACTAATGTTATGACATGGGAGGTCACTAATGTTAGGACATGGGAGGCCACTAATGTTATGACATGGGAGGTCACTAATGTTATGACATGGGAGGCCACTAATGTTATGACATGGGAGGTCACTAATGTTATGACATGGGAGGCCACTAATGTTATGACATGGGAGGTCACTAATGTTATGACATGGGAGGCCACTAATGTTATGACATGGGAGGTCACTAATGTTATGACATGGGAGGCCACTAATGTTATGAAATGGGAGGCCACTAATGTTATGACATGGGAGGCCACTAATGTTATGACATGGGAGGTCACTAATGTTATGACATGGGAGGCCACTAATGTTATGACATGGAAGGTCACCAATGTTATGACATGGGAGGCCACTAATGTTATGACAAAGGGAAGCCACTAATGTTATGACATGGGAGGTCACTAATGTTATGACATGGGTGGTCACTAATGTTATGACATGGGAGGCCGCTAACGTTATGAGAAGAGAGATCACTAATGTTAAAAGACAGGAGGTTACTAACGTTATGAGATTGGAGGTCACTAATTATGAAATAGGAGGTCACTAATTATGAGATGGGAGGCAGAGGCGTAGCTATGATATTTCTCTACCCCCACCCCCGTTTAATCACATTTTTCTATTACACTGAACAATTTAAATTTTAATAAAACATTGTATTTAAAGAAGCAAATGTATAGAAATTATTGAACATGACTCACTAAGTCCTGTCGCAAACTGGTAAATTACGCAATCAAAATTTGTTTTTTTCCAATGTTCCTCTTTCAAAGCTGAGACGATCCTGTACCAATGACGAACTCTAATGCGACAAAATAATTAGGCTATCAGATGACACGTCTGCTGAGCCGCTGCATCGATCTTGTGACCGATTTATTACCGGTGATTACTTGTTATAATGTAACGTTATAAGCCTCATTATGGTGCCCCTGTACCTTGACGCCCCGGGGACATATGTACCCCCTGCACCCCCTCGAATCGCCTCTGATGTTATGGGATGAGAGGTCAATGATCTTATGATAAGGGCGGTCACTAATGTTATGTGAAGGGAGGCTAATAATGTAATGAGATGGGAGGTCCCTAAAACTAAGTGAATGTAGGCCACTAATGTTATTAGAAGGGAAGCCACTAATGTTATGAGAAGGGAAGCCACTAACATTATGATAAGGGAGGACATTAATGTTATGAGAAGGGAGGCCACTAATGAGATTCGTGTAATGTTTTCTTCCTCACCACCAAATGTACATGATTAACTACTCTTATTAGAACACGAGATTGAGTCTAGAAAACTGTACATCAAATTTCTGACACTTGTACATCCACTCCGACGGGTGGCTCATTATGCAAACATTATGTATTAGAATAAAAGCTGAGTATTTCAATAGATAGGGGATGAAGGGGGTGTAGGGGATATAGGAAGTGTAGGGGATTTATGGGGTGTAGGGGATATAAGGGTGAACAAGAAGACTGAAATCTGAGCATAGTGTGTGTTTTGTGCCGGTGGGTGCGTGAGTGATGAGTTACATCCTATTGAATAGTATTTGACTATCTTTTGTGTAAGTAGCGTAAAAAATTTGGTATTTAATTAGTGGCTTATTATGATGATTTTAGCATTGCATTCTTGTGTAATTAGCAAAACTGGCTTAATGTTTTCTTTATCAAATTAAGACATTCTATACACACGACTGAATCTACATACAAGATAGATTCTAGAAATAGGACAAGGTTCTACATACACGATAGATTCTAGAAATAGGACAAGGTTCTACATACACGATAGATTCTAGAAATAGGACAAGGTTCTACATACACGATAGATTCTAGAAATGGGACAAGGTTCTACATACACGATAGATTCTAGAAATAGGACAAGGTTCTACATACACGATAGATTCTAGAAATAGGACAAGGTTCTACATACACGATAGATTCTAGAAATAGGACAAGGTTCTACATACACGATAGTGTTCAAATAGCTCACGTAGATTTTCAAACACATCACCCGAACAATGGTTTCTGACGACTCGCACAAGAAGGAGACTATTTTCTCGCGTAATGTCGGCTTAGACCCTTTAACGGATCTTGACATTCTCCTTTAACATTCCCCGCAAGAAATCAAAATGGGACGTAAGATCGTGTGAGAGAGACGGGTGTGGGAAGTCAGCACCACGTGAAATGATTCGTCCAGGAGAGCTTTTCTGTTATAGCATGGCGATAGATTCTCCAGCAGGATGGCTGGTCGCCCCGTCCGGGTGATACCACTGTGTTTTCATGTGAAGGTCCCTAGCATGACATAACCATGTCAAATTCTGAAGAAATTGCTCTATCGCCACGTCAGTGTAGCGTTCCTGCGTGACGTTCAGAGCGATGCCTTCCTCATCCTCAATGAAACAGTTGTATAATACTGTAATACCATGTGTTGGAAATGTACTCAATGTCGTTATAATGCATGCACTGTACAGCTTGTTTCTTGACGATAACATATGGCCGCTCAAAACCAAGGAAGTGAATTGTCTGGCGGTTGATGTAGCCGTGTAAGTGAATTTGACTTTCGTTCCAGAAAGAGCCACATATTTGTAAAATAAATACGGATCCCCGTTCATCATGGCCAAAAATCCTCCACAACACATCATCCTGGCTCTTTCAAAAAGTGTCCGATTAGTACCCTTAGTCCTTAGACAAACGTGAGACGGAAGTATCGCTGGTGTTTAGTTCGAAAGATGTGAGTTGCACAGGTCACAGAGTGAATTTCTTGGTTCTAGTTGTACGAAACAGTTAATAAACGACCAGTCTTATTCTTCCGTTAAGACGGTACACTTCCGTTGAGACAGTACAGATCAGGTATGGCGAAATTTTTTAACCATAGAGCGCAAAACCGTTTCACTTGGTTGCGTCTTATTAAGTACTGTTTTGTACTGCCACCTTTTGCTTTTTCAAACTCTGGTCCTAATCACGACCAGTTCCGTATGAGCGAAAACTTCTTAGCTAGAGGGACCAATTTTTAACAACACAACTTCCTTGAAACCTCAGGTAACGTGATGGTTAGAGCCAAGCTGCGCTGACAAACGCAAGTAAGCGTTCAAGATGCGGCAGATTCAGTCAGTGGCGTAGCGAGCTTAACCAGCGCCCGGGGCACAATATCTTTTTAGCGCCCCCTATTCGAAAACCATACAATATTATAGTAAAATATACCATTTGGCGCCCCTTTGTGAGTAGCGCCCGTCATGCCCCCTTCCCTACGCCACTGGATTCAGTACTGATTAAAATATATATTTATGCCACTGGCATCTCCGATTTTGCTATCGGTCACATTTTTTTTTTGGTCGTCCATTATCATTGTGACACACTGTCGTGCGGCCCAGCATTTTTTCCAGGGTCTATTTCATTCATGCACTGAACAATAGAGAAGGATCTGCGTGATGGAAACAGCCAACTGAAATAAATTGAATTTCCTTGTCCAATACCTCAAGCGTCAGTAGGCGCGCTAACATTAAATTATTACATCATTTTATGTCTGGAAGCCCATGTAATTTTTATTAATACCCCTCCTAAAGCTGTTTTGGACCCGCTGACATTATTAGTTCCGTCGCCGATTTCATCAAATACGGAATCATCATATTATGCTAGTTCAATAATTCAAGAAAACTTCGACATTTCCCGTGTTACAGATTTGTGGTGCCAGCAAGTGTTCTCTGGGAATGACGGCATTTATACGATTACTTTCAACAATGGCCAGATGCGGTCTGTTGATCATCATGAGCCAAGTGATCGTCCAAGAAGTACGAGGCGTGGCGCCGTACCGTGACATGTGTGACGACGTGGAGGGCCCGAGCCAACGGGGTAAACATCGATGCGGGCTGACGGAGTTTGACGTGGAGGACTCCAGGATGATCGAAAGTAAAAGTGTGTGCCGCCTGGCTTATAGCGTATAACATCGAATCTGTGATTGAAGAATTACTAACTAGTGTATAACATTGAATCCGTGATTGGTGAATGACTAACTAGTGTATAACATTGAATCTGTGATTGATGAATGACTAACTAGTGTATAACATTTAATCTGTGATTGATGAATGACTAACTAGTGATAACATTGAATTGATGAATGACTAACTAGTGTATAACATTGAATCCGTGATTGGTGAATGACTAACTAGTGTATAACATTGAATCTGTGATTGATGAATGACTAAATAGTGTATAACATTTAATCTGTGATTGATGAATGACTAACTAGTGATAACATTGAATTGATGAATGACTAACTAGTGTATAACATTGAATCTGTGATTGATGAATGACTAACTAGTGTATAACATTGAATCTGTGATTGATGAATGACTAACTAGTGATAACATTGAATTGATGAATGACTAACTAGTGTATAACATTGAATCTGTGATTGATGAATGACTAACTAGTGTATAACATTGAATTGATGAATGACTAACTAGTGATAACATTGAATGTGTGATTGATGAATGACTAACTAGTTGTAACATTGAATCTGTGATTGATGAATGACTAACTAGTGTATAACATTGAATTTGTGATTGATGAATGACTAACTAGTTGTAACATTGAATCTGTGATTGATGAATGACTAACTAGTGTATAACATTGAATTTGTGATTGATGAATGACTAACTAGTTGTAACATTGAATCTGTGATTGATGAATGACTAACTAGTGTATAACATTGAATCTGTGATTGATGAATGACTAGCTAGTAAAAAACACTGAGTCTTTGATTGATGAATGGCTAACTCGTGATAACACTGAATCTGCGATTGGTTAACAACTAACTAAATAACTACCTGTAAGGTTACGTTATTCTAATTAGAGTTTTACAAGACAACTGCCGCGGTTCAGCTTCTACATCGAATAAAAAAATTCAACTCGTTTTATTAAGATAAAAATACGAGATCAAACAAATTCCCGTGAACACAAGGGTGAAGGCTGAGCCCGGTGTAAAGCTCAAATTCCCGTGAACACAAAGGTGAAGGCTGAGCCCGGTGTATTGCTTACATTTAGGCGCATTCGTCCCCAAAAAGTATTTATAAATACATATTATATTGCATTAAAAATTGCGATCTTGGCGCCCTTTAAAGGTTGGGGGTGTTCGCACCCATCGCCCAACCTCTTCGCACGGCGGTGCATGTAACATTTCTTTACAAACTACACTGGGTGGGGGGTGTGGGTGGGTGCGTCCTGAATCCTGTGTTTTCCTTCGCTTGATAAATCTTTTCCCCGCCCTTTACTTTTAACAACCAATCGCCGCGTACTTCCGGTCATCTCATGTTTCCCACTTTGCCTATATTAACTCCCTTACCTACTCAGAGTTCCATACCTTCCTCTTGGTGTTCTCTTTGATACGACATGTAAGCTCAGTTTCTTCTTGGTATATTTGTGTGATCATATTTGTTACTCTTTGTTTGACTGACGAAGGCTTCTTGCCGACAAGTTCGCTATTTCGCTTCGTCCTTTATTCAGATTTCACCCTCACCTTGTACTAACGATTTCCTAATACTAAAGGTTGTTGTTTTCTTCTAAACTCCGCCAGAGCGGATTTTTTGAAAAAAAAAAAAAAATTTATTTTTCAAACTGCATTAGGCATGGAAAATAGATCCTTATCTAAATAAAACAGTGTGTTCTAAACTTGATGGTAATGCGCAGAGGCGTAACAACGGCTTGGCATTGGGGCAGTTGCCAAGGGCGCCGGCCTGCGCCTGTTCAGAATGGCGTCGCTAAATCTCTAATTTTTTAATTTTTATTATTTAAAAAATAAATTAGCCAAGGGCGCCAAAAACCCAGTTACGCCTCTGGTAATGCGTCCCACCTTCTTGCTATAGCTCAAAGCTCGATTGTGACTCATTATTCAATAATTGATATAAAATAAACACACACATGTGTCCTTTTCGCGGCACTTTTTTCCCGTGCACAACTTATGGGAATCTAACAATAAAATAAAACCCATAAAATACAAATGTAAACATTCATATTTATTTTAAATGAAATTTAGTCAAAAAGATATTATTATTTTTTGGTCCTTTGTTTTATCTTCGTGTTCCATTAAATTTAAAGGGGGGCACTGCAGCAATGACTTCAATAACACGACAAGAGGTTCACACTGTGTTCGTTTTCCGATAGAAAAATGTTTGACAAGTGAAATGTTGGATTTGACCAACTTGTCCCATGCGCCTCGAGTTTGCCCATCACGTTATCAATTAAGGACGAACCGAATATTATTTTGTACCTGATTACAATAATAATTAGAGGGAATGCAATTTGTTAGTTTGAAGTGTTCCAACTAGCCTGATGCATATCACGACACACTTGGGCGTGTTCCAACTAGCCTGATGCATATCACGACACACTTGGGCGTGTTTAGGGAAAAATGGGCGTCCACAAAAATAAATTTAGTTGGATTTTTTGTTGTTGTTTTTTAGGTGGTGGCTTTTTTTTTTAAAAAAAAGGGTGGGGGGGGGGGGCTCATAGAGTGGGACCAACTGTAGGGACCATACCTTGACAATTGTACATTCAGAATAATAAGTTAAACGCATTATCTTCGTTATCAAGGCGCAAAAATCTCCGGAAGGTGGAATACAAAAATTGGGCGGATGTGGGGGGGGGGAAGGGGGGGATCTGTGGGCGAGGAAAAAAAAGGGGGGGGGGGTTTAGGCGCCGATATGCTACAGTCTCCAGAAAGGACACACAGAATATTATTTTGTACCTTATTACAAGTGAGGCAGGGAATATTATCATTGGTTCTACCAATGAGACGGGAAATAATATAAAAATTCATCTCCCGCTTCTAATATCACTGAATTATTTGAATATATATTTTTATATTAATGGATTTAATAAACGACTTTTTTTCCCCCAGGGTTCTTAACCGATAGAAGAGACGGTATTATTAAGTACAGTGTCAAAAATGCTTTTTCTTTCTTGACGAAGCCAAGTCGAGCGATACCGACCAAAGATGCCGGCATGTTCGATCTAAGTTCAATGTTGGAAAGTTTTGAAGAGTAAAGTTGTCAACAGAGATCAACCGATGAAGTTGTGTGAAAATACGAATTTTTTGTGTTATGTTGTTTTGTTTTTTTAAAGATTAATATTCCAGGTAAGCTGATGATGAAACGCCAGGTGAGATGAGGATGACGATAAGCCAGTTACAATGATGATGATAACAATGAAAATTAACGAGAGCGGTGTGGGCGGGGGGGGGGGGGGGGAGGGAGGGAATAGACTGCGGGCGCAAAGGGAAATAATTAAGAGCAAGAAGATTTAATCAAGGACCTAGAAGCTATCAAAGGGAAATCATCGAAATAAATCGATTGATCGGAGGGGGGGGGGGGCGGGGGCGGGGGAGTCATGTGATCTCATTAGTACGTAGAAAACGCTGGAGAATTGGGGCTTTTTGTTGTGTCACAGTGTACACACACGTATGACTGTTATATAGTGCGCAGTGTGTAGTGTGTTCAGTTTTTCATATCACACATTTACATTTCCAGATCTTTTTCATGTTTCAAAATACGTTAAAGCACTACAAGATGAGACTGTTTACCCATATTTATATTTATATGTATGCATGAAAGTATATTTTATGTCCCTTCTATTCATTCAAGTTCCTTCTACATCAATGGTTCTCAACCGTCTTAATGCATGACACTTTAATACAGCCCCCCTGTATGTCTCATTCATTGTCTAATGTATTACACAAGCCCCGGCATGTCTCGTTCAGTTCCTAATAAATTTATCTCTTCTTAAAACTGCATGAAAAGAATTCGTTGCTATTTGATATCTTTTAAATGTTTTCAATAATTAAAAGACTACTAGGACCATATAAGGCATCTTATGTATAACTTTTAGAATAAGGGCTCTCACAAAGACCATGTATCACCCTTTAGGATCATGATTCTCACACAGATCCTGTATTATCCTATAGGATCATGACTATCCAACAGAACACAGATCATGTATCACCCTAGAAACATGACTTCCTAATAGAACTCAGATTTAGTATCACTCGAAGATCATGACTCTCGCACAGCACTCAGGTGCTGTATCAACCATATAATAATCACTCTCACACATAACACACATCATGTATCGACCATGGTATCACGACTTTCACACAGTACACATATCATACGTCACCACAAGTATATCACTCTGACACAGAACAGATATCTTGTTATCAACAATAGGATCATGACTCTCACACAGACCACATAGCCTGTTACCAACCATAGTAAGATGACTCTCACACAGAACACAGGTCCTGTATCATCCATAGTAACATGACTCTCACACAGAACACAGATCCTGTATCAAACATGACTCTCACACAGAACACAGGTCCTGTATCATCCATAGTAACATGACTCTCACACAGAACACAGATCCTGTATCAAACATGACTCTCACACAGAACACAGATCCTGTATCAAACATGACTCTCACACAGAACGCCCGCGGCTACATCTTGATCCTTACAACAAATAATAATTAACCTAAATAATAATTAATGAATGGGACACGTAAAACGAAATGTTAATGTTAAGTTTGTTCTGGAGTTGTTGTTTTTTCAGAAGGTAAATGCATGTTGAAATTTCACAGCCCGGCGATTACCGAAAGATACCGCAAAAGGCCTAAAAAAATATGCTTGATTTAACGGTATCGGCAGGGTATGAAAGCGACCGTAACTTTAAGGACTTTCCGTTGAATAGGAGAAACATTGACTTGTCCGTAAATGTACGTAAGAACTTTAGGGTGTTCGTAAATGAAATATAAGAACAAGGTATGCTAAACTTGAATTCATAGACAGGACTAAAGATTTTGATGTTTCGGCTTAGAGCCTTCGTCAGAAAACACCACCCCTGTGCTTGTACTGCAAATAACATAAATTGTATCTCAACATCTCGTGTTCCATACGTTTTAACAAGCAAAGTCAAGTACCTTCGGCGGGCTGGATGAACTGGCCTCGCGGGCCGGATCCGGTCCGCGGGCTGTAGTTTGGTGACCCCTGCTCTTGACAAAATGGTAACCAAACTCGAGGCCTTAAGATTGTTCATGTGAGAGAAGCGCTGTCGCTTGGTGGAACATGCAATTAAATGGCACTTTTAATATATAAGACCAATAGGGAATTTCGGTAGAGAGAAGATTAAAGTTTAAGAAGAGAATTGCAGAAGAATAATTAGTAGATGCTGAACTCTCTCTGCGAGAAGAAAACAGTAGGGAGATGCCGGAGTGTATTGATCGTTTTCATTCTGAATTCCAGATCAGGTCATCAGCAGTAAAGAAAGTTATAGAAGATATGTTTGGGGCTGTTCAACCAAAGAGTCTGTTATCTGCAAGTGAAGATGAGTAACTGGTGTCCTTTCAAAATTAACCTGTCTCTGATGAGTTATAGTTATAGGAAGGTTAACTTTTAAAAGAAATACCAAGGCCTGGAAGACACCTAAAGGTAGTTGATATTGAATTTCAAAAAGTCATGGACTGGTCAGCATTTGATGTTTTGAAATTCATGGCCAGAATGGGTCTTCCTAGAATCTCTTCTCATACTCTCGCCAAGCCTTCAATTGTTTCTTAGAATCCGCGTGTCTGTGGCTTCGTGTGAGCGGAGCTTTTCAAAGTTAAGATTTATCAAGAACTATTTACGATCCACCATGTGACAGTCAAGGATCTACTATCAATTAAAAGTGATACTGTGAAGGATATTGATTTTGATCATGTGATTGACAGTTTTGTAGCTTTAAAGAACAGGAAAGGAAAATTATAAATAAATAAAGTGTAATGTAAATATCACAACTGAGAAATTTAAAACTTTTTTTTGTGGTTTTTTTTTTTGTTGGTAAAGATTTTGTGTTGCTAATTCACCGTGCACATCAGCTCACGTTTCTTTAATTCAATGCACACCAGATGTCTTCCACAGACTTTATTTTGTATGATGACAAGAATTTTCAAGCACAAATAAAGTAAGTCCTCACCCACCAAAAAATATTTCTCTTGTCAAGGGGCCCCTAAAAGTCGAGGGGCCCCCTAAAAGTCGAGGGCCCCCTAAAAGTCGAGGGGCCCCCTAAAAGTAGAGGGGTCCCTAAAATTCGAGGGGCCCCTAGGCAAGTGACTCATTTGCTTTTAGGCTAATTTGGCTCTGGATTCGACGATGTGTCCGGATTTGTTTTTCCAGGTTAAATATTTCGTTACTTCTAAACTCAGAGTGACCTAATGAATAAATGTAGAATATTGAACTTTAAAACAAGAGCTCCACCAATAGAAACAAAGTTGTCATTCTCACCTTAAATCGAGCAGGATTGGACCAATGAAGTTCGCGTCAGCCAATCACTTTTGAGCCAATCAGCTTTGAGCGTATCGACTTTTCTAACTAATTTGTATTCTCTAACCTTGCAAAAGTAGTCCACGGGGGAATACCATCAACCAGTGACCTCGGCATCCAGGGCCAATCCAATGTCTCCAGCCGGGGAAGTTCCAGTTTTGGTACGAGAAACACGAAATAACATGATCAACCAAACCGATCGGCACGATGGAGAGAAGGAAATGCCGAGGATGCACAATGTGTTACCACCAACCCCGTTAGACTCCGTCTGGTGGGAATTAACCATCTCTGCGCCACTCGTATCGAACATCCCTCCCCCACCACCAACCTAAGCGAACAGTGAGTTAGGTCTGGTAAAGGGAAATGTGGGGAGGGGGGGGGCGGGTGAGGTAACACGAACAAAATAACATCCGAGGGTTACATTAGAAGTTCCGTGAAGGACCTGGTGAATGTCTGGGTTATTTGCAGTACAGGCACAGGAATGGTGTTTTCTGGGGAAACCCAAATGTTGTCAGTCAACACAATAAAGTTCTTGTCGCGTTGACTCAAGCAAGAAATAAAATGGTTCGGTTTGGGGGGGGGGGGGGGGGGCTGGTTGGTGGATATAACATTGGCATGTCTATACTATGGAAGTGGAAACAATCACCAGAGTATCGTGTGGTTTTGTGCATGTGTGTGTGTGTTTGTCAGTTTCCACACACTTCAGTGGCACTCACTCTAGAGACCATGGTAGTCATGTTTTATCGGCGATATATAAAGCACAGTGGGTTAGGTTCTCTTCGTTAATTGTTGTAGTTTTCAAGTTTTTTTATGGATTACTCTTCGAAATCGCTTTTTTTTTAAAAATACAACTTATATTAATGTTAATTTATGAGAAAGGACATTCTCAAAGCGTCTAAACAAACTAAAGAATGAAACAGAGATAAACTACGGAATATAATATTTGAAGTTCCAATTACAAATGCCAGAATTTTTTGTTGGCACATGATTATGCACTGTACTGTGTATACAGAACAAGTGTTGCATTTCGTTATATTTGCTCCAACATCTCAACACAGCGGCAGATTGTTATAGCGAGGACAAGGGTAAACAAAAAAAAACTACTCGGATAGTTACAGCGAGGCTGAAGGTACAAAACTCAAGGATCAGATTTTTTACAGTGAAGCTTAAGGTACAAAACTCTAGGTTCAGATTTTTACAGTGAAGCTAAAAGGGTACAAAACTCTAGGTTCGGATTGTTACAGTGAAGCTAAAAGGTACAAAACTCTAGGTTTAGATTGTTACAGCGAGGCTAAAGGTACAGAAAAGTAGGTTTGGATTGTTACAAAGAGGCACAGGATGCACAAAAATAGGTCACCACATGAAGTCCTATAATACAAATAGCATTTTGTTTCACTTATTTTATGTTTAAAAAGCGTAATAATTTTCGTTTATACAAATGTGCAGGGGGCCTCCAAAAGTCACGCTACGGCTCGAGGTAACAAGAATGACATTTTCCATCTATATCAAGCAAATGTGAAAACACCAGCATGAAGCCCGTGACCATTGACGAATTTTGTTTTATAAATTAGTCTAGATTTCAATTTCACAGCTTTAACTATAATTTCACAAATGACTTAAGATTTATAAAGACTAGAGCGAACTGCTCGTGGTCTATTTAATTCACTTTAATTCGTTTTTCCGCGCAATTCCATTTTGATTATAGATTTGGCGACGTCCTACAGTATTCTGCCCAAACTAACATGCATAGAGAATTCTATGTAATGGAAACAAATGGATCCGATGAAAGAAATCGTTTGTTGTTTGTACTTTTAATTGGCAGTGATCGAGCATTTAAACATAAATTGTGTTTATTTCAGTGAGACACTTTCAATTTGAGTCAATAAAATTGCATCCTCTTTTTTTATTTTTTTTTTTTAGGGGTGGGGGGGGGGGGGTCCTTTTCAACTCCGAGCGGTGTCTGGCACGAATTCTTTCACACAGATGGGGCTCAAAGCCTCTAGGTCTCTAGCTATCCTCTCTAACTCTTTCCAACTCTCTTCAACGATTCTTTCCGACTCGCTCCTTATACTCTTTTCAACAACTTTTCCAAATCTTTCCATTCTTTGTTAACATCTTTGTTAACATCTCTTACCCGAATCGTGTTGGTTTCTTGTTTGGGGTGGGGTGGTGGGGGGTAGTCTAGAATGGGTGAACTTTAAATGTAATTATGTGAATAATAAATACGTCGTAAATGATTATTGTTTTCCTTGACGTAATTCAAGCTCACCTTTGCTGTTTCAGTTACAAAAAAAATTGTTTGTGTTCCATTAACGTACCTAGTTCGCTTGATACAGTTCCTAATAATAAAGACTTCGTATGTCACAAGATGATGGCGTTGTTACTTGTAATGTACTTGTTTGTTGGATGTGTACACCTGTTGAATTTGAAATAAAATTTTTTTTTTTTTTTTTTTTTTTTTTTTTAAAAATAATAAATATTTTCGTTTTTCTAGTAATGTTTTATTCAAAGAATAAAACATTACTAGAAAAAACGAAAAATATTTTATTATTTAAATAAAAAAATAATTTTTTTTTCGTTTTTTTCTAGTAATGTTTTATTCAAAGAATCGCGACGAGTGTGTATTTCACAGCATAACGGAAAGTGTTCATTAATGAAATGGCAAAAGTTGAAATAATTTGAGAAAATTCATATGAAATCCGGATAATCCGGATTTAAACGTTTCAGGAATCGAAGTATCCGTTTTTTACAGAACAGCTCCGAAATTGCTCATTTGAATCCCCACTAGTAACGGCATAAGTTATTGCTTTGTTCTTCAATCTCATAAAGAAATCTAACAATGTGTTCTTTAACTCACCCTTCTCACCCACAGACCTAGGGGGAAAATGATATGTGGAGGGGAAAGAAAACTACGGGTTCCGTCAACAAATTCTGTTGACTTGTGTCCGGTGACTTGTGTCCAGTGACTTGTGTCCGGTGACTTGTGTCCGGTGACTTGTGTTCGGTGACTTGTGTCCGGTGGTTTACTATTGACACGCCCTTTTTTTTCAACATGGACGACTATCTCCATACGAAGCCAAAAGACTTGAGGGTCATTAGGTCAAAAGGAATCTCCAAGCTAAGTCCGATATACGAGGGGGTGGTGGCGCGGGGGGCGTTATTTCAAATTGACTATCCAAACTAAGTCCAATAATTCCTTGGCCAAAAGATGTGTGGTAATTATGTCAAATTGACTATTCAAAGTAAATCCAATATTTCCGTAGCCAAACGACTTGTGGTCATTATGTCAAAATGACTATCCAAACTAAGTCCGATGTACGAGGCCAATGACTTGGGATGGGAGGGGGTCGTTATGTCAAAGTGACTATCCAAACTAAGTCCGATATGCCCGTGGCCAATGCTTTTAGCAGCGAGCTTGGCCTGGCCAACAGGGGAATAAAAGTAAAGTATTTAGTCAAAGCCTGGCTGTCGGGGGTAACTCGTGTCCTTTTAAATTTAATTTGTTAAACAAAAAGTCTAGGTTTCCTAATGCGTGTCTCAACGCTACAGCATAGCTTTTTTTTCCCCCACTACGCTTGTTATTCTCCAGGACAACAGCTGACATCATTATCCTGTTTACCGGGAGGAAGAAATGGGCACAAATTTAAACTCTAATATGTCCCAAAAATAGGCACACGAGTTTAAACTCTGATAGGACCTACAAGTAGGACAAAAGCTTAAACTCAGATAGGACCTAAATGTAGGACACAAGTTTAAACTCTGATAGGACCTACAAGTAGGACACAAATTTAAACTCTGATAGGACCTACAAGTAGGACACAAGTTTAAACTCTGATAGGACACACATGTAGGACACAAGCTTAAACTCTGTTTCTAACGATTGCGATAACTCATCCTTCATGTGGATGGTTCTGTCATGTGTAAATAGTTTTAAATCTTAGAATTATACCGCATATTTTTCTTGTTCCTTTTTTAAAGCGTAGTCGAATGGACTACGATTAGTCACTTCCTTGTTTTGTCACGTGATACGTACCAGCCATTAGTAGGCTTTCTGCTACACATAACAACACATAACAACAGATAAACAGCTGATCAGCCATTGCCATTAATTCTAAAGCAAAATGTTTGTCTCCATCAGCGCTTCCCCAGTGTTAATTAAAATTTTACTTTTCAAAATATTCTTGAATACACGCGTTTTTTTAAAAATGACATTCATAAATGTGACAATAATTATAATTCAGTTATGATTAAAGGAAGAAAGTTGTTTGAAGAAAAATTTGTGAGCGACTAGAGTGTTGCAGACAGCCTACCGGAAGTATTACTTGTTTTTACACGTATCACGTGACAAAACAATCGACTAATCGTAGTCCATTGTGTTCAGTAGCGATGTGTATTCCATTAGCATAATAAATTTTGACAAGGGTGCCGTCCATAAAGTATGTCACCCTATTTTTATATAATGTTTCCACCCCTGCCCCTGTCACATTCTGTTACAAGCTGGAGCTGAAAGTCTTTTGCGATTTTTTTTTGGCAATGGGAAGTTACATCAAGAATACATTTTTTAAAATACTTTTTTTTTTTTGTAATGAAATTATAATTTAAAGACATTTTGCGATCTTTTTGAAAGCCGGCATTAAATCAGGTCAGAGATTAGACCTCAAAGGGACAAAAATAAAATAATTTCCCCACATAACCGGATTAGAGGAAAGCCTTTTTCATTTAATCCTCTGACAGAAATACAAGTGGCTGTGAGCGAGCTTACATCTATACTAAGCTCGGCTCCGTGAGCTCTGTGAGCTAACAACATATTATTGTATCAAGTGGATATTACAAGTTGTCGTGTCGATTGTCAGGGATGTCTTACAGTGACTCCTGTCGAAGCGCTCACTGACGGCTTGCGTCCATCATGACAGTGCAGTGTTGATCGCTAAATACGTGTACAATAGGGTGGAGAGTTCCTCCTACCAGACTTGTAATTACTGAGTTTTTCCGAGTCCGTCGACACACGGCTGAGAATATAAAAGATACGTTTTGTCCCTTACTGAATTCAACAGTTTGTTCGGACAATAAGTCTGTGTCTCCTTACCCAAGTTACAGAGGAAAGTGCCAATCAAGCGCTTGTTATATGCAAAATATACAGAAACAGAAATATTTGAAAGACATTATAGAAACATTATATGTCCTTGGGTCGGGGCGGCCTCTAGCAGAAACCCCGATCGAGCGGACTTGGGTGGGGGCTGTCCTGGCAAAGGGGGCCCGATTTTCGGGCCTAGGGGGGTGTTTGGGGGAGGGCACAAGGAGCAATAAGCTCGACGGCCCGCTGATGTCATTTCCTAATGTGACATTTCAGAAAGATATACAGAAACAGAAATATTTGCATGACATATAGAAAGATAAATATTTGAAAGACATTCATATATAAACAGAAATAAGAGGTGATGTCTATACTTTGTGTGGTTTAGGGGTTGTTCAACGACAAGGAAATTACCGTACATAAGATAATATTCCACCCGATGACACTTAGAAAAATGGCAAAAACCCAGAACAGTTGCGAGAGTGCACGTCCTAAGCCCCAGAGGAACAACCTATCTATTGTCCACGGTATAGTTAAATATCTATTGTCCATTGTATTTACATTTTTTTTTTCGCTGTATTTACATTTATATTGTCCACATTATTTACACATCTATTGTCCGCTGTATTTACACATCTATTGTCCGCTGTATTTACACATCTATTGTCCGCTGTATTTACAGATGTATGGTCCACGGTATTTATACTATCTACTTACAAATATCTACTTACAAATATCTATTTACGCATATCTTCTTCAACATATCTAGTCACACATATCTAATTACACACATCTTCTCACTCACATCTACACACACATATCTACTTACACACATCTACTTGCACACATCTACTTACCCATATCTATTTACAAAATATTTTTGTCTCATGTATTCGAACTTTTCCACCACAAAAAAAAAAAAACGTTTTCATTGACACGGGCTCTCAAACCCTATTGACTGGCTACGTGTTGATCACAGCCGACTGTTACGGGATAAAGTGGTGTGGAGCCACATTCTCATGATTACAAAACCTTCATTTTGGGTGCTCTAGATTCTATTGACTCTCAGCTCTCGTCAACTGCTTCAGGCGGTGCGGGCTTTCGAAATTGAAGATTGTGTGTTTGTTTTTGTTTTTTGCCGATAAACCGAACGAATCCTTGTTTAACGCCTCCTTGTTTATTTGCTCTAAAGTGTACACACGTTTCCTCTTATAAGTCTCCCAAACTAGGTCGTGTCCGAGTTGTGCAACGTAAGGTCTGCAGTTATCCTGTTATCACGCACTGAAGGTCAAAGGTGAGACGACCCCCTTTAAACATTTATCAACAAGTATCACAGCTTGGGCATCTTGAAGCAAACGAATAGAAAGTTATCGGGAAAGAAGCAAAAACTGCGGAACAGTGAGGGAGAGAGAGAGAGGGGGGGGGTGATGATGGAAAAGCGAGAGGGATCCAACGGTCACGCCAATCAACGAGCAGAAGAAAAGATCGAACTCGAAGATCGAACTCGAAGATCAAAAACTCTCGACCCGAGTATTGGCAGCGCGAAATCAATTGATGTTTCCAGTAGCGTGACGTCAACTCAAGCTTCTGCTGAGAATATGAAAGATACGTTTTGTCCCTTACTGAATTCAACAGAGTTTTTCTCGCACAACGGAATGAGTCGTTTGTTCGGACAATAAGTCTGTGTCTCCTTATCCAAGTTACAGAGGAAAGTGCCAATCATGAGCTTGTTATATGCAATATATACAGAAACAGAAATATTTGAAAGACATTATAGAAACATTATATGTCCTTGGGTTGGGGCGGCCTCTAGCAGAAACCCCGATCGAGCGGGCTTGGGTGGGGGCCGTCCTCCATGTAAAAAAAATAATCTCAAAATCGTCCGTAATTAGTGGGATAAAATCAATGTTAAAGGAAAGGTTGAACTAAAATGGGGGAAACTAGGATGTACACATTGTTACCGGTACTTATTATTATTATTTACTATAATTTGTTGTCTTATATAGCGCGGTACCCCATCATAGGGCTAGGCTCACCGCGCTGTACATAAAAATATTTAAAAAGAGACATAATGGTGACAACAACATAAAATACATATATATAATAAAGAACAGATGTATAGAGACAAAACAAAATCTAATGCATATTCACCTCATCCACACCAGAAATTTTACATGACAAGCCATGGACGGCGGCCAGCAGCAGCGTTTATCGGTCAGATGTGGGGAATCAGTCGGGGTAGTAGAGTTTAAAGAGATGTGTTTTGAGTGCAGTTTTGAAGGCTGTGATAGTTGATATATTGCGGATGTGTTGTGGAAGAGAATTCCATTGTTTGGGGGCACAGTAAGAAAAAGATCTTTCACCGTATGTTTCTGTGCGAGTCTTGGGGACAGAAAGAACACGTGATAGCGCAGCTGAAAACTTGGCCACTAAGAGATTGATATTCGGGGATCATTGTGTGCCAATGTCAAGGGAATGAAACCTGCATGATGACAACGTGGCTAGACTGGGTGGGTGAATAGGTGGTGGTGGCATGGGTGGATGGCAGGATGAATATGTGATTGGGTTGATGGTAGGGTGAGTATGGGGTTGGTTGGGTGGTGGGGGGAACAGGTGATTGCATCGATGGTTGGATGAATAGATGGTTGTGTATATGTTTGAATACATGTGTGGATGGATCATTGGATGGTTGATTGGATGGATGATTGTATGGGTGATTGGATGGATGCTTGGATGGATGATTTGATGGATGATTGGGGTGGATGATTGGGATGTGTGATTGGGATGGATGATTGGGATGGATGATTGCAGGGATGATTGGTGTGGATGATTGGTGTGGATGATTGGGGTGGATGATTGGGGTGGATGATTGGGGTGGATGATTGGTGTGAATGATTCGGATGGATGATTGGGATGGATGATTGGGATGGATGATTGAATGGATGATTGAATGGATGATTAGATAGATTATTGAATGGATGATTGGATGACTGAAAGAGAAAACATAGAAACCCGTATACACACATATATTTAAATTGCCCCGTTATTTTGAGCATTTTATATGTTGGACCTTACATCAACCTGTTTACATGTATGTCTGTCAACAACAACAATAACAAAAGATTGATTATCATGTCTCAATACATACTGTTTTAAAAATGCATCGCGGTGGCCATTCTCGAATTTAAAAAAAAATATTCCATGGGAAAAAAATGTATGATTTGATTGTTTCTCCCATTATCCAGTTAAGGTTTTTAACACAGTCTATAACAATTTAATTTTAAAGTAACGTTCATTGGATTAGGATGTTTGAGTTTTTGTCACGTGCCTATGTTTAACATTGTTGAGTACTAAGACTTACCCTTTTTTTTCTTTCATCATTATCCCGTCACGGCGGCCAGCTCTATACAGGGTCTGTTTCCCTGTGGTCAGGCATGAGAAGAAAAAAAAAAAAACTCTCCTAGGCAGAACTCTCCCCAAGACAAAAGACAGACTTCTTAAATCTCAATCAACTTAAACTTCGTCCCGTCACTAATCGGCTTTTATTTTGGTTTTTTTTTTTCTCTCGATCGTCTGCTCTGCCCTCCTCTCCCCCCCCCCCCTTTTTCACCCCGCTCCACCCCCACCCACCCACCTCGGTGTCAAAATCCCACGGACATACCGACCCTAACAGCTGTCACTAATGACACTAATGACACTAACAGTATCGTGTCATCAATTTTAATGAACCTAACATGTACGCTGTAAGTTCAACTTGGTATGAGGTGAAAAATGGGGGGGGGGGGGCGGACACGGAGGAAGGTGTGAAATATGGAGGATTTGAGGGGGGGGGTAGGGGGGTAATGACCAAGAGGTAATTCATCGACATGATTTACAGTAGTACTTGGTGTTTTTTTGTTCCTAATTAGGTAAACCAGCACCGCCAACATGAATGCATCGGAATCTCCAGCTCAAAGTTCAAAGTTTTGGAATCGACACAACGACGTCCAAAAATTTTTTTCCACTATTTTAGGTCAGAAAGGTACCAGATATAATGCTAGTTTTGCCTGTGTGTGTGTATGTGTGGGATTGTATGTGTGCGAGTGTATGTGTGTGTATGTGTGTGAGTGTGTTACCGCGAAATCTCGGTCAAGTTTTTTCGGGGTGTTAGAAAATCTCGTCTAGATGTTAGATGTTAGATGTGAGATGTTAGATGTGAGATGTTAGATGTAGATGATGTGTTTCGATTTATTTAGAGAATTTTACCAGAAGAGATATAAGATGTGCTATATGATGTGCTTATGCGTTATATGGTGAGGATGATGATGATGAAAAGGATGATGATGATGATGAAAAGGATGATGATGATGATGATGATGATGGAGATAAAGATGATGATGATGACAATGATGAAGATAAAGATGATGATGGTGTGGATGACGATGATGAAGATAAAGATGATGATGATGAAGATAAAGATGATGAGGATGACGATGATGAGATGATGAAGATGATGAAAATGATGAAGATGGTGATGATGATGATGACAATGATGAAGATAAAGATGATGCTGATGATGAGGACGATGAAGATAAAGATGATGCTGATGATGAGGACGATGAAGATAAAGATGATGCTGATGATGAGGACGATGAAGATAAAGATGATGCTGATGATGACGACGATGAAACTCACTAGAATCCTAAAACAAATTGAAATGATATCAAATCTCAAATTGATGTATAAGTAGGCTCACGTCTTCCCAATGCCATGCTGACCCGAAGGCAAGGGAGGCACGTGCCTAATGGCCTCCGAAGGCGTTTCCGGCACTGCCTCTTTCTCCTCCCACCGCAGCTGACTTTCCAATCATGAGTATGCTCGAGCCAATTTTGAATTATAACATTACGTTCTTAACATGTCGTGTTGGGCAAAAATTTAACTTTCGGGCTATATTACAAAGCTAATTTTTTTTTCTGAGTTCCTTTTACTTCAAATTGACTTCCCTTTCTACCGTTTCCCTTCAACTCCTGGCCCCACCATGGCCAACTCCTCACCCTTAAGTTCTGAAATCATTAGAGCCATTTCTATTTATTTGCAGTTTCTTATTTCTTTTTTTTTTTTTTTTTGGTCTTGTCTGCTGAAGGAGGCTTTTAGCCGAAACGCTCATTTTATCTAGTGCAGACCCGTTTACGTTCAAACTCTTAAAATCGTACAATATCATCACAAAATCGTTCAATACATAATCGTAATAGTAAAAAAAAAAAAACACCATACAGTATAAATAATTCATACACCTCAAAATCGTACAATGTACGCCAAAATCGTAAGAGTAAACAGGTCTGCCATTGTTTTGTTTTTTCATTTTTATCTTCAACATACGTGGTACAACTTTTTCCTTTTTATCTTCAACATACGTGGTACAACATTTTTCCTTTTGCTTCAAATTCATTTCAACGAAATCTTTTGACAAAAAAAAAAAATGCCCTTAGCCCTGCCATGTGCCAAAACAACATAACGGAATCGTTACCTTGTATACTTGTTAAATGTCTCAGCCCACGTGACAATATTTTCTGCGCTCCATCGCTTTCTATTCTTTCGATCTCTCCCAATAACTATATAGATCGTTTTTAGCTGTCACTCAGTTTTTGTTGGTTTTTTTAAAAAGTTATCTCCATCAACCTATAATTGAAATACTTTTTTTTTCCTCTATTCTAATTCTATCTCCAGTTCCTTCTTTTCTTTCTTTGTCGTATTTATCAATCTACATTTTTTTAAACACTATCTGCAGGATACTACTAGAGGAGGAAGAAGAAGAGGAAGACAAAAAAAAGATGGGAAGATAATATCAAAGAATGGACGGGATTAAAACTAGGCGATGCTATATTAGGGCAGAAGACCGAGAGGAATGGAGAAGAATAGTGTACATGTCATCTGTGGCGCCCCAACGGTCGAAGGACTACGGGACCTGATGATGATGATGATGATGATCTGCTACCAGTCTTGCACAATAATTATCTGTTCCTTCAATTTTTTTATTTTATTTCAAATATCCAGGGGTGCAGGAAGGAGTTTGAAGGGGACGCCCTCTTCTGTATATTGTGAGGCAGCATTTTTTTGGCGAACGGCAGAGGCTTGTTTCGCAGAAGTGGGTGACAAAATGCTTGGCCCTCCCCGGGTGACACTAAACCTAAAGCTACGCCACTGCAAGGCAATTACATCCTGTTCCTGTTTTTTTTTTTGCCCCGTCTTTGAATAATTGATAAGATTGACAGTTATCGTGAAAACCTGAAGACAAAAAACTCACACAAATTGACACAGAAAATGAAAATTTATTTATTTTTTAAAAAAAATAATAATAACAATGATTTCTTTTCGAAGTTCCCATTATAATAACTCCAAGAAAATACAATTCTTGTTTGTTAATCATTATCATAAATAATCTAATGGTTAGATAATATTTCCATTTTATTTTTTATTTTTTAAATAAGTTTTAATCATTTGGAAAGGGGAGCATACATTGGATAATTGGATAATTGGATAGTTTCAAAGAATACGCAGCCTTCTTGATCGTTAATCCATGTCATTGATTGTTAAGTGGTCCCAAATCCATGGCTAATCTCTGCTGACCTCTACTGGCTCAGTCACAGTCCAAGTATTTGTGGACCGAACTTCATGGTTTGCATTCTGTCACAGCCCACGTATTTGTGGGCCGAACTCCATGATTTGCATTCTGTCACAGTCCAAGTATTTTTGGACCGAACTTCATGGTTTGCATTCTGTCACAATCTAAGTATTTGTGGACCGAACTTCATGTTTTGCATTCTGTCACAGTCCAGGTAAAAGGGAGGGGGGATTGTCGGCGGGTGGGGAATTGGGGATGGAATGTACTGTACAACTTTGGCGATGGAATGTACTGTACAACTTTGGCGATGGAATGTTCTGTACAACTTTGGCGATGGAATGTACTGTACAACTTTGGCGATGGAATGTACTGTACAACTTTGGCGATGGAATGTACTGTACAACTTTGGCGATGGAATGTACTGTACAACTTTGGCGATGGAATGTACTGTACAACTTTGGCGATGGAATGTACTGTACAACTTTGGCGATGGAATGTACTGTACAACTTTAGCGATGGAATGTACTGTACAACTTTGGCGATGTAATGTACTGTACAACGCTAATTCGTGGATATCATTTAAATCATTCCGACGCACGATCAAATGTAAATCTACCGGGTGACGTCACGACCGCGTAGACATCAACTGTAAATTGTCCACGACCCGGTCATCGCTATCGTTGAGCACAGCAAAGTGCATGTCACTACGTCACTGCTTCTGCTGGAAGTAATCGAATCAGTCCCTCATCCTTTTATCTTCAAGTTTTTTGGGACGGACACAAACTTAATGACGCCATGTTTCGATCTATGACGCGTGTATCTGATGGGTATAATGTATACAATGTACCAGGGTAATAATGGGAGAGACTGCAATCGGGTTAGAAAAAAAAGGGACGCAACAAAACAACGAACGTGTCGACAGGAAGCCTTCGTCGGCGAACAAACAGAAAAAACAAAACAGAATAAAACTTTTAAAAAATGGCATCTATCTGAGAAGTAGTATCCAAGAGGGCAGCAAATGACATGTGAATGACAAGGCTTCCAGCCGACGCACGTTCGTTGTTTTGTTGCGTTCCTTTTTTTTCAGGATTAACCTTATTTTGTGTTACTCGTTTCCTATTCAATGTACCAATAGGGATCTCCTAGGTTTTTTTAAAAAAAAGCAACCAAAGAATATCCATACAAAATTTAAGTTTTCAGAAATAGGACAGAATAGCATTACCCCCCCCCCCTCCCCCCAGCAATGGAGCACATAGAAATTTGCGTCACCCAAGGTGTTACTTGATTTGTGTCGCACCTAATTAATGTATATTTCAAATTAAAGTGACAATGCAATATCCAAGCGTCCTCAGATTCTCTTATATATATATATATTGCTTCTGGTGTGTCCTGTTTCCTTTTCAAAACCACCCTCCCTCCAACTTAACGTGTTTTATATTTATAGTACTGAGTGTGGGGAACGGCTGCCATGCGTGATGTTTGAACTCAATGGGAAAAAAAAAATCCTTTTGGGGAGGCAACTATTATTCGGTGTTTTTATGGTTTGTGTTCCCCCTGTCACACATGCGTAATGTCTGAACTCTGAAAATTGCTATTTTTGTATACTGCTTCTGTTGTTTCCTAAGTCTTTGTTATAAAATGAACGACAGTATCTTCTCTGTAGACGGGGTTTTTTTTTGGTTTTTTTGTGAAACGTCATCAGCGAGTTTAACTAAATTAAACTACCAAAAATGACCTCCGAATGGGATTTAGTCTAAAGGGACCCGGGTCCGAATAGCGGCTACGCTAATAGGATGTCATGTGTGGTAGTTTATTTTAGTTAAACTGAAGAAGTAAGTTTACAAACGTATAGTCCATGCAATTATCTTTCATTTGATACCTCACTTTGTCTTACAAACCCAACAATTATATTTTAAATAGTTTTTTTAAATCCCAACCTCTCACTTTTGATACCCGGATGCGAACAGTCTTCAATTTCTTATGCACAAATTGGGGAAATATTTTGAGGGAATGTTTGTTAAAGCGAAGTCAATGTCATGTGAATGTTTGTTAAAGCGAAGTCAATGTCATGTGAATGTTTGTTAAAACACAGTCAATGTCATGTAAATGTTTGTTAAAACACATTCAATGTCATGTAAATGTTTGTTAAAACACAGTCAATGTCATGTGAACGTTTGTTAAAGCACAGTCAATGTCATGTAAACGTTTGTTAAAACACAGTCAATGTCATGTGAATGTTTGTTAAAACACAGTCAATGTCATGTGAATGTTTGTTAAAGCGAAGTCAATGTCATGTGAATGTTTGTTAAAACACAGTCAATGTCATGTGAATGTTTGTTAAAGCGAAGTCAATGTCATGTGAATGTTTGTTAAAGCGAAGTCAATGTCATGTGAATGTTTGTTAAAGCGAAGTCAATGTCATGTGAATGTTTGTTTAAAACACAGTCAATGTCATGTAAATTTTTGTTAAAACACAGTCAATGTCATGTGAATGTTTGTTAAAACACAGTCAATGTCATGTAAATGTTTGTTAAAACACAGTCAATGTCATGTCAATGTTTGTTAAAACACAGTCAATGTCATGTGAATGTTTGTTAAAACACAGTCAATGTCATGTGAATGTTTGTTAAAACACAGTCAATGTCACGTAAATGTTTGTTAAAACACAGTCAATGTCATGTGAATGTTTGTTAAAACACAGTCAATGTCATGTCAATGTTTGTTAAAACACAGTCAATGTCATGTGAATGTTTGTTAAAACACAGTCAATGTCATGTGAATGTTTGTTAAAACACAGTCAATGTCATGTGAATGTTTGTTAAAACACAGTCAATGTCAAGTGAATGTTTGTTAAAGCGAAGTCAATGTCATGTGAATGTTTGTTAAAACACAGTCAATGTCATGTGAATGTTTGTTAAAGCGAAGTCAATGTCATGTGAATGTTTGTTAAAACACAGTCAATGTCATGTGAATGTTTGTTAAAACACAGTCAATGTCATGTGAATGTTTGTTAAAACACAGTCAATGTCATGTGAATGTTTGTTAAAGCGAAGTCAATGTCATGTGAATGTTTGTTAAAACACAGTCAAAGTCATGTGAATGTTTGTTAAAGCGAAGTCAATGTCATGTGAATGTTTGTTAAAGCGAAGTCAATGTCATGTGAATGTTTGTTAAAGCGAAGTCAATGTCATGTGAATGTTTGTTAAAACACAGTCAATGTCATGTAAATTTTTGTTAAAACACAGTCAATGTCATGTGAATGTTTGTTAAAACACAGTCAATGTCATGTAAATGTTTGTTAAAACACAGTCAATGTCATGTCAATGTTTGTTAAAACACAGTCAATGTCATGTGAATGTTTGTTAAAACACAGTCAATGTCACGTAAATGTTTGTTAAAACACAGTCAATGTCTGTGAATGTTTGTTAAAACACAGTCAATGTCATGTAAATGTTTGTTAAAACACAGTAAATGTCATGTGAATGTTTGTTAAAACACAGTCAATGTCATGTGAATGTTTGTTAAAACACAGTCAATGTCATGTGAATGTTTGTTAAAACACAGTCAATGTCAAGTGAATGTTTGTTAAAGCGAAGTCAATGTCATGTGAATGTTTGTTAAAACACAGTCAATGTCATGTGAATGTTTGTTAAAGCGAAGTCAATGTCATGTGAATGTTTGTTAAAACACAGTCAATGTCATGTGAATGTTTGTTAAAACACAGTCAATGTCATGTGAATGTTTGTTAAAACACAGTCAATGTCATGTGAATGTTTGTTAAAGCGAAGTCAATGTCATGTGAATGTTTGTTAAAACACAGTCAATGTCATGTGAATGTTTGTTAAAACACAGTCAATGTCATGTGAATGTTTGTTAAAACACAGTCAATGTCATGTGAATGTTTGTTAAAACACAGTCAATGTCATGTGAATGTTTGTTAAAACACAGTCAATGTCATGTGAATGTTTGTTAAAGCGAAGTCAATGTCATGTCAATGTTTGTTAAAACACAGTCAATGTCATGTCAATGTTTGTTAAACACAGTCAATGTCATGTGAATGTTTGTTAAAACACAGTCAATGTCATGTCAATGTTTGTTAAAACACAGTCAATGTCATGTCAATGTTTTTGTCTTTGAACAGAATCTTGTACTGAGATAAAGCTCAATATTATTGCTAGCGTGCGGAGCCTCATTGTAACAGGATCTCGCTGGGGATTTGGCGGGGGGGGGGGGAATTACTTCATAACGGGCCTGCTCTTAATGGTCAGTTAATCACCAGCTGATAATATATTGAACTACTGACCACGGGATGTTCCTGATATGCGCTCTTTTAATAGATTGGCCTTAGCGTCATTAACTTGTAAATAATTACAGATTTAGACGTCAATTTTTAACGATACGGAAAAGTTTGAAATTTATTGCCAAACAATTTTCAAGCTTTCTAATAAAAGCATATGATGTTCTGTTTAATGATTTATGCAGCCTGTGATGATGTTTTTTGTTTTTGTTGATTTTTTAAAAAAAAAAACATAAATGTATACTTAGTTATCAGTACTTCGTGTAATTAAAAACAGTTTCATTCTTTGAAAATGACACAAGTACGAACACATTTCGTAAAGAGTCGCAAAAGGGTCATAATTTGTTTACTATTCTAATAAGTCGGTCGATATTTGGGACTATTTCATTGAAACTGGTTGTTACTTTGAGCTATTCAGCTAAACCGGTTGTTAATTTGAAACATTCTGCTAAACCGGTTGTTAAATTTGGACAATTTTGTTTCAAAATATCCACATGTCCAAATCAATACAAGCACACGTCCTTAGATGTGTTATCTAACCCATGATTACTGTGCAAGTTGCCGATGATTACCGAAAGGTTGCCGATGATTACCGACAAGTTGTCGATGATTTCCGAGCCAAATGTTGCTAGCATCCTGACGTATTGTATAACATCTAGATGCATATGTGCCTACATCGAAACGTTTTCTGTGCTACATATATTTACATATATCCTGACATATTATTTTCGTTTTTTTGTTTTAAAAAGCCATCGTGTAACTAACCTTTGAGAAATGCCATCAAAATAAACAGGTTAGAATTAGCCATCGAATTCCCCTGTTTAGTTTATCACGTCTCTAAACTGGAATGTAGAGTTTATGATGTAGCGTTGCATTTATGAGATCTATTTCATGGGGATCTCATCCGTCTTCTTATTTTTTTTTTATTTTTTTTTTTTTTTTGGGGGGGGGGGGGGGGGTTTATTTCCGGACAAATAACACATTATCGTATGTCCATTATATAAATATTATATATAAAAATTCGTAGCTGCAAGATGAACAGATATTGCATATTCTCTCGAGATAAGAACGCGTCCGCTTGTACGAAGAGCAGCACACTGATTGGGATGTACGAACGTATGGACATGGTAGATAACGCGGTGAGATGTTTCGATTTAAGGACATGTGAACTTCTTTGCACGATGCTGTGGGCGTGCTTCGATGTCACGTGCTGCAGCTTTGCATCAAATTACTCTCAAAAAAAATTTGTTTTTGTTTCAGTGTCATAAATCTGTATTCATCTTCTCTGTAATAAAAATGTTGCCGGATGGTGGGTTTTTTTGGATGATCGGGATGTTTCATTCAACAGAACGTCCTTGCGGCCTTGTATAGGTCACGTGAACGTGAAAGGTCAGTTTTTGACTTTGATCAGTGGTTCCTTCATATTTATATTTGCGGCTACCAGATAAGGCAGGCAGGAATAGCACACAGACGCACACAGGCGCACGAAGAGGTACACAGATTCAGTATTACATTTTTAGGGCAGTTTGTGCAGTTAAAATAATTTTAAAAAAAAATATTTTCAAATAATAATTATATATATATATATATAGTGAGAGAGAAAATGTGTATAGTACATGACATTACTAGATTATAAACGCACTTAATTTCATTTATACACCAGACATCGGCTGATAAAGTGACTCTGAGGCGCCACAAAAACACAAAAATCATTTACAAATAGTTGTTCCGAGATACATAAATTTCCTATGAAAATAAAGTGTTATTTTTTTTCCACGACCAGTTAAAAGCCGCAAATATCAGCACAGACTTGAGTTGAAAGAACGCAGTTTCCTAACAATTGACTCCTCACCGCTCCCACCCCCCTCCTAAGACATTGGTCAGTTCCGGCCTAATATTCACAGACTGGACACTCAGATTGTGAACACAACAAATCTCCTTAACTTGCTGCGGGTGTATTAAAAGATCACGGTGCTGCTTGTTATCGCGTCCCCCCCCCCCCCGAAATTGCGCGCTCCCCCAGACCAGACCAGTAAACACTTTATTTGCCAATATGGAACTTGTTTGGCTCACACACGACGTCAGGAGATTATGAAATCGGAGTAGAATGGAAAGATTGTAGTTTTAGCTTTGTGGTAGGAAAGCTTATAAAGATTCCGACACATCATCCTTTTGTGCTGTTAAAAAAAAAAACGCATTCTTTGAGACAAAAGCTGAAGGTCTGGTTTGAAAATTGAAACGAAATTGTCGAAAAAGAGCAAAATGGTAATTTTGTTGTTGGCAATTTTTTTTTTCTTTTAAGGCATGCGGCCTTATCGTTTAAAAGGATTACTGCTCGGGAGCGCTCAGACAGGCGTGGAATTGGTCCCTAATCCATAACTCACAAGATGGCTTTGTCCAAATTTATGCCTTCGGAAGAGTTAAATAGGAAGGAATTAACTGTAAGCCTTTAATTTGTTTCTGTGGAAGTCGCGGGCAATATCGGTTCCAATTAGGAAAGAAAAAAACTTATTTGAAATATCTGCTTCCACTTTCCCTTAGCGTGACGCACTGGCTGGACCACTTTCCTTAGCATGACGCACTGGCTGGACCACCTTCCCTTAGCGTGACGCACTGGCTGGACCACTTTCCTTAGTGTGACGCACTGTTTGGACCACTTTCCTTAGCGTGACGCACTGGCTGGACCACTTTCCTTAGCGTGACGCACTGGCTGGACCACTTTCCTTAGCGTGACGCACTGGCTGGACCATATATATATATATATATATATATATATATATATGCGCACCTATTGGTACAGGGGTACCAGAATTGAGAGGTTAGGATTGAAAAACGATTTTAAATATTATTGTTGGGTTTGTAAGACCAAATGAGGTATAAAATGAAAGATAATTGAATGTACTATACGTTTGTAAACGTAATTCTCCATTTTAACTTAAATAAAGTACTAAAAATGACATCCGAATAGCATTAGTCAAAATGGGCCCGGACACGCAGCGCCGCCATTCGCACCCGGGTACCATTAGACTCAATGCTATTCGGATGTCATTTGTGGTCGTTTATTTTAGTAAAACTGAAGAATTAAGATTTCAAACGTATAGTACATTCAATTATCTTTCATTTGATACCTCATTTAGTCTTACAAACCCAACAATAATATTTTTAATCGTTTTTTAATCCCAACCTCTCAATTCTGGTACCCGTGTACAAACAGCCACTTCGTATATATATTTTTTAATTTATATAAATAATATTCTTTTTACTTAGAGATTTCCAAATGTCCAAGAACTGTTGGATGGCCACCTCATTCGTGCTAACATGCCAATTACTTCCGCCATCTGTCAATGTGTGGAATGACACGGGAAATAAACTCATACACTCTTCATTGCTTCCACTTAAGCCACATACCCACTTACCCCCCCCCCCCCCAAAAAAAAACACCCACACACTCCACATATCCCACACGCTCCACACAACCCCCATATACTCACACCCCATCCCCTGCTATTCCTGGTATACTTACACTAAAGAAAAAGACTTTGTCCAAATTGATTTCCCCCCCCCCCTCTTGTACCTAATAGCCCCGAGGACAAAATCAAATGATTTGATACATACATAAGATAGGACGTCTGCTCGTCAATCGGGAATCGGCTTTTGGTAAAGATCGATGTCATGAAGAGTGATTGAAACTATCTGCCTTGTTGAATTGTCATTGAAACCAAAGTTCTATATCGTGAAAATCTCTGATGAGTGAAGATTGGCGGATTGGCGGGACTGACCTAATTACTCATCGGATGAGAAATACTTTAATAGGATTGGCTGACACTAAATAGCGTATGAATATAGACTTCCTGTCTTTGAATAGGTCACCTTCACCTATTTTTTTTAACATTAATTTTTGTTTAAAATAGTTCTTCTTTATAGCGTAATGACGAAATTTGTCAATAAATTTGATTGTAGTATTTTTAATCTAACTTACTTTTAAGAAGTGTTTGCAAATCAATGTCGAGTTTAAAAAATAAAATATATTGAAAATTATTAGGTATTTGTAAGACATGATAATCATTTCTCTCATCACCTGTTTAGTCAATTAAATAATATTTATGAACAGATCCTAAAATTGAGGTCAACAGAACATCTCTTAGTTCCATTATTTTAGTTTCAATGAAAGATTTTACAAAAGGCTACGCTATGGCGTTTCTAGAGTTTTTGGCGCCCAGGGTGAGCAAAGATTTTTTGCTGTCCCCTCTCACAAAAAAAAAACCTCTGCATTTTTCCGAAATGGCCACCCCTTCATGTAAAGAAAGAAGGTGCCGCCAAGTTGGACCTCCCAATCTGCAAAACCTCTTCCTACGCCACTGAGGCTACATCTTTTCTCCATCCGCAGACTAAAACCTTCATGTATTTCAACAACAAAAAGTGTGACTTGTCCTTCAACGCCATCGATTTCAATGTTACAAAATCTTAAGCACCCGTTACTTAAGGTTTTATTTCCCTCTCCAGTCCAGCTTGACCATCGGTCAACCCTTCACGGCCCCTTAAGTTTCTTCTGTCCTCCCAAGTACGCCCTGGCGGTCATTTCCTGTCCACTTGTTCCAGGGGGGCAGTAATCCACAACTACTAAGATTGGATGGCACTCCAGACCACTCGTTTGTTGACATTGCCCTTCAGACACGTGGATCGCGGCCTCGATCTGATTAACCCAACCACTGGACTAAACCCACCCGTCAACACATTAGACGTCTAAGTTTAGAGACATCATATTAGTTGTGCGTGTTAGAGAAGTTCGGGGGTGGGATGGTGGTTTGTTCTCAACCCAAGGGCGCCCACGCCACCTTTCAAACAAAGCATTTTTTGTGCGATCTCACGAGAACCGCTCAGTTTGTGAAACATGAAACCGCGCCCCCCCCCCTTTTTTTTTTTTTTACAGGACGTGATCAAACTAAAGCGACAAAATAACAGTAGTGTCGCGATATTATTCTTTGTTTTGTCTCTTTGCAATGGGTCCACCACCGGCCAGGACTACTGGCTTGTAGACATTTAAACTGTGAAACGTTAAGTCGGGATAGTCTTTCTTCCAGGTAAGTGGCAGCGCCGTTAGTTCCATGATCCATGTCTTTCAAGGCCAGCGCATTTCTAAGCTAAGAGCTATTTTTTTTTAATTTATTAGCGTTTTTTTTTAATTTTGTTTGTTCGCTGCCGAAGGCTTCCTGTCGACACGTTCGTTGTTTTGTTGCGTTCCTTTTTTTTTTTCGGGTTTAATCATACTTTGTTTTACTCATTTCCTTTTTTTTTTTTTGTGCTAACCTGATTGCAGACTCTCCCGTTATTACCCCGATTGCGCATGGATTGATTGGTTGATTGAGATTGATTGAGATTGCATGGTTAATTGAGATGGGCTGAGACTAAATGGTTGATTGATTGAAACTGATTGGCTGATGTTGACTGAGATTGATTGATATTTATTGATTGATTGATTGACTTATTGAAATTGATTGAGATTGATTGAGATTGATTGAGATTGATTGGTTGATTGAGATTGACAGCGGCAACTTAAAATAAGTATTTATTTGTTAAGACTCTTAGGTATCGCTTGAATTTTTTAGATCTGAACATTTTTTTTTTTTACCTTACAATTCATACAATGACCAAAGTACAGCGAGCATGCGGCAAATCGTGTCGATCAATTAATTATCAATTAGCATTAATGACTGTGTTTAAAAAGGGTTAAGTTTCTGATACATCGGCCGCCCCCCCCCCTTTTTTCCGTCCTAAATTAGGTCAGGGAGGGGCGGGGTAACCGCGTGCAGTTAACACTGACTTTAAATGAACTAACAGTTCACGTCTGTGGTGTATAGCGCCACCTGTCGAGGAGACTCACTACCTGGTCGCCCTTGTAACTAGTAAGGCTGTTGTAGCCAAAGTGTACTGGAAATCACATCGGTCAGCTGGCTACCTGAAGCCACTCACCCCACCCCCCAACTGTGTAACAAGTGAGGCTGTTGTAGCCAAATTTTACTGGGAATTACATCGGTCAGCTGGCTACCTGAAACCAATTACCCCAACCCCAATACTATATCTCGTGAGGCTGTTGTAGCCACATAGTACTGGGAAGGACAAGGGTCAGCTAACATTTCGGAAGCCCACTACTCACCCCCCCCCCCCCCCCAATTCCCAACTTTGTTTCTGTATTTATCTGCAGACGAGAATCTCATAAAATTTCAAATAACGTCAACGAGTCAGTCTTGGAACTTGTCTTTCGAAAGAATCGATTATCTTAATGATCTTGATAATCATCGATATTATTTATCCTCCTAGTACGAGATCGTGGATCTGTGGCCCTTTGCTACAGCGAATTAATAAGTCTGACGTTAATGAAAAATATAGTTAGTAAAGTAGGTTTTTGGGGATGGTAGGAAACGTCATTTAGTCAGATCGAGTATCGTGTTACTCATGGAAATGAGTGAAAGAAAGTATGGTAAAACCTGAGAGGGGGGGGGGACGCAACAAAACAACGAACGTGTCGGCAAGAAGCCTTCATCAACGAACAGACAACATTAAAGACAGAATTAAAATTAAATGATAAACACTTAGCTGCAATTTAGTATCCGAGATGACAGCAGGAGGAATGTGACAGAACATAAGAAGGTGAGAGATTAAATACAGGTTAAATGGGACAGAAGAGAGAGGAAAAGTAAGTCCACTGCTCATTTCCATTTTTTTTCTAACCTGATTGCAGAGTCCCCCTTTTATTACCATTTTTTTTTTTTACTTATTTAGAGGAATAATTCTAAACTTTTGGCTAAAAAGTTATCTCGGTGCTGTCTCTCTACTTAGTACGTCATCAGTGCTGTCTCTCTACTTAGTACGTCATCAGTGCTATCTCTCTACTTAGTACGTCATCAGTGGAAATAGTTTTCTTTAAATCCATTATATTAACTTCGCTTTTGTTCATGGCTGGCTGATTGCTAAAATCTTCGGACGGCTAATTAACCCATTTCCCGTCAACCTATCGAGCTGAAACTTGGCACATAAACTCGTTGCCGAACAGATTCTTTCAAACTTCAAGCCCCACCTCCATAAATGGATTTTTTTTCCGTGTAAAAATTAAGAAAAATTCCCGATATTACCGCTCTAAAGGAAATTCTTTATTAAAAAAACTATCTCAAGTGCGTATAATGTGTAATATTTTCTTTTTGTTTTTCTGAAATAGTTGGTGAAATAAATCTGCGATGTAAAAGCGAAAGGGCAATAGAATATTAATATGGTTCATGGGCTTAAAACATGTGCGGTTGCAAGCCTGGGGGAAAAAAAAGGGGGGGGGGACACAAAACTGCGTTACTTGTACGCATGCATTGTCAAATTTTCAGCCCCACCCACCATACCTGGATGTTACATTTTATAAAATATTTATAAGAAAAACGTTGGTTTTTAAGGGTTGGTAAATTTTGAACGGTGTTAAAAGAGAACACAATCTTAACAATATTGTATATAATCTAGTCTGTCCAGCCAGTGTCAAACAGTGATGTGTTAGTCAACATATCGTTGGAAATGGAAAGCGGGTCTTCTGTTACCATGAGTCTTGGGAATGACGTCAACGGCTGAGACCGAAGCGCTAACAAAGAACCAGTTTGAGTCGAGACACTCAAATATCACAACTTCTCCAAACACTTTCCCCATTATTGGACATCGGTGAAGAATTTATGACACATTCGCTAAAAGTTTATCCCAATTTAAATATGCACGCAAATGAGAATGTACCGTAAAAATTATAGACCACCTAATTTGCTCACAAAGTTCAAGACACAAATAGAAACACGCGTGCCACAGAATTGATCTATTTGATGATGAGCGCGCGATGTGAAGTTTGGACATCTAAATACCATCGTTAGTTTCGTATAAAACTATTAACTATAACAGAACCACTAAAGGTCGTGAGAAGTAAAGATACGAGACAACGGATCTCAAAACTCAGGGGTTAAGCCATACTTAGCTAAATATATTAAACTTTGTTAAATTCTGATTGCACGCGAAAGATTTCATTTTTTATTTATTTATTTCTATATATATTAAGGTGAATGCAATTGTAAATGATACGTTATTCTCTGGTAAAACACTAAAATTAGTAAACTTACAGACTTTGAGAAGCACTGATAGGTTGATATTTTTTTCCTTCAATTTGTTTTTTTTTTTTTCATATTTTAAATCACTTTATTTCTTGTTAATGATGGGCAGTTTTCAAGTAATCCATACTTCGATCGGCAAGGCACTTACGGTTATTAAAGATCGAATCCAAAAGCGCCCCGGGCAAGAGAGGCAGCTGTTCAATACAGGTCGAATTTTAAACTCGAGTTACTCTCAATAGACACCGATGAGCGTTAAATGGCCAATTATGTATTAACTAGTGTCTTCATTTATAATGGATGGTTAGCAGCGTCAATTAGTTGCACAGAGAGACTGGTCACATCGAAACATTAAAACTAGGTAAATTTTAAAAAAGAAGGCTTGTAATAAAGTTACAGTTAGATATTAAAGCATTAGGATAACACATTGATAATTCATGAATGAAAGAGGGCGTGGGCCGTGGGCATCTACCATACAGCTGAAAAATGAACAGAAGGAGATGGGAGTAAAAGTTCATTAATTTAATTGCCTTTAATTATAATAAATAAATGCGATGTCTCTGCTCGGGACAAATAGTTGAACAACAAAGTCGAGAAGCCTCGACTGACATCATATGAGACCTTGCTGTCGTTTTTACCTTATCCAACGACAGCACCGTGGCAAGCAATAGCTGCATGTCCCTTTGGAGAAACCTGAATTTAGTAGCATTGTGAGTAACTTTGCATTTTCTTCAAGCACCGCTCCCCCATTCGTTGACTGTGTTAATTTGTTATAGTAAGTGGTCGTCATATTTGGCGCTGTATCCTACTTATGGGTACCGACCAGCTTAGCAGCCCCTGCTCTTATGGGGTTAGTGGGGGTGCATTAGAAAACAACTGCATAGCAAGCGTGATATTTTCAAACAAAAAGATTTATACTTTATTTGCTGCCTTACATTTATCGAACACAGAAAGAAAGTTTATATTTATTCATTAAAATGTGTATCTTATTTTTTTTAAAATGTATGTATATAAGTATAGCATTAACTAACTAGCATTTCAAGAAACTTTGGGACGGAAAGTCGCTGTTAAGTTTGTCATCATATTTATGTAATTATATCTGTTGATTTGTAATTAACAAGGTTTTTAATTTTATGATTGAAATTGTAACACACAATTTAAGCCAACAGTTAAAATATAATAAAACTATTAAAATCTCTAATTTTTTTTTAAACAACCGCCTTCGCAGAAAAATTCATTCGCAACCTTATTATTAGTGGCCCCGACCGATGAGCCGGGATGGTGATATCTAGTAACTTGATTATACCAGGCTTTTTATGTGTCAAGCTACCTTTACATTATGTTGTCTTGTGTTCCTTATAAAATGGACCTACATAATGTATAAATACATGCATTAATATAATTAACTTAGTTTTTTATATTTGCAACGAACCCATTGTTATAAAAAGCATTTGGGAAAATTTGTTTGTAAATATTTCGTGACGGGTTTGAAACTAGAATTAGCCACCTGTAAAGAATGCTAAATGTCATATAAAGTGTTAATGTTGTGTCATTCAGTAATAAATAAAACAATAAAGCAATTTTTAAAAAAAAACTTTTGTATAGTTTAATTCAGTTATATATTTTAATATTTTTAAATGAGTTAATTTTATCCAAGGATTTCCCGAGATAAATTCCAGGATGAGAGTGACTTCTGTCCCATTTTTCTTTCCGGTATATAGACAAAGAACCCGGTAAATGAGAAATCCTAGATGGGACACGAAACCATTACGATGATGATGATTGGTTTCTTGTTTAACGCTTGTCTCCGTGCTATTTTATCTAGCATGATTAACGCGCTCCGGTGGCATAAAATGTATTTAAAGAAAACTTCCTTTAAATATCGGTATCTCTTAAATTATTTTATTATGGCATAAAAAAGTTGCTTTCTTATTGTTTAGAACGTGTCTAATCGCCGTAACATTTTTTAACCACAAGGCTTGCAGAAGAAAAAAAATTATAGCGAGTAAAGAATTTGTGACGACAACAATTTGATTTCATCAATCTTTATTTCAAGGATATTCAGAAAGTTGGAAAAAGAAATCGCCCGATAAGGGACTTGAACCCTTGACCCTCAGATTAAAAGTCTGATGCTCTACCGACTGAGCTAACCGGGCGCTACGCGCTTGCGGCCCTGAAGTAACTTACAATTTGTGGGCATTTGATGAATTTAAATATTACCTAATGACACCCATAAAATGATTTACCTGTGCCCGTATTTTTAGAATCGGGAATTCAAAACGTTTTATTTTTGTATGCGTGATTGCTTACTTCTGGTTATTCCAGGTTATAGTAGTATTACATTGACACACAACCCAATTGCTCAATCAGAAGATGGGGCGCCGAAAGGGGGGTCTATAAAATTAGTTTTGAAATAAAAATTATATATTATTAAAGAAAGAGGGAAAACTTTTTGAAAGCCCGAATACATAAAAGTAATTTGATCTTCTTTTTCAAACAGAAATTCATCATCATCAGTGGCACTACAGCGCATGTAAGGCTCTGGCTTGCTCCACCACAATTCACCACATCCTTCCATTCGGATCGATCCATGGCTTTCCGCCTACATGCGCGAACCCTCAACTGGCGTACGTCCTCTACATCGTCGAACGATTTCAATCTTAGTCGACCGGAGAGCCGTCTGCCCCTAGGTTCTGCCTGTACATCATTTTTGCTGCTCTACAATCCAGCATCAAACAGAAATACCAACAGCTATGAACAGTATATGTATGCCATTATATGGTTAGCGATGCGTTATAAGCTGAAAATAATGTGTTTATTCGAAATAAATTAAAGTTTTGGCGAATCTTGTCAAATGTGTTTTTTGCAATGCCTCTCATCAAAACTATTTCTTGCGCGGAGCCAAACACTTGGTATGTTGATTGCTAAATCTTGAGAATCAAACAGAGCAGCTGAATGACTCTTCCTACTAGCAGTTATGGAAACTTTGAGTATATAGACACACTGCTGATAATATGGAAATTTTTATTAGAGCTGAATGGGTCGATTTTTAGGCAATGCATCTTTTTTTTCCTCGCTCAAGTAAGATCTTTATTAAAGGAAATTTGGACTTTTAGCCATCCAGGCACAGGTATAGGCTATGTGTCGTGTTCTTGAGCAGTTCTTCAAAGAAATTCTGCTAATTTACATTCTATTACAAATGATGGAGCACCACCCATGGTTAGTTGCAACCGTGGATTCTTGCTTATTATGAAAATAGAAAACGGAATCAAGTGTCTTAAATTTGGTCCTTGTGCAATTTATCGTCAACATTGGGATGCTACAAAACTCTGACAACCACCGTGGGTTGTAAAAATACCGTCCCCGTGGAAACGAAATAAGTTTAAGCCAATGGACGCTGACAATGACTGATTCCTGACTGACGTTTTGGATTCAACTTTGACATGTTATTTGACAATATTGGAAAGATTTGTAAAAGCACAATAGCATCTCTTGGTGTGCAGATCGCAACATGACATTGATGACAATTATGACAAATATATGCTTAACTTTTAAAAAGGTGAATTTCAAATAGCCAGATAGTGAGATCTAATTAACTCCAAAAACCTGTCTTCCTCACTTTGCTAAGAAAAAATTAATTTACTCTTTCAAGCACAATATTTGGTCGTCTTGATTTATATTTGTAAGCCATTGTGAGTAAGAAGTGAAATGGTGGATGCAATACGATTTTTTACCAAACATATGAGAACTTTCATATTTTGTAACATAAAATTTGTTGAGTTCAATCACATACTGTGCGATACATTTATTTTATAATTATGACAGTAGGTTTACTGAAGGAGGAGTTGATCAAAAATGTTATTCAGCAGAAATCAAAGCTTAAGAAACGGCGCCAAGTGTTTTTTTTTTCTGAAAATTGACAATATCTTGAGTTATCCTGCAGTAAGGAAGTCGTAAAATGGGCAATATCTGTAGTTATCCTGCAGTATGGAAGTCGTAAAATGGACAATATCTGTAGTTATCCTGCAGTATGGAAGTCGTAATATGGACAATATCTGTAGTTATCCTCCATTGTGGAAGTCGTAAAATGGACAATATCTAGAGTTATCCTGTCGTGTGGAATTATAAAATGGACAATATCTAGAGTTATCCTGCAGTGTGGAAGTCGTCTAATAGGCAATATCTAGAATTATCCTGCAGTGTTGAAGTCGCCATACCTTGCACCACTCAAAGAAATACCACAGAAATATGAACACGATGAAGACGCTAGATATCTAAAACTGTTGCCATTACGTATGCTACGTTTAAGAGTACTTGTATCGCGTGTTGAAATTAATCAGCTTATTTCAGAACTAATACAAGTAAAATATTATGTTAAATGTTATACTTTGACATTTAATTGTGTAATTTTTTAGTGTTACGCAAATTATTATTTTGTAACTTTAGGGGGGGGTAGTGGTGACGGTGAGTTTATGTCCCGGGGGTGGGGGTGGTGATCGAAAAAAGTTTGAGAATCGATGGTGTGGCTTCTGTCTTATTGCCACTTTGTCAAGTGCCTCTTAACAACGATCCTAGAGATCCTGGAGATCAGAGTTCCACAACAAGTGTGCCGGAGAACACTGGTGTGTCGCGAGGCGATGATGGGGGTGCCGCGAGGTGATGTTGGATGTGCCGCGGCAAAATGCCTCCACGTGGATGATAAATACGCTGATACTATATATATAAATGTGTTAAAACAAAAGTGGGGGGGGGGGCAAGGATGGGCTAAACAACACGGTGTCATATGTTGGAAGTCAAATAGCACAGGCAACAGTCACGTGACTGTTGGAGGCCCCAGCCATGCCACTTGCTGTTTTAGCTCTTCAATGCTTTTTAAAATATTGACTTTTGTCTTTTCCCACATCACAAGTTATTCACAACTCTGGGACCCGTAATTAAATATCTGATGCCCAGTGGTGTAGCGATCTTAACTCGCGCCCGGGGCACAATACCTTTTTAGCGCCCCCCCCCCATTCGAAAACCATACAATATTATATGTAAAATATACCATTTGGCGCCCCTTTGTGAGTAGCGCCCGGGGCATGATGCCCCCTTGCACCCCCCTCGCTACGCCACTGCTGATGCCCGCTGTGGTTGCAGAGGATGAAGGACCCAGACGACGGCTCTGAGTGCAGCACATCTATACATGTTTAAATTCTGCGGGTCATATGACAAATCCCCTCCCACGTTTCTCAAGTTGCGTCTAGTAAAATATGTCCTTTTCGATAATTTGGCGTTTAATTCGACGCTGTATTACGTAATTAGTTGGTTCTGGTTGATAACATTTTTTTTAACAATACCATCATGTAACATTCCACCATTAGTTAATGGATGAAAAAACAACAACACATACACATAAACTAAGCCCACATCCTGTCCAGATTTAGGGTGCCGCGAAGATATTTCGTCTGATTTCTTGCTACAGTCAGTCATGTGTGTTCCTTCAATACATCATTTTTTTCTCCATTTTTTAAAAAATTATTATTGTGTTTTGCATAAAAAAATATTTAAAAAATAAGCTTTACGCGTGAATATCATCAGTAAGAAAGAGTGGACGCTACAAGTGTTCAACCAGTAGAATGGGAAATACTATTAGAATGTTCTAACCATGACCCTACTCCAACATTCGCAGAAATTACTGTGTATAGTAATTGTTTTGGTATTATTCTCAATGACTCCATTTTTGTGAGAACATTAAATCCACAAAATTGTATTTAAAAATGAACAATAAGAGGGCATTTATTTTAATTGTTGGTTAAATTAAGATTCCGAAAAAAATATGTACGTTATATAAGGCTGGGGTGGGGGCGGGATTGTAAAATCTTAGTGGTTTGGCTGCAACAATATGATCAAATGCAAATTTGTCAGGACTCCCTTGAGTCGATTTAGCTTAGGGTCCCGGCGTAGGTTTGGACTTATATAAGGAAAAGTATAAAAATAGCTCACATCCTTGAACTTAGAGACCTTTCATAAATGACGTCACGTTATTTGGCAGATTTCGAACATACTTTTTACGCTGTCTATTATTCAAATAGCATATTATGCTACAGCTGGGCCTTCAAATATAATATATAGTTTTATAATATTGTAGGCCTACCAGCAAAAAATAATTAATGAGAATGAGTCAATTCCTGACTAAGAGAAGCCTTAAAACTACGAAGAGAATAGAAAATATTTGTGGAAATCAAAGTCGGACGTCTGCAATAATCTAAATCGGAAAAAAGGGAAGAAAAAAGATGCAACAGATGTCAAGGGCATGTATAAAATGTATAATGAATATAGACCACGGAACTTTTCCAGCCAGCAGTCATATTTCTTGTAAAATAGCGACTATTGGATGGTATACATCACATAAATAAATTCTAATTATCTGGTCATAGCATACATCATACATGTAAAATGGACATGTATCAATGATTTTAATGATACCAAGTTTCGTACGAGAAAGACACGGCGTGGAAAAATAGTTATCATTAAATGGGTTGTTGTTGTTTTTGTATAGTAAGTTGTGCAATTAATATTTAGATTAAAGTAAAGGTTTGGGAAAACAATAGGGTCATAATTTACCTAATTATTCGACTTCTTCTGCCAAATATTTTTTTCCAAATTTTTTTCCAAATGTGGTGTAATTATTTCATTTCTTCTTTCACCTGGTACTGCTACTTTTTAGATAGAGCTCTTTTGGGTGATAAGTCATTATTATTTTGAATACCTTAGTTATCATGGCGGACGTTTCTTAATTGAACTCGGCACCTTGTTAACAAAAACAAAACTGATGTAAGAAATAATAAACATCTAACGGATCTTATTTATGAATAAAAATTTTGGCCTCTTAGGAATTAAAAAATTATGTGCGTTTACTTAGAAAGCATCTTACTTTTGACCAAAAAATTAAAATACACTTACTCAGTACACGAGACCATCTTCTAAGTTCAAGTCAGGACCTGTGACTCTTCAACTTTTGTTTGTCAAATAGCCGCATAAAAACAGTTTTACTTTGACTTTGTTATTTATAAATCAATGTAGCTCTAACAAGTTATAATGTTCTATGAGGGGTACCTACCCATGTTGGTTAAATACCAAATGATTAAAATTTTACTTGGCCAATTTAAGTCAAGTTATTACACAATTCTGACAATTCGCTTCGGTAATTGCCACCTTAAAGTGGCTGTTGTATATTTACTCTACCCTTCTTCACAATAACATCAAACACATTTTAAGAATTCTTAAACTGATATTAAGCTAATCATCAGTGGCGCTACTTCCCGTGTGGGGGCCTTGGCCTGCTCCACCACATCCTTCCATTTGGAACGATCCATGGCTTTCCGCCTCCATGCACGAGTCCCCAACTGGTGTAAATCCTTTTCTACATTGTCGATCCATCTCAGCATTGGGTGATCGATGAGTCATCTGCCCCCAGAGGGAATATTTTCAGTAATTGCTGTATTCTATCAGTTGTAAAAAAAAAACTTGTGGTTTAGGCCTTCTTATTTTAAGAAAATAAGCTATTTCAATTAAAACTTGTAAAGAAATCATATTCAGTGAAGACACAAACACACTCATATTTCAATGTAAAATTAATACTGTAACATGTTGTTATGATTCATATCCAATACAAACATCCTAAGATGTATAACAGTTTCTTGTTTGCAAACAAAAAGGATAACAGATTCTGATTATATATTGATATTTTTAATTCAGCCTTTAATTTTTTTCTACAGGCTTTTAAGTTTTGTACATGGCTTTAGTTATTTTTTATCCCAGGTTGACAACTCTGGAAAGTTGGCATGTATGATTTAAATATTTTGGGATATTTTTATTACCTATTATCTTTTTTTTATTGTTATTATTTTTAGCTCTTGAGTGAAGAACTGTATTAAAGAAACTAATCCAAAATGGCACCACTTAGTTGGTCAGCCATTGAGGCTGTATCTGTAAACTCTTTGTCAGAGGAGCAAGCAGATGAGTTATTTGAAAAGCTCAAAGATGTAAGTACTTAGGATTTTAAAGTTTATTTTCCTATTTTTGCATGCTGCGGGTTATATCATAATTTTTTTAAATAAATATTTTTAAATAATGCTATTTAAAAATTCTAATTGTGTAATAATTTTCAGGCTAAGGCAGGGGATGACTTTGACAATCCTAAGCTGAAAAAATTGTTTGAAGTTTGTCAAGCTGTCATGGTTAACAGAAACCAATTACTGGAGGATGCAATGAATGAGGCTGAATTGGAGGCAAAGAAAGCCTTAAAGAAAGGTAGCTAACTCAATTGAAATTTGTCTAAACCATATAAAGCTTGTTTTATTTTTAAATTATAACAACTGTATAAAGTTTTCATTTTTAATAACAAATATATCTTGCAAATTTTCAAGCAAAAAAAATTATAAAATGTTCCTTTCAGAGCAAGAATTGAAAAAAGAGATTGAGAAAATTGAAAAACAGAAGGAAGAACTTCAGGTAAACACTTAACATAACTCAAGAAATTATTTTGTATTAGTGCAAATACTTAACTGATGATGGTTCTTTATATATGTTTGATTAATTGTAAAACACTTATTGCTGATTGGCATGTGTGAAATTTTATTCATTTTTACTGCTTCAGAAATATGGACCAGAGAGTGGTGGCTCAAGAGACACAAGATATCTCAGAGATCAGCTACGAGAGCTGGAGGAAAACAATGATCACTTAAAGCAAGAAGTCAAGGACCTGAATAGGGATCTCAATGGGGAAAAAAGGGCTGCGGAAAAGGCAAGCTACAATTATTATACTCATGGTTCAAAACCCTTCTGATCTTGAATTTTCCCTTTAATGAAAAATATGAAATATGTAGTACAATGTGGGGGGAAAAAAAGACGCAGAAAAAACAAAACAATTCAACTAAAGGTAAAAAGAAAGAGTAACAATATAAAAATAAAAACTTAGCTGAAATTAATTATTTCAATTTTTGCATTCCTCTACCTTGTACAACATAATTCCTTTTTCCTAAAGTGATTAAACTCTCTCCCTTTATTATACTTTTCAATATAAATAGATAGATTAATAACAATAGAATTTTATAGAGAAGAAGAAAATTATGTCATTTATTTTATTATAATCATAACATTCTGTTTGCAGTACAGTGAGAGAATTAACCAACTAGAAAAGGAGTTGAAGGAGACAAGAGAAGAGGTAGGCAGCAAATTAACATATTACATAGTGTACATTTTTTTTAAAACTTAAGATGAATTTAATGTGATGAGGAATTTCTGATCTCCTTCTTATATCTGTTTTTTTCTATAAAGATTTCAGCCCGTTTAATCACACGTTCAGTTTTGACTTGTAATTTTTTTTTTGTTCCAATATTTATTTATATATATATATTATATTATTATTATTATTTTAATTTTTTTTTTTGCAGCAGGAAGTATTTATTTGTCATTTACTACCTTTAAAAAAAAAATATTTTCTAGAACGATCAAATGCGCCAAGACATCAGTGACTACAAAATGCAGATGCAAACACAGAGGGACAGCATTGTCTCTAGGCGAGGTGAAGATGCTGAGTTTAAAGAAAAGGTGGCCAAGAAAAATAGAGAACTTGCAGAGACTATGGAAGAACTTCAGGTTTGTTGTGACAACGAGAGTAATGAAAGGGTTTTGTGAATACAAAAGAATTAAATTCATATAATTTTGTTTAAATCAATCAATTAAAAATTTATTCATTAATATATTAATCGATTACACATGTGAAAGACATGTATTTGAAGATTTATTAGATTGCATCTCAATCAACGCTAGGTTGCTTTCCAATGAGCCATTATGTGATCAAATTTACAGAATGTCTCAGATGCCAATGACCTTCTTGTGAAAAGATGTGAAGACCTCCAGAGGAACTTGGAGGAAGCCATAGCTCAGATGGATCGCACATCAGAAGATTATCTGAAACTGAAGGTGCAGCTATATTTAAAACTTGGCCTATTTGTATAGAATTTAACCTTGTAACATTGAGAGTAAATGAGAGGATTTTGTATTAATTTTTTTTTTTTTAAGTCCTTACAAGTACTTAATGGTTTATAGTTTTAAAAAATACTTAAAAATTGTATCGATTATTTAAAAATTTCCAGCTTAAACACTTAGTGAAGATAGACTGTTAAAATTACTGAATGGTGAAATTGTAATTATTGACTCAGACAAAGATTGTAACAAATTAATTTAAAATGATTTCGATGTAAAGTGTTTAAATTCTAAAATGATGTCCTTTCAAGAATGTCCTCCAACAAAGTGATGCAGTAACTGACGCCCTGAGAGAAGAAAATGAAATCCTCAAGAATCAAGTCCAGGACCTGACAGAGCAGGTTCAATCGAAAGGGGAAGCAGACGATGCCATCATGGTAGCAGTGAACCAGAAAGTGGATGAGTGGCAGGTAAGGAGGTGTGACTTTATTCAATCATATCAATAAAGTAATAATATCATATGGTTATAAGGCAATGACTGTATTCAGTTACATCAAAAGAATAAAAATGTCAGATGATCAAAAATAGTTTCTAAGTTGCTATGAAATTTCTTCTCATTTTCAAAGCAATGATCAGAAGAAAATGTTTAGTGCAGCTTTATGTTTACAACTTAGAAATAAATATTTATTATTGTAATATGAATATCAGGATATTCTTGTAAAGATGAGATATTAATTTGTATTTGTACAGATTCTTTTTACACTTCAATAATCTAAAAATTAATTCAACTTCAAATGGTGTCTTCAATCTAAATTTAAGGAAATAATGCAAGAGAAAGACCTTCAAATAAATGATCTACAAGAACAGATCTTTAGAATGAAAAGTCAACTTATCGCAGCCAACATGGATTCTGACAAGGCATCAGTGTCAGCCCTTAGTGAGGTAAAAATGAAAGATATACAACAAAAAATCCATGGATTGCATTTTTTATCAATAAAAGATGGCATACAAAATTAATAAAAATAAGTCAACTATATTTTTTTCTAAATACATGTCTTAAGCAATGGGAGCTAGTAAATATTTTGTGGCAGCTCTTCGTCTGAGCCTTAACCTTCTTTTGTTATATATCGAAAAGGTTTTGAAAGACAAAGACAAACAAATAGCAGAATTGACAGAGAAGGTCGACCTGTACACAACTGAAATGGAGAAAAATGCAGCCATTATTGAAGATCTCAACAGTGAACTACATCGAGGTGGGAGCTTTTTTAATGTGACACACCAACTAGGCTTAAATAAATAATCATGTATCGCACTGTGAATCTTTAAATAATAATCAAAAGTGTTCTCAAATAGTGTTCTCTGCTCTAACAACATTGTTTGTAAATTTCTTTCAACAGCTGGATCAGCTCAAGGTGACAGACTCCAGAACAAACTCCGTGACCTGCAAAATGAGAACAAAATATTTAGAGAGCGCATCAAGATAGCTGAAGATGACATCAAAAAAGTAAGACAAAATAAAAGTATTTTAAAACTATGGAATTCGTGTAGTTGACTTCATTTAAAATACAAAATTAAATTACAATAAAAAAAAAAAAAAAAGAGCTTACAATATAGGAGAACATATTCCCTTAAAAGAATGTGCAAATTAGTATAATAGAGGAAATTGTTAGGCTACAAAGCTTTGTAAAAAGTGGTCTTGTGTATATTTCACAGGCAGATGAGGACTGCAGAAGTAAAGACAAAGAATTGAGTGAACTGTTGGAGAGAATGAGACAGTATGAAGCAGTAAGTTGCGTTTCTCTTCTGTAACAAAAATAAATTTTAGAAAAAAAATATTTTAATTTAAAAATTTGTTTATTTGATTAAGTTCATATTTATGTATTTATTCTGCATTTGGTTTTCTTTACAGAAAAAGCCCTTTCAATAAAATTCAGTGTTATAGAGGTTGCTTTCATTTTAATCTAATTATTAGTGATATTTCTGAAGAAATTAATGTTTGTCATTCAGGGTGAATATGGCCTGTCAGAGGCTGTTGCTGAGATAAAAGAGGGAAAGAATCAAGTTAAAATCCGAGAGAGGTGAGTTTGAAAAAGCATGACATCGTTTTAATCACCTCCCTGCTATCTAAACATCTCCATAATGCACCAACGATTTTTTTTGTAATTTTTACGTTAGAAATCTCTAATTAAATACACAATTTTGCAGGAATAATTTTGGTCTGGGTTTGAGCAGAAGAAATAAAACATTTTTTCTCATGTTTTGAGCTAATTTGTATTCAAGTTATAATTATGTCTTTGAAATGATAAAAGTAAAAAAAAAAAAAAGAAAGACAATAGCATCACATTATGTAACTGGCATCTGTCTTGTCTTGTCATCATTCAGAGAAATAGAGGAGCTGACACAGTACATCAACAAGGCTGAGCTGAAGATAAATGAACTTTTGGATGAGAATGAAGAGCTCAGGTACAAGCTCGGCATGGATCCTAAGGAACCACTAGATTTAACAGCGTTCAGGAAAAACAAGGCCATACGACAAGAGGAGATGAAGGCCTTGAACTTTACACTCCAGAGGGAGGTAAGCATGGTTATATGAGTAATACCAAATGAAAGGGATATAGGCACTGGTATTTAGTACAAGCAAAGATATCTCAATTTCACAATGAGTGAATCCATAGTATAACCATGAAGGTTTGTATAATACACTTGAAGATCTCACAGTTTAACAGTAAGGGAATTTATAGTATGACTGATGGTTAGTGCAGACCTGTTTACCCCCAAACTCTTAAAATCGTACAATATCATCTCAAAATCATTCAATACATTATCTTAATAGTAAAATTAAACATACAGTATATATAATGTATACACCTCAAAATCGTACATTGTACGCTGAAATCGTAAGAGTAAACAGGTCTGTTAGTGTATTATAAGTAACAATATATTAAGGGTTTGTTTGTTTTGTTCAACAGATTGAAATGTTAGAAGAAGAAAGAATTGAGGACAAGAAAAAGATCCGCAAGCTGGCACAGCAACTAGGTCAAAGGTGTGTAGGTGATAAAATGTATATTATTGTACAGGCTTACATTGTGCTGTCTATATTCAGATTACTTTTAATCCAAATTTAAGCTTTCATACAAGTAACAGATTTTGACAAACATTCTAGATCTTAAAAAAATAATTCCAACTTTATTTTTATTTCTAAGTCTGAGTTTGTTCTGGATATTTATAAATGTTCATATTTAGTTTTTATAAAACAAGCACTTGTTTACAGCATGCAGGAACACAATGAGTAAGAAGAAGTTGATTTATCGTCTGCTGGAGTATCAAACAGTTTTGGGCATTTCCTTTCAACCATTTTTTTGGTTTATTCTCATGCCAATTTTTTTATTTTTTTTAATAAGGTTTGAAAAAACTTGTTCTTGTTTTTTTTTTAGACTTTGGAAGAAAAAATATGTGATTTCTCCTTTGCATTTAAAAGATTTGTTTTAATTTATAAACAACTTTTCAGTAAGAATTGTAAATTTTAATTTAAAAAATTTGATAACTGTGCTTATGATCGTAATTTAAATAACTATCCCATATCCCAATATCAATAGTGTTAAGACTTAATTGAAAGGACAAATATTTATGTCATGATTGGAAAATGATTGGGAAACAACTTTGATTTCATCTCAGCTTTAACTTAAAATATGTTGATTTATTCAGCCAAATTTATCAATCCTGTGTGAAGCTTAAACAAAGTTTAGGTTAAACAGATTTGACTTGAATAAATAATTTTTAAATCATTACATTATTCTTTACTTAATTTAAAAAGCATAAACAATGCCATGCAACTTGCTTTTCAAAACAAAGTTTTTTAACTCGAGAATCTACCTGTATTCAGGGCCGTTGCTCTTGGCCTAACAGCAGAAGACATGTTGGCAGTACAAGACTACACTGAAACTCTCAAGGTCAAGCGACGTGTCCAGGATGAACAGCAGTCGGCCGCTTCCATCATCAGGCAACAGGTGCAGAAAGAAGAAAGCATGATACGGGTACGTTTTCAACCGGCAAAATTACAAATTTTGAGCTAGTGTGAATAAATTAAAATGTTGGTACCCTGTGGCACAGCAGCCCCTTGTAGTGTTTTGGCCTGCCTCACTACTTCTTTCCACTCAGACCTAACTCAGACTTTTCTTTTCCATGCTATCATTTCCAGCTGCTGTAGATCTTTTTCTACATCATCCACCCACCTAAGCCTAGGTCTGCCTTTGAGCTGTTTTCCTTTGGGGTTTGGGTGATGTACCCTCTTCACTCCTCTTTCATTTGGCATTCTCTCTAAGTATCCTGCCCAGAGTAGCCTGCCCTTTTTTATTTCTGCCCCTGTCATGGGATCCTGATATAGACTGTACAATTAATGGTTGGTTTGTATTCTCCATCCATATACATCCTTTGTTGGTCAATATATTTTCCTGAGAACTTTCCTCTCCCATGTGTTTAATAGGTTTTCTGCCGTTTTTGTTAGGGCCCAAGTTTCATGAGCATATGTTACAACTGGTCTGATTACAGTTTTATAAATAGTTTTATTTGTTTCTCTTGTAATGTTTTTACTTATTTTCTTACTAGCGAGTACCCGGCATGCGTTGCAATGCCACTCATCGAAATAAAGTGTCCGTGTTTTAATAATTTTTTTGTAAGTTCTTCTAATAAACACCTTTTTTTAACCGTCTGGTGCGTATTCGAATTAATTAGAAGGTTTTAAGAAGTGTCAGCAGACCACACGCAGCTGTCCGTGTGGGAAGCATGGATTTTTCAAATTTAGTCCCAAAACTTATAGCGATTGATCCCCCCGTGCAATAGCTATGTTTGAAATTATATTTATATGGCTCATTTATTACATATAAACAAATTTAGGGCCCCCGGCCCCAAAAGTAATATTGTGAAATATTTGTACTAAATCAGAAACCTATTTATTAAGTCACATATACAAAATGAAATGTCACAGTTTATATTTAATGTAATTCCATTCACTTATGCAATAGCTCTGCTTGACGTTATATTTACATAGCTCATATAAGAAAAAAAAAAGAATTTAAGGCCCCCGGCCCAAAGCGGAATATTGTAAAATATTTTCACTTCTTTAGAAACCTAATGCGGGCCTGCACACAACAACTCACTGAAAGTTTATCGCATTCAGATGAATAGTATAGGAACTCATACGGAAATTATATTTAAATAGCTCATATTAGAAAGAAAAACTACTATAGGGCCCTGGTCCAAAACTGGTAATTCTTTGTAAAATGAATGGGTTTTGATATTCATGGATATACTTTTGTAAATGTACTTACGTTGTGTTAACGTCATTGATTTTCTTAATTCGTAAAATGAGAATATAGCATCGTTTCACAACAGTAATATCATTGTATTTAAAGATATAAAATTGTACACACCCTATTTCCTAACTCCCATGTATATGTACCTAAGAAGGCAAATTATTTGTCAAATTCATTTTGAGACGTATAGTGTGCTGCCATGTGCAAATTAAACTATTGAATTACAACTTCCCCCTCCCCCAAACAGAGTTTTAAAGAAATTAATAAAATCATCCAAGGGATTGTAATTCACTTACTTACGCAAAAACAATGTTTTTGCATTTCAAATGCTTCGTTCTTATTTAAATGAGTGATAAGTGCATTAGTGGATGCTATTTGGATATGTAGTTTCGCTGCACTGATTGCATTAAACGGCATTTTCATATTAAAAGTATATTTAAAGGTTAAGTTTTTTGGTTTTTTTTTTACTGATTTATAAATTTCATAAATGTATATTTTTGGAAAGAATAAAAGTAAAAATTTATTAAACGTTAAAAATAAAAAGCAAAAATTGTATTTCATTTTTTAAATTGTAGCAATTTAAAAAGCAAGCTATTATATTTATTAATTTTACTTTTAGGAAGGGGGAAAAACATTATCAATTTTATTAGGCGCGGTTATTAAATCAGATAAATTTTGCAATTTGAGTTCTGACGTCATTTGCGTTATTATTTAGAACAAATTAGTTTTACTTTTATTATGCAATATTTGGAACGTACTTAAAAAATGCACTAAAATCAACAGATGTTTTGGTTTCCCCGATAAATGTGATTACAGTGTAATTCTTTGATCATAATTTGTTTTATTAATTTTCATAACTTTCAACCACATATAAAATGTTTAAAATAGTTCCTTAGTTGTTACTCCAAATTTATTTGTAATTTATATTATTAATACTTAAAATTTTATTAAAATTAAAGCGAATATACAATATATTTTTCGCATTACCATTGATTCGAGTTCCTTAAAATAATAGAAGAAAACTATGATTGTTTTAAAAAATGTGAACTTATTTAAATCGTATCGGTTCTTTGGAGTTACGGTCAGCATAGATCATTCTTATATAATAGATGTATTACTACATCATTGCTATTCAAAATCACAACACATTTATAAAGCTATATCCGATTCTAAAATACGTCACAAAATTCAAGCTTATTTATAAAAACAACAAAAATACTCTCTACACTAAACATGCAAAAACGTGTTTTCTCTGCTCTTGCTACAAATTGATGTCTGTTGGCATTTGTTCAAGGGCGGTTGAGTTGATAGCTCTGTTTGAAATTATTTTGATAAAGTTTGTTAAAGAAAACAAAACGAATTTAAGGACATCGGCCCATGCAAAATATTGTAAAATGTTGTTCTAATTTAGAAACATTTGCGGGAGCGCGCATATCAATTTACCAAAGTTTTTATCGCAATCGGATGAATGGTATAGGAATGCATATGATAATTATATAGATAATATAAGGGTGGAAAACGAATTAAGGCCCCCGGCCACAAACGTAATATTGTAGAATTGTTGTATTACTTCAGAAACCCACTTATTATATCAAAAAATTAAAAAAAGAGAAACATATTACTGAAGTTGTATCGCATTCAGATAAATACTATAGGAGCGCATACGGATATTATTTTTTACAAAGCTCATATAAGAAAAATAATGATTTTGGGGTCAAGGCCAAAAACGGATTATTTTAAAAGTGTTGTAACTTCTTCAGAAACCTAATTATTATGTCACACACACAATTTAATGTCGCTATTTGTATTTGATTAAAAATCTATCCATCCACACATTAGCTCTGTTTGAAAATTTATTTGTATAGCTCATAAAGGAAAAATAGAACATAGGGCCCCTGGCTCAAAACAGAATATTTTAAACGGTTGTAATAATTTGAAAAGCTTTGCGGACGTGGGTAAAACATTTTACTAAAGTTTTATCGCATTCAGATAAATGATATAGGAGCGCATACAGAAATTATTTTGTACAAAGCTCATATAAGAAAAAAAAAGAATTTGGGACCAACGGCTGAAAACGGAATATTTTAAAAGTATTGTAATTACTCATTAACATGCGCGACCTTATGGACAACCTTTCAACAAAGTTTTGTTGCAATCGCATGAATGGTGTAGGAGCGCATACGGTTTGAAATTATATTTATATAGCTCATATTGGAAAAATAGAACATGGGGCCCCTGGCTCAAAACAGAATATTTTAAACGGTTGTAATAATTGGAAAAGCTTTGCGGGCGTGGGAAAAACATCTAACAAAAGTTTTATCGCATTCAGATGAATGGTATAGGAGCGCATACCGAAATTATTTTGTACAAAGCTCATATAAGAAGAAAAAAAACGATTTTGGGGCCAACAGCTGAAAACGGAATATTTTAAAAGTATTGTAATTACTCATTAACATGCGCGACTTTATGGACAACCTTTCAAAAAAGTTTTGTTGCAATCACATGAATGGTGTAGGAGCGCATACGGTTTGAAATTATATTTATATAGCTCCTATAAGAAAAAACGAACATGGGGCCCCTGGCTCAAAACGGAATATTTTAAAACGGTTGTAATAATTTAGAAACCTTTGTGGGCATGCTTGCAACATCTCGTCAAAGTTTTATCGCATTCAGATAAATGATATAGGAGCGCATACAGAAATTATTTTGTACAAAGCTCATATAAGAAAAAAAAAGAATTTGGGACCAACGGCTGAAAACAGAATATTTTAAAAGTATGGTAATTACTCATTAACATGCGCGACCTTATGGACAACCTTTCAACAAAGTTTTGTTGCAATCGCATGAATGGTGTAGGAGCGCATACGGTTTGAAATTATATTTATATAGCTCATATTGGAAAAATAGAACATGGGGCCCCTGGCTCAAAACAGAATATTTTAAACGGTTGTAATAATTGGAAAAGCTTTGCGGGCGTGGGAAAAACATCTAACAAAAGTTTTATCGCATTCAGATGAATGGTATAGGAGCGCATACCGAAATTATTTTGTACAAAGCTCATATAAGAAGAAAAAAAACGATTTTGGGGCCAACAGCTGAAAACGGAATATTTTAAAAGTATTGTAATTACTCATTAACATGCGCGACTTTATGGACAACCTTTCAAAAAAGTTTTGTTGCAATCACATGAATGGTGTAGGAGCGCATACGGTTTGAAATTATATTTATATAGCTCCTATAAGAAAAAACGAACATGGGGCCCCTGGCTCAAAACAGAATATTTTAAACGGTTGTAATAATTGGAAAAGCTTTGCGGGCGTGGGAAAAACATCTAACAAAAGTTTTATCGCATTCAGATGAATGGTATAGGAGCGCATACCGAAATTATTTTGTACAAAGCTCATATAAGAAGAAAAAAAACGATTTTGGGGCCAACAGCTGAAAACGGAATATTTTAAAAGTATTGTAATTACTCATTAACATGCGCGACTTTATGGACAACCTTTCAAAAAAGTTTTGTTGCAATCACATGAATGGTGTAGGAGCGCATACGGTTTGAAATTATATTTATATAGCTCCTATAAGAAAAAACGAACATGGGGCCCCTGGCTCCAAACGGAATATTTTAAAACGGTTGTAATAATTTAGAAACCTTTGTGGGCATGCTTGCAACATCTCGTCAAAGTTTAATCGTATTCGAATAAATGGTGTAGGAGCGCAGACAAAATCTATTGTTTACAAAGCTCATATAAGAAGAAAAAAAACGATTTTGGGGCCAACGGCCAAAACAAAATATTTTAAAAGTGTTATAATGACCCAGTAAAATGTGCACGCTTATGGAATACCAGTCTCCAATGTTTTGTTGCAATCGCATGAATGGTGTAGGAGCGCATACGGTTTGAAACTATATTTATATAGCTCATATTAGAAAAAACCAACATGGGGCCCCTGGCTCAAAACGGAATATTTTAAAACGGTTATAATTATTTCCAAACCTTTGTGGGCATGCTTGCAACATTCTACCAAAGATTTAGCGCATTCAGACGAATGGTGTAGGAGCGCTGACGAAAATATTTTTTACAAAGCTCGTATAAGAAAAAAAACGAATGAAGGGCCAACGGCCGAAAACGAAATATTTGAAAAGTTTTTTAATGACGCAGTTAAATGCCCAGGTTGGTGGCCAACAATTCACCAAAGTTTTGTTGCAATCGCATGAATGGTGTGGGAGCGCATATGAGACAAACAGACATACAGACATACATTCATTTTTATATATATAGATTACTGAAGTATGCCCTGTTTCCGGCTGATATTCTTACTTCTGTTGGTAATTCATTTCTTTCATTTAATAAAGATCTTAAGTATTTGAATTGATTTACTTTTTTAAAACTAATATAAAAGGTTCAGTCATACAATATAAACAAATTGTACAGATATAAAAATGTAAATATAAAAAACTAATACCTAGGATTTACAATTATTTTATACAGGGTAAAGAATGGGATAAGGACTTCAAAGAAAACATTGCAGAACTGAACAAGATGGAGATGGAAGTAGCAGAGCTACGAGCCCAAAATCAACAGCTCAATAAAGATAACGAAGGCCTGGAAGCAGGATTTAAAGAAGTGATGCAAGCCCTTCAGAATGGGAAATTTGAGGGTCAAGGTCAAGGTGAGCATATTCATACTTCTTTGACTTTAAGCTTGTGAAACTCTCATAAAATAGTTTTTGTTATATTCATTAATAGATCACAGGTTAATTAGTTTTTTAACCATTCATTCCATAGATAGCCTTGTGAATAGTCACTGAAATAATTGGAGCCCTTAGTGAACAAAAGAAATCTAGTAACATTTGTATGTTATTAGCTACACTGTTGACTAAATGTCTTCACACTTTCCTACAGGTGATCCTGATGCATCGGTGGCCATGCAGTTCCCTGCTATTGAAAGAATGTTGGCCGTGAGTGTTTGTCTTCCTGTCTTAGTTCATCCAGTTGTTTACATTTAGCTCCATGACAAGAAATTTGGAACTCGACTTTATTCTAAAAAAATAGTTTATAATTTAATCCCTGATGAAACCATTATTGAATTATGTTATTTTTAATTGTGCAAGCTGCTCAATTTTTCACCTCGTTCTTCAATCTTGTTCTGAATGAATGAACTCTGATTTGACCACACAGGCTATTGAAGCAAAGAAAGTTTTAGGCAACTACGACACAACCTACTTCCTGAAAGAACAAGTGGATGTGCTCAAGGGAAGAAATGAAGAGCTGAGGAACACACTGCGTGAGATTAGGGTTGAGGTCACCAAAACTGCCCTGGAGAGGGACAAGGCCTTTGAAAGAGTGAGCTTGACAATCGGACCTAGGATGTCATTTTGTTACCGCCCCTTACAAACTACAAGAATAATAAGTCAAAATATATTGCATCTAATATTAAATTTTAAAAAGTATCTTCTAACTGACTGAAATGTTGAGCAGTGACAGTTAAGCTGAATAATAATTCAGTGTCTACAGTTGTTTTATTTCTTTCATTCCAGTGAACCTAATGTTGTTGATTGTTTGTTGCCAACAGATTGAAAGACTAGAAAAAGATCAGTTTATGCTGAACGAGTCTGGCACTGGGATGTTCCATTTGATGAAGCTGCCAGAGGGCATGGCGCCATCCAGCTCAGAAGTGATTGCTCAGCTCAATGAACATCTAATCATCACCCTGCAGGTACAATGTCCCAGTGGTATAATTAAACATCTAATCATCACCCTGCAGGTACAATGTCCCAGTGGTGTAATTAAGAGTGAATCTCTGTGGGTTAAAAACAATAAAAACATAACTGAAATAATTTTAATGGAATTTATAACCCCTGGGGTGCCCCTCAATGGTTACTGTGCTGCATTTGTCAGTCTTTTGATACATAAACCATTATGAAAGAAGTTCTCTTTATTTTTAAGTCACTTGCCTTGACTAAATATATTTTGGATTTTAATTTGATTTAGAACCTTCAATATTTTATTGAAATTAATTTGTTTCAGTTACAATAATTAATCCATGTTTCTTTTTTATTTCATCAATGCTTGTAAAGGAGTTGTCTCAAAGAGAAATAGTTTTGAAGAAAACAGAGACGGCATTTGAGAACTTTAAGAGGAAGTATGCAGTTCTCCGTCACCAGCAGGGCTTGTTGTACCAGGAGTATCTCAGGGATAAGACTGTGAGTGACAGTTTACATTATGATCTCCCTTTACATGTCAATTACTGTTATTGTATTATTGTTCTCCTTGGTACCTGGTTATCTTATTATAAGATTTTAGGTCTCGTATTTGTAAACATAAAATATATACATATTATTTTAAAATGATCAAACTCACTCGTTTTAGGCATGGCAAGAGGAAGTGGAGAAGAATAGCAAGAAGCTGAAAGAATTACAGCGTCAGAGAGAGGAGGATGTGGTTCGAATTCAAGAGTTTGATGTTAGTATTCTGCTTGAGAATAGATATTTTAAAGCAGAATCATAATAAAAATTTAATTGACTAGTTGGGTCTTCAAGTTTTCACTTAGTTTCCTCATGTAGACTGTTTTGTAGCATGTCAATCAAACCTGACTGCTGAGAAGACTTGAAAAAAAAAAGTAATAAATTTTAAAAAAAGAAGAAATTAGTTTATAAGAATTGCAATGAATATTTATTTTAAGCCCCTGGTTGCTTGGAGCAGCCTCTTATGTTTTTTGAGACAAATAGTTATATTCATTGTTTACTGAAATTTAAATCCACCTAAATTTGAAATAAATGAGCCAATGTTTATCTTAATGAGTTGGTTTATGCGTTAGGAAATAAAGTATCTGATCAAATATTTTCCTGGTCTACAAACATTGCGATATATTAATGCTCATTTTTTTGCATATTAAAAAGAATTGCAAAATACTTAGTTTAATATCTGATTAATCTGATCACAAGCAGTTGGTGTGCATGGATGAAATTCTCACCTGCCATGCTTTTGAGATCGTCAGTTCATTTTATTTTAAACTCATTTTCTTTAATGTTCCATTCTTAAACATGAATGCATCAGACTTATGTGACACCTTCAGTTAAACTATCAAAAAAATGTTTTTAATTTTTTGAGTTTGATTAAAACCATCTTTTGCCTTCAGTGTTGTTAAAAGTTTCATAAATAAATGATCTCATTGACAATCCTGTTTTCAGCGACTGGTTGAAACTCTGGGCTGTGACGATGTGGAAGTGAGAAGGAGACTGTCAGAGATGACACGACGCATCACTGTGCTGAGAGTCAATGAGAAAGCTCTGACGCGCCGATTCACAACCATGGAAGAAATTGAAACACAGCTTAGAAGGGTGAGCTCTGATTTCAGTTAGTCCATTTTGACCAAAAAAAATGGAAAATTTTATACAATGGCGCATTTTCAAATTGAACAAACAGGCTCAGATGTATCAGTCACTAAACTTTTAATTTTATTTTGTTGAAAATTGTATTTTTAAATAGAGAGTGTTTCATAAACAAATGAGAGAAAATGAAAATGGAATTTTTACAAACCGTTGTGTAAATAAGTTTGTGTCACTTCCGTCAAAAAAGACCTCACTTCAGTAATTTGAGTTTAACTTTTACTGAAGTGATACAGCTGGACTCAAATCACTGTAAAAGAAAGTACACTGAGTGAAATTGGAATCAAAGTGGTAAAAAGTCAGATCTGACCTGATGGTACTTATGTGTTAAACAAATTTGAGATGTATAACTATATAAAGGGCAGTTCTCCGGAGAGTTGCGAGGGGCATCCCCCCAGACGGTTGTGCGCAGAGCTAACAACTCTGCTGCGTAAAAACCCTTTGTTACAAAAACGCAGACAAGAGCAACAAAAGACTTTACGGTCCTGGGAGAAGATAGATTCCCAGCCGCGGAATGCATGACGCCAAGTAGTGAAAGCCAGAACTGGAAACTACTAGGCCGACGACCATCATCTCCACCAGGACCACCACCGCCATTGGAACGTGGAATGTACGCACCATGTATGAGACGGGAAAGACTGCACAAGTAGCCGCTGAGATGAGGAACTATAACCTCGCCATACTAGGAATCAGCGAGGCAAGATGGATCGGGTGCGGACAGAAGAGACTAGCCTCAGGAGAGATGCTGTTATTCTCAGGGCACGAGAGTGACGATGCACCACACACTCTGGGCGTGGCCCTGATGATATCCAGGGCAGCCCAAGGAGCACTCATTGGATGGGAGGCGCATGGGCCTAGAATACTCACAGCAACCTTTCGGACCAAAAAACACAGAATCAATTTGGATGTTATCCAGTGCTACGCACCAACAAACGAAAGTGAGGAGGAAGACAAAGATGAATTCTATAACAGATTGCTTACCATTACCCAGGGTCGCCCTAGGCGAAACATTGTCATCCTCATAGGAGATCTCAATGCCAAGATCGGCAGTGACAACACGGGCTACGAAGAAGCCATGGGGCGACAGGGGATAGGAGAAATGAATGATAACGGAGAAAGATTTGCCGACCTATGTGCCACAACAAATCTAGTCATAGGCGGGAGCTTATTCCAACACAGGAGGATACACAAGGCCACATGGGTTTCACCGGACCTCCAAACGATGAACCAAATAGATCATGTGTGTATTGGGAAAAAATTCAGGCGATCTCTCCAAGATGTACGTGTCAGAAGAGGAGCTGACGTTGCCTCAGACCACCATCTTCTAGTGGCCCGGCTGAGACTAAAACTGAAAAGGCACTACACTGAGCAGACATCATATAGGTTGCGCTACAACACCCCCCTCTTGAAAGATAAGGCCAAACAGGAAGAGTTCAGGATCACTCTGTCCAACAAGTTCCAAGTCCTACAGGAACTGCTAGGAGACGAGACGATCGATGGAAAGTGGCAGGGAGTAAAGAAAGCAGTCAAATCAACATGTCAGGAAGTGTTGGGAAACAAGAAACATACACACAAAGAATGGATAACAGCAGATACATTGAAAGTGATAGAAGAGAGAAAAGGGAAAAAGGCAGAAATTAACAACAGCCGTACACGAGCGCAGAAAGTTAGGTTCCAAAAGGAGTACTCAGAGGCAAATAAGAAAGTAAAGAAAAGCGCTAAGAGGGACAAAAGGAACTTTGTAGACATGCTTGCCAAAGAAGCGGAAGAAGCAGCCTACCAAGGAAATATGCGGGAATTGTTCGCTACCATCTAGAAGTTGTCTGGAAAGTTCAGGAAGCCAGAGAGACCAGTGAAGGACAAAGATGGTAAGAGCATACCAAATGAGGAGCAACAGAGAGCCAGATGGAAAGAACACTTTGAGGAACTTCTAAACAGGCCAGAGCCAAGTAACCCACCAGATATTCAGCCAGCTGACAGTGACCTGGCTATTGACTGCAACGCACCCACCAAAGAAGAGATCCGTATTGCCATCAAACAACTTAAAAATGGCAAGGCTGCAGGACCGGATGGCATCCCAGCAGAGGCACTGAAGGCTGACGTGCACACCAGTGTAGATATGCTTCACCCACTGTACTTGAAGATCTGGGAGGAGGAACAGGTACCTTCGGAGTGGAAGGAGGGATATCTCATTAAAATCCCAAAAAGGGGGACTTAAGCTCCTGCTCCAACTATAGAGGGATCACCTTACTGTCCATCCCAGGCAAGGTTTTCAACCGCGTACTACTCAACAGAATGAAAGAAACTGTTGACCCCCTGCTGCGGGACCAACAGGCTGGCTTCCGGACCAACAGATCCTGTACTGATCAAATTGCAACACTGCGCATCATCCTAGAGCAATCCCTGGAATGGAACTCACCCCTCTACATCAACTTCGTTGACTACGAGAAAGCCTTTGACAGTGTGGATAGGCAAACCCTCTGGAGACTGTTGAGACATTATGGAGTCCCGCGGAAAATCACGGACTTGATCAGAAACTCTTACGAGGGGATGACCTGCCGAGTGGTCCACGGACAACAGGTGACGGATGCTTTCCAGGTGAAGACTGGTGTGAGGCAGGGATGTTTGCTTTCGCCTTTCCTGTTCCTATTGGCCATTGACTGGGTGATGAAAACTTCCACACAACAGAAGCGGAATGGTATTCAATGGACCTTGTGGGACCAGCTTGATGACCTCGATTTTGCTGACGATCTTGCCCTTCTCTCCCATACCCAACAACAGATGCAGGAGAAGACCAGAAATATTGCAGACACTTCTGCACGTATTGGTCTTAATATTCACAAGGGGAAGAGCAAGGTCCTCAAGGTCAATGCCGCTACCAATACAGCACCCATCAGGCTCAAAGAGGAAGCGCTCGAGGAGGTAGAGAGCTTTGTCTACCTTGGCAGCATCGTGGACAAGCAAGGTGGGACAGATGCTGACATCAAAATAAGGGTAGGAAAGGCACGGGCAGCCTTCCAACAACTAAAAAATGTCTGGGCCTCCAAACACCTAAATACCAAACTGAAGATCAGAACCTTCAACACAATGGTGAAACCGGTTCTACTGTATGGTGCAGAAACATGGAGAATCACTGCTGGGAATATGAAGAGAATCCAGTCCTTCATCAATAACTGCTTAAGAAGGATTCTCGGGATTCATTGGCCCGACAGAATCAGCAACCAGAAACTGTGGCAGCGGACAAAGCAAGAACCTGTAGAACAAGAGATCCTCCAGAGAAGATGGAGATGGATTGGCCATACGCTCAGGAAACCTGCCTCCAGCATAACTAGACAAGCCTTGAATTGGAACCCTCAAGGAAAACGGAAAAGAGGCAGGCCTAAGAACACTTGGCGCCGTGAAGTGGAGGCGGATACCAAGAAACTTGGCCACACTTGGGGGAGGCTGGAGAGATTGGCTCAGGATCGTGATGCCTGGAGGGCTCTTGTAGGCGGCCTATGTCCTAATCACAGACGTCGATGAAGATCGGCTGCTGTTCCTCGAGGACGAAAAGGCGAAAGAAGTTTCATAAACAAATGAGAGAAAATGAAAATGGAATTTTTACAAACCGTTGTGTAAATAAGTTTGTGTCACTTCCGTCAAAAAAGACCTCACTTCAGTAATTTGAGTTTAACTTTTACTGAAGTGATACAGCTGGACTCAAATCACTGTAAAAGAAAGTACACTGAGTGAAATTGGAATCAAAGTGGTAAAAAGTCAGATCTGACCTGATGGTACTTATGTGTTAAACAAATTTGAGATGTATAACTTGATACGAAAATTTGATTTTCTAGGAAGTGGATCGACAACGGAATGAAATTGGCCAGATGGAAACTGCAGTGTCAGAAAGGATTGGTTACCTCCAGCGATACAAGGTAAAGTTTACCAAAATGTTAGTCCAGGATAGAACGTAAAACTTACCATAGATGTTGGTCAGGATACGTTTTTTTTTAGTTTTTTTTTTTTTTTTGCATATACTTGTTTGTGTTCAGAGAAAGCAGGTTTTTTTTTTACATTGAAAGGAACACCACATTTTGACAGAGTCCCTCCTGAATGCATGGAAGACTTTGTAGAAGCTTTGCACCTTATAACAGGGCCATATTTTATTATGGAATGCATTGATTGGTTTCACTTAAAACTGCTTTTGCACCCTTTGCCCCATTCTATATTCTTTTATAAATTACTTTTATCAGTAAAGTCAAGCAAATGCCAAACTTATTATTATTTGTTTTGTCATTATTGCCTATCTGTTCAGGACATGGCAGCATTTAAGATTGCCGCCCTTCAAAAGGCCTTGGAGGACTCCGTACCCTCAGCTGACCTAGAAAAAGTCAACAAGCAGTACCACAACCTGACAGAGAAGTACAGGGACATGTTAGAGAAGGGAAACACGCTGGTCTCAAAAGCTGAAGCACTGGAAGGACTGGAGGTAGTGTCAGTTTGGACGTTCATTTCATCTTTCAGTTTTGTCTTTTGAGGAGTATTTATTCAACGCATGGGAAACTGTGTCATTTACTTTTTAACCCGGAAGTTATTTTAAACACTGTCAATCGTTTGGCTCCTCATTTCAGACACTGCCTTTATCATGATGACGGACAAAAGATAAAAACCTGTTTTTGTTGTGTTAATTGAGTTTTTCTCAAACATTTGACACAGCATTCTGTGTTTACTTGTTTCTTTTAATTGAAATAGAAAATTTGAAATATTATTTGATTTCTTTGATATATTACTTGATTTATTTGAAATATTATTTGATAAACATAATAAAAGTCTTTTACAGCATGTAGTAAATTTTAATTACAGTTTTTTGCTTTTAAAAAAGCACTCATCGGATGGTTAAATGTTGAAACATGAAATTGATTGGCTGATATCATATTTTCCAGTCTGAAGTGAAACAACTAACGGAGGACAATGAAGTGTTGAAGAAGACTCTAGAAATGGAGAAAGAAAAGTTGCATGCTCTGGAGGCAGCTATGGAGGAGTTGCATAGACGAGGTCAGTGTCCAAATCCTGATGTGTTCTCTTTCTTTAGACAAGTTGAAATTAAGCTATCATTCTTTGAGGAGCATAATTTAAATTTGCATTTTTTTTTTCCAATATTAAATTAACCAAACATAACTTAAATTGAATATTTTGATAATGGTTTAACAATTTGTTGGATTGTGTGAACAGGCAATGTGTCATGGGGAAATTAATTTTACTGATTGTTTGTTTGTTTTTGTTCAGGTGTAACATCTGGCTCTGATGTGACTGTGACAGACGGAGACATTATCTCCATTTCCAAGAAAATTACAATGTTGGAAATGAAGGAGCTGAATGAGAGGCAAAGGGCAGAGCACTCTACTCACATGTACCAACAGCAGAGGCAGATCTTACATGACTTGGAGAGCAGAAACAAAGAGTTGGAGGAGAAATTTGCTGAGGTGTTTCAACATATCATAACAGAATTAGCTAAGAAGAAAAACTGATGCATCCCAAAATAACTTTGCATCAATTCTTCAGCATCATCTTGTTTTTTAAAATGTGAAGTATTCCATAATACTCTAAAGCAGTGATTCCCAAAGTGGTCTATATGACCCCCAGGGGTCGTTGACAACCTGCAAAAGGGTCCATGTCAGCGAGAGAAAAAAATTGGGGGTCCGTGAAATGAAAATGGGGGTCAACGATAGTGGGGTCTCATGTAACCAGGTCGTGACTTCTATTTTGGCATTCCATGAATGGAATAATCCACATACACAGATAGTACCTATTTACTTGCATAATATTACCTTATAATATGAAGACATATTTCTTCCTACATTAATTATAAAAGTACCTCAGATGGTAAAAATCCCATATTATGGAATATCACGAGAATGTTTTTAATTGCTTTTCCATCCTCATTCCTAGTGGAAAAGGGTTTCAGCGCAGTTACCAATCTACAAACTAAAAAAGAAACAAAATGGACATCATTAACCGGGGAGATTTGAGATGAAACCAAACTAAATTGATGCCAAATTTTGAAAATTTATTATCAAAGCATCAGGTTTCATCCCTCACACTAAAAGCAATTATTTTTTGCTTAGTTATTTTATGCAACAGAAAGTAAAATTTAATTTGGATCATTTTAATTTGAATTTAATCAATAAATGTATAAAACTTAACATGGTTTTTTAAAAAGATTTTCACACTACACTTCACTACCGTTATAAATTTAAATCTTTCAAAGTGAGTAGCACTATGGCGGCTGTCAAAAATACATTTGAAGTTAATAAATTTGCAAAAAATCAATATCAGGTAAGCAGGGGGGGTCTATCCAGAACCGAAAAATGTGGTAAGTGGCCTACGAGACAAAAAAGTTTGGGTACCTCTGCTCTAAAGTAACATTTTAGAGAAATGTCTATGGCAAGCTTTTTATGTGGCTCCTTTCTTAAAATATTTCTCCACTCTCTACCATTCTGGAAACTTGATTCCATCAAAAGCACTAAACAGCCTTGAACTTGAATTTGTTGTTTAAATAATTTTTTTCTCAGTGATGGAAAACATAAAGAAAGTTCTTAATTAATTCCTGCAATCAATGCTCATTTGTTCAACTGGATGCAATTTGTTTTCACAGGTGACCAAAATGAATCTTGAAATGCAGAAGATTGAAAGAGATCTGAGAGATGAACTAAGCAGTGAGTTGCTATCTCTTCTTCTGTATTTTGAAGGCCCACGATCTTTGACCACATTCCCATGTGTTGTTAAATTGTTGTCTCCAAGTCTTTAAGCTTTGAATGATAAAATCTCTGTTGTCTCGTTGAGTTGTCATTAACTGAACTATGATGAACTCCTCAGACTCTGTGACTAAAAGCATCAGCGATGCAGACAGGAAAAGAATTTCTGTTCTTGAGGAAAATGAGCTGATCCTTAAGCAAGAGATGTCAAAGTTGAAGGTAACCTGACCTAAATATGTCGACCTGTTGCGTCTGTCAAAATTACTCTTCTGTACCAGTTTGTTTTTTTAACCATTTAAAAAATGGGAAGGAATTCAGAATAATTGTAAAAAAAAAAAAAAAAAGCAAGATCATATTTTCAAAGAATTTTTATTCAGATTTTCTATATCATATTTTTTTTTGAGTATATAATTGTAAAACACTCTCACTGTCTGATATTTGAGGTAATATATTGTTTCTCAACAGCTTGTTCTTTGAATTGAGTTACTCTGCACTGTGCGACCAACCAACTTACATGCAAATGGGGGGAGGGTAACATATGTTGATTAAACACAAGTCATTCTTGACCATCTAAAACATTGTGTAAAGAGATGGACTTAAATTATTCAAGTGAATTTCATCTCAAGAAGATTTAACTAGAGACTAATGCTGATTATTACCACTTAAAAACTCCAGGAAATGGCAGAAATAGCAGCCACCCAGGTGAGAACCCTGGAGACCCAGCACATTGCCCGTGAGAAGGAATATCAGTCTTTACGACAGCAGCTTCTGGACTTTCAAGTCCAGAGTGATGAGAAAACTATTATTGGTAGGTTTGTTGCTCTGGTATCATTACAACATGGACAGCTTTCTGATTTTTTTTATTGTTCTATTGTTCTTTACAGCACATCTAGTAACATATTGACTGTTATAGGTTTGAGGTTGTTTTGTTCTGTTTTTTAAATGGTTTTTTTGTTCTTGATAAGGTTTTTCCAGTGTTGTTTCTTAATTGGTTGGTTTTTTTTTCTATAAAGATTTAAAATTCAGGTTGTCAGGTTAAAATAACTATAGGCAATAGTTACTTTGAGACTGGAACACCTTCGTTTGTATTTCTTTTAAGAGAAATCTTTATATGGCATCCCATCCCCGACCCACCATATCTATGACATCCCATCCCCCCCTGACCCACCATATCTATGGCATCCCATCCCCCAGACCCAATATATCTATGGCAACCCATCCCCCCTGACCCACCATATCTATGGCATCCCCGAGACCCACCATATATATCGCAACCCATCCCCCCTTACCCACCATATATATGGCATCACATCCCCCATGACCCACTGTACTTCACTTGCACACCTCATCTGCAGGGATTAGCCTTTTTCTTTTCATATATATATATGTATGTTCAGTAGATATATTAATTTTATACAGAAACAATGGATTTCTTATTGTTTTGCTACACTTTATAATTTTACTCTAAAGGCAAGCTGCATCGCCACATTGTACAGCTCCAAGTCAGCGAGGGCTCAGCTGTGAAACGGCTGGAAGAAGCCCAGAAGAAGGTGACAAAGCTAGAGGCTCAGATTCTCAGGATGGAGCAGAGAGTGGACGACAAGGAGCAAACCATATACCACACCAGGCAGGAGGCCCAGGGTAAAGCAAGATACCTCAGGAGGTCACTGCAGGTAGGACCATATGCCTCAGCTAACATTTTGTGGATTACAGTTCTTTCTGTACATAATGAGACAAGAGTAAGAAATAACCCCAAAACGTGTACCACTGTTAATGTGAATTCATGCAAATTAATTTAATAATATTGCCAACACAGAGTGCTGGTCATCACGTTAAGGTATAAAAAAAAAAAAAAACATAGACTAGTCAGCTTCTTAAAACATGCCATGGTTTGGCACTATTTCATGTTATGTAACTTTGATGCAATCATATTTTTTGTGATGTACACAGACTATTTAGTGCCCTTTAAATGAATCATAACTTGCATGTAAAGAAGTGTTGGGTATGTGCTGCATTAAAACGTCTCTTCCTAGATATATTACACATTTCTATGTAACCTTTTACTAGGACCAGATTAACTTATAGCTCACATTGTGTGCTGTTTGTCCATTTTGAGTTCTTTATTCTATCAGGTGTCATTATAATTTTTCTTTTCCTGCTGTATGACACTGTCATCATTATTTCATTTGAGTTACTGGAATATGACTTGATGAATGAAATAATTTCAGGAACTCCGCATCCAGTTTGCCGGAGCTGTGCCTTTGTCCAAGCAAGAGAAGTTTTCAAGAAACATGATTCAGTTACAACATGACAAATCCAAACTGGAAAAAGAACTCAGAGAGGTTGTTTTTTTTTAACAAATGTCTTTTGTACTGAATTTATGGGCCGATCCGGGGATATTCTTCAACCCATCTAATAATTTTATAACATAGAAAAACTACTCTTGAAATACATTTAAACAATTCATCTAATTAACTTTAAAACTATACAAGATTCAATAAGTTAAAAATGAAGTAGACGTTAATTATTATTCTAAAATTACTTATGATGAAGGTAGTAAATCAAAAAATTAATTCACTCTCAGCCTTTCTTCCAGTTTGAGCTAATCACTGCACGTTACGTTATGTTTTGTGCAATCCTAGTGCGGATTGATGATGACATGCATGTACAGATTATTTGAACATGGTTCACAGTTTGATAAGTTCTCTGTATTGTCTCCCCTTGATAGACTCGTGACAACAAAGAGGAGATGGAGGACAAACTGGCGGCTCTATCACTACAGCAGACAAGTCTCCAGGAGCTGATAGAAACACTGAAAGATGGGAGGGGGGCCCAGAAGGTAGCAGAGTGGCATTCCAAGATTGATGGGATCCGCCTGGATGAGCTTAAGCAGCGGAGAACAAGTGCCAAGCTGCTGCAGAAGGTAATGTACACGTCTTTAGTGGGTCAGAAAATGTAAATCTTTATTAGGTGAGAAATATAAGTCCTTAGTAGGTGGGAAATATAAGTCCTTAGTAGGTGGGAAATATAAGTCTTTAGTGGGTGGGAAATATAAGTCTTTATAGTGGGTGGGAAATATAAGTCTTTAGTAGGTGGGAAATATAAGTCTTTAGTTGGTGGGAAATATAAGTCTTTAGTGGGTGGGAAATAAAAGTCTTTAGTAGGTGGGAAATATAAGTCTTTAGTTGGTGGGAAATATAAGTCTTTAGTTGGTGGGAAATATAAGTCTTTAGTTGGTGGGTAAACCTTGTCTTAACAAATAATCATGTTAACTCAGAATATGCCGAATTTGTTGGTGATCTTAGGTGTTAGAAAATCTTGTCTTGAGACTTTGTCAAATTAGTTCAGATAATGTCATTTCATATTGCTGATGTATTACCTGTGTCATGACATATTAGAAAGTTGTCATGTGTTGCTCTATCATATTTGCCTTAGTAGATGTGATGTGAAATTGCCATTATTCTGTAATCTTACTCATCATTTTAATCTTTTTATTATTATTATTATTAAAAATTATTTTATTATTTTTAATTACAATACATGTCATTATTTATTAATTTTTTTACTATTTGAAATGGGGCAGAGATTTTTTTTTTGTTCAAGTTCCCACGTTTGCTGCAGTGATGTCAGAAGCTAAAATTAAAAGCCTTTTTTTCCCCTCTCTGTTCTATGAATGATATAGGTCAAGTATCTGGAGGAGATCATAACATCCCATGAAGTGACCATCTCAGAACTGGAGGCAGACAACGTCAGAATGATCAAGGTTTGCTGTGAAATTAATGTGTTTTTTTATACCAAGTCTTACTGTGTTGTTCTTTTTAACTAATTGATTGGTAAATGTAAATACACCACCTGCCCCCCCCCCCCCCATTTCATCTTTGGATTTATTACCACCAGGATTACGAGGAGAAACAGATGAGATGGGAGCTAAGAGAAACAGAACTAGAGAGAACCATACTCACCATGGAGAAACACACAGCAGAGATTGCTGGGGCTGCATCTAAGGCAGGTGTTTTTACATCTTTACATCCTCCTGTCTGGGATGCTCTATTTATTTATTCTATTGCCAAGAGTTTTTTAGAAGTACTGGGTACACGCTGTTTCCATTTTGTCTTTTAAAGCACTGGGTACACACCGTTTGCTTCTATTTTGTTTGTTAGAAGCACTGGGTACACAGTGTTTGCTTCTATTTTGTTTAGAGTTGATTATTCTCATTTAGTCTCCTAATCAGACATAGAGACCTGTTTACTCTTACGATTTTGAGGTGCATACATTATATATACTGTATGTTTATTTTTTACTATTAAGATAATGTGTTGAATGATTTTGTGATGATATTGTACGATTTTAACAGTTTGAGGGTAAACAGGTCTGGACATAATATTCAACTAATCTGACATTTAGCTTTAAGTCAGAGACACAAACATGCAAAAGTAACAAGTTATTATTATCAGTGTGAACATTTGTCTACAGTTTGAACAGGCCATCGGTTCACTGCCCAATGCCAAATTGCCTGTTGCTAACCAACTGGAACAGGCCATTTCAACCATCAAGGGCAATGTCAAGATCATTCTAGACACACAAGCTGAGAACAAGTCTCTGAAATCAGTAGGCACAAATTAGACTATTTTTTGGGTGGCTTATTTGGCCCCCTAATTTCCTTTCTTTCATTGTAATCAGGATGATTAATGATTGCTGCAATGTTACATCAAGAATAAAAATAGGAATATAATGTGTTTAGTAAATAAAATTTACCATGTCTTAATGAAACCTAGTTTGCTCTACAAAAAAGGTAAGGTTTTTCTCCTTTTTAAAAAATGGTGGATACCCCGTTTTGAAAATAAGCTCTTCATATGTGTCTTTGTGCAATTTCTTTTTTAAGGAGTAATGTTAAAAGGATTTTTTTTTAAAATTATATGGAAAATTAATTGCCGTTATTTTTCAATTTCATGCAACATTTAAAAACTATAGAATCTGTATTTGAGTTTCATAATTAAATGATTGCAAAAAACTGAAATCTTGTAAGACATTTCACTAAAAGGTTCAGAAACTAAATTGGTTTTAAATTATCGCTATATTTCAGAGAAACCAAGAACTAGAAAAACAACTGCGTGACTCTGAGCGTGGCGTCATCGAGAGGGACAAACTGATTTCTGAGCTTAGGCTGCGCATGCCAGCTACAGCGGACAGAGATGACATCATCGTCAAGGCACAGGCCAAGGTGACCCAGGCCATTAAGAAAGCAGAGACCAATGGGCTCGACTACGAGAGCCAACAAGCCCTGAAGATTGCCCAGAGCACAGTCCATAGTCTGCAGGTGAGTTCGCTTGTCAGAAACCTTTAAATTCTGATTCCAGATGGGGCTCTCCAGTCTCTATGACCTGTGTTAGAATAAATGGTAAGTGGGTTCACACTATGATTAAATTGACACAATGAAGAAATATTTATATAATTTTAGAAATTATGTTTTCATAAAGTCACAAAAGAAATTGTTACGGGCTTCTTTCTATTATCAACTACCTCCGATGGCGGCTACTTTATGTCTAACTCTCTCTTGGTCAAGTAACTTAAACACTGAATAGTTCATTGTAAGTGTACTAGACCATCCACTTCTTACACAATGTAGTTGCTACATTATTCATCCAGCAGAAGAATACGTTCCTCATGCAACAAGCCCAACAGGAATCTCACAAAAATTCTATATCTCTAACTCTAACTCTTGGCTCATCTCTCAACTCTTGTCTTCTCGCTTCTCTCAACTCTCTGTTCTCTTCTCTAACTATCGACTAACCAACACAGTCCCTTTTTATATCCCATCAAAACACTCAGCATACACTAAAGCTCAACACCACGAACCAACTTCACTCTCTGACCTCACGACTTACAACTCACAAAAACACTCTCACAATCAACAACTCCCCCTACCAAAAATTCACAAAATCTAGTTCACAGCAGAAATTTTTGATTTTCTAAGCACCAGATTAGAATGATCTCCCAATTATAGCATTAGATTTCAAAAACTTAAAATAATTCAAAATAAAATGTCTAGATGTAGTTTAATTTGGTAGAGCTTCCAAGTGATGGTAAAAATGTTTGATCCACAGCAACGAATCAATCAAAAAGATGAGACCATCGCCAAGTACATGCACTTGCTGAAGCAGGGACGAGACGACATGGTGGAGATGAACAGAAGACATGAGGAGGAGCTGAGGGCCATGCAGCACAAGATTCATGTCAACACCGACCTGGCCTTCAGCAAGTTCAAGGATGCTGCCCGTGAGCTCATCAACAAACAGTCTGCAACAAAGACAGTCACTGCTCAGCAGGTAAGTCAAAAAAGTGATGGGATCTTAATTTTTTTATTGACATGTCTTTAGCAACATACCATGAATACAGGAAAAATAATAATTTAAAGTATAAAATATAATCATTTCTAAAGATTGAAAATGAGATATCTTATCAAGCTCTCTATGATGTTTTGTAACTCTTTTGAAGATGTGTGTAGTGTGCCATTTGTTCTTATTTTGTTACATAGCAAATTATAAAATACGAACTTATACAATCAATTATTCCAGATGGAAATGTTAAAACTGGTTTAGTTGCAGGCTTTAGTTTCACAGGAAGGTCTCCTTTATCATGGAATAATTATGCCTGTAAGCCCTTTCTGTGGCTGGTGGTACATGTATATGCCTTTTGTGGCTGTTGTACATTTATATCCCCTTTGTGACTGTGGTACATGTCTATACCCTTTTTTGCTGGTGTACATGCATATGCCCTTTGTACTGGTGGTACATGTATGTGCCCTTTGTGGCTGGTAGTACATGCATGTGCCCTTTGTTGCTGTTGGTACATGTATATGCCCTTTATGGCTGGTGGTACACATATATGCATTTTAAATACAGAGTGTCAAAATGTTGGAATCATATTAATATTGAAATTAGACTCTGTTCATATGTCTTGTCAACACTGCTTGTCTTTATCTCATTGTTCCTAATGGCTGGTCAGTTGTTTGTGGGTAGCCCTGTCCAGTAAACCAACCATAGAAGTATTACATTCAGTCTGGTACAAATAATTGTTCTGTTTGAAATTTCAGCTGGACAGATTGAATGAGCTGGAAGACACGGTTGCTGAACAAGAGAACACAATTGCTGCTCTACACGAAAAAATAAAACAGAAGGAAGCCGATTACCTCAAGTTGCAGGCCAGCCTGTCTGTCTTGAACAAGAATGTCAAATCTGAAACAAACAGGTATTAACCTCTTTCTGTAATTAATTTTTTTAGAATGTTTTAAAAAATGTATCTATATATCAAATTTGTACAGGAAATCTTAGACAGGATTTAAATAAGTCAATGGTGATTTTATGAATAGAAAGTTTTACTGACTGTATTGAGAAAAATTGTGGTCAGCTCCTTGAATTTTTTATTTAAAAAGGGAAATCTGAACATTGCTATTTTTAAAGATTACCAAATCAATAATCGTAATCTAAACAAGGCAGTGGTCATATTTCACCCAGGTAATAAATGTTTAAACACCCACTCTTTCAATTGAATTTCTTTGAAAGTGCTTTGTGAAAAGTGAGGGGACCCGGCACAGCGGTTGGTCCACTCTGGGAAGTATTTTCTTATCACCAGCTGAAATAGTTAAAAATTCACAATATTTAAACCACAATATTGTCACTAAAATACACACTATTGCCTCTAAAACCCAAAATATTGTAACTGAGATACACAATATTGCCTCTAAAACCCACAATATTGTCACTGGAACCCAATTTTTTTTTTTATCATCACAATCTCCGACAGACTGGCTGAGCAGCAAAGTCAACTTCTGGGTAAGAAAGAAAACGAGATTGATGTTGTCTCACGAGAAAACCAAGAGCTCAGGAAAGAGGTGAAGTTGATGCAGGAAGAAATAGAGGCCCTCAAAGAATCTCACCAGAGAGGTCCAACTGCAACGATGAAGAACATGGTGGAGAGATTGAAGAACCAGTTGGCACTGAAGGAAAAGCAACATCAGGTAAATAGCTGCTAGATAAACATCAGGTTTAGATCTGCTATGTAAACATCAGGTAAAGATCTGCTAGATACACATCAGGTAAAGATCTGCTAGATACACATCAGAAAGATCTGCTAGATAAATTTCTTGAAGGTTTTATCAGTGAACTAAACTCTATGGTTTAGTGATGTTGTTTTGTAAATAGTTCAGGTCGCAGGGCCTGTCTGGCAGGAGGGAAACTTTTCTTTGACTTCAAATTATTGCTTATATAACAATTTACTTTTAAGTGAGGTTCTATTAAATCACAGAGTCATGACTCTTTAAGGATGGCAAAGTTCAGAGACTTTATTCTGAATGATGGCAAATTTCAGAGACTTTATTCTGAATGATGGCAAATTTCAGAGACTTTATTCATTATTAAGGGAATTTCAGAGACTTAATTCTGAATGATGGCAAATTTCAGATATTTTCATGATTAAGGGAATTTCAGTAGTTATATCTCTTGTAGCATGTCTTTTGGCAGAGTTAGAGCTGTAAATGATGTGTAGATTTTTCCCCAGCACCAATATACAAGATTTTATTTAACTAGTTTTATATTGTGATGGTTGAAAATCATAAGAAGTATTTTTCTACATAGTATGTTATGAATTTTATAAATTTTAGGCCCTAAGCAAGGCCTTGAGTGACCTAAGGGCAGACATGGTCAATCAAGCCCAGGAAAATGTCCAGATCCACGCTCAGGAAACTTCCCAGGAGAAGAACATTCAAAAGCTGATCAATGAACACACCAAGGAAATATCTGTGAGTTTTGCTTTACATCGTTTTCCATCCTTGTGATTTATCTTGTGTAAACAACTTCATCATGATGTTTCCTTTGACAGTCTATTAATATGTGTTGAGAATTGAACCAAATGGTGAATGTTTCTTTACACTACAGGAAAAACTGGAAGAGCGGCAAAGTTTGGCTGATAGGCTGAAAAAAGAACTGAAAAAGAAGAAAGAAGAAGAGAGCACTCTGCAGACAGAACTGGAGGATGTGAAAGAGGAGCTCAGTAAGTTGATGGCTGACTTCAATCATTTTAAAAAGTTAGGCATAATTTAGGGAAAAATAGTTTTTTATCTATTAAATTTAGCAAATTATGGACCAGAGTATATAATGCTATTCACAATAAAATGCTTTGCTTACATTATTTCAAATGTCTCTCATTGTATCATGATAGTTGACATCTAGAGCTCCACTTCTGTTTTGTCATCAGATAAGAAAGAGAGAACAGTGGACAAACTGAAAGCCACCAAGACCAGGCTGGAACAGGAAGTCGATGATTTGGAGAAGAAATTGGAGAAGATCAGTGCGGCAAGGTCACTGGTGAGTGGTTGGCTCAGTTGTGCTTGTAGCTAACATGGTTGTGGTAGTGGCTGGCATGGTTATCATAATGGTTATGGTGTGAGGTATCAGATTTCACAAATATAAATGATCCAAAACCTAACAGTGTCTTTTAAAATATTTTTCACTGATAACCAGTTGCGATAATTCATTCAGCTCTCAAGAATTTGTCAAAAACGCGGTTTCGTTGGCATTCTACTAACCAGAAACATCAGGTTTGGGTTGCCTCTATCACAGTGTCTGCGGCTGATACAAAATGCTTGCCTTAAAATATATCCCACTCAACAAACGGATGTTGCACTGCAAATGTCTTTTGGGTTTTTGAAAAATAATGTTTCCCCTCCACCATTTCTTATCACTCAATCGAATAAGTCAGTAAGTAATCGAGTTTCTTGAAGAGCTATTTAATTTGCAAACCCTGAATTGGTTTGTTTCTTGAAAGAAAACCGGGGACTTTGAGAAACAGCAGGAGCTTGATGACATGAGACGCAAATGTCGAGCTCTAGAAGAACAGCTGAGCAGACAGCATGCGGCAGAGAAGCCGTACGAGCAGAAGGAAGAAAGAACGAAGGTCAGTCCTGGCAAAACTAGTAGACTAGTACTTCAAAAGTTTCAACAGTAAAAGAACTTTTCCTCTACATTTAGAAAGAGAAAGAAATTAATATCTATATAGAAAATATAAGATTTAATTCCTTGTTGACATTTCATCTGAGGATTCTAGGGCATTTAATTGAGAATTTTACATAGTTTCACAACTTAATACTACACATAATGTACATAATTTATAAATTTAAGACTTCTCACTATTCATCTGATAGTTAAATATTTTTAAGACTTTGCCTGTCACAGGTTATTTTTATATTTGTAGGACTTATCCCTATTTATATATATATATATAATCTTATGCTGTTTCCTTTTGTTGATGCAGTTAATTAATTATTGATATGATGTTGGATCAATGGGGTAGGAAAACAATAACCCTGTTTAATGTGTTGTGTAGTTCTTTAGCAACCCTTTGGACATTGTCCTCAGATAATTTTGGGTAATGTCTCCTCATGGGAGCTTTGGGACATTGTCCTCAGATAATTTTGGGTAATGTCTCCTCATGGGAGCTTTGGAACATTGTCCTCATATAATTTTGGGTAATGTCTCCTCATGGGAGCTTTGAGACATTGTCCTCATGCTCGCCTATAGATGAATTGAGTGTGTTGAGTTGTAAATTAAAAAGGCATTTTTAAAATTAAATCAAAGATTTTAAGTCATGAAATTAAAGTGTAAAAAGATGCAAGTACTTGATTGGGGAGAAACATATTTAGGCCTCAAATATTAAAGTATGCAATAAACCTTTTTTTTTATATTTTTGAGATTAATTTAATTTTGCGTTATTAGACAACATTATTAACTATAGAGTAGCCCACTGGAATTATTTTAAGTCCCACACATGATGTGCACACAACTCTGTCCTAATCCAATACCTTGGCTTTGTACAATTTTAAAACTGGACTCCTCTAACTTGAGTATAATGTTAATACTTCCCCGTCGCATGCCCTACTTTAAAGAATGAAGACACTATTCGCTGGGAGGAGAGCAAGAAGTGGCAGAGGACCATTGAAAAAATGAAGCTGAAGATCAAAGAAAAAGATGTGGAGATAGAGACTTTGAATGGCACCATCAACAGGCTGAAGGCCACTCTAGAAAGGTTGGTCTGTTGTAGTGCTTAAATGTATTTTAAAAAAAACAACAGTTATAATATGTTTATCTGTTTGAGGGGAGGTTTCTTCTGTCCACACACATTGATTGATGCTATTTTTCAAGTGTAGATTTTTCCAATACTGATGATAAAATATGTTATTAACAGTTGACTAAACACACAAATGTGACCAATCTCCTTTTTAATGAATGTGTCTGCTATGCTTGAAGAGAACTCATTTAAGTTTTTCTCTCATTTTCCAACTTTTTCATTTATGGTAAATTGACAATAGTTACTAGCTTTAAATAGTCTTATCAAAAGACTTGTATTATAAGGTTTTGTTTGTGTTTTATCATTGTTAGAGAATATGATTTGTTTTGTTAAATACTTCACTTCAAGAGCCTGGTTCTTTCAAGAGAATTTTGTGTAAATTTTGACCCAGTTTCATTTCCAATTCCTGATCAATATTATGGATTATTTTTCCTCCAACAGGTATGCTAGAGCCACTACAAAGTATAGATCCCATGTATTGATTTTCTTCTAGGTCAAAGTTCAAAGGTTTCTAATTTCCCTGTCCTTCCACTTCTACCTTGTCCAAGCTTGTTTTATTCTGGTGTGTTGTGTGCAGAGCAGGGAGACAAGTCTACACAGCATGGTCTAGTTGCAATGTCTTGGCTTCTTACACTACCTTCTTGTTTGTGCTGCATTAGTTAAAATATGTATGTGCAGATATTCTCTAAGGCTTGGAGACACATCAAGGTTTGCTTTCACTAACTGGTAGTTGATTTTTCAAATTAGGTTTTCCTGTTTTCTTATCAGTTTGGATTGTTTCTGTATTACTAGGCTGTTAAATTAGTCCGGCTTATGACAATATTGGGATACACAGAAATGAACCTATACGCACACATACACACAAACATTTGATTTTTTTAAAAAAATGTTTGGAGATTATCAAAAATTAAATGTGAGAAGCATTGTTCATTTTTTAGTTCAGCCTATGTGATGGACAGCATTAGGACTAATGCAGCAGTTCCATTCCTCCGTTCCCCCTTTTGCACCTGTACATTTTGGGATCTTTCTTTTCTCTCTCACCTCCCCGCCCCCCCCCTACCCACTTCAAGTATTTACAAATGGGAATTTTTATTATCCCACCCTAAATAACCCGTTTCAATTTATTTATTTCAATTAAACTAAGTCACTGCAAGATTTTGGTAAAAATTACGTCAGTTTTTCTCCACTTTTCCATATGGCTGTCTGTTTCATGTAGGGCTGTCTGTCTGTTTATCAATAATTTTTGCCTCACCTGAGCACCTAAAATGGTTCCTCCCTTTCTTGTTTATCATTGCACCCCCACCCCCCACCCCTTTTTCTTTTGTTTATTTGCAATGTAATTACATTTCCATCATGACTTAATGTCCCCCTCACCCATACACTTCAAAATGCCTCCCTCGTATGCCCCACTTTGGGACACTGATGTAGATACCCCAGTATATATAAACTTTGGTTCATGCCTGCTAACTAACAATGTCACAGATTACATCACACCCAAGGACAGATACCGAGGTGGATGCTGGACTCAAAGTTAATCACTAGGCAACAAATATCACAATTGTGGTGACTGACAAGTTTCTTTCTTTGTATAAAAGTATAAAACAAAAACTCAAAATAAAAACATGGTGATAATGAAGAAAAATTTCAGTCATATTTTTATAGGCTTTATAATAATTAGAACTGGCAGTGTTCACAGATCTTAAGGTGTCAGTTGGCTATGCTAGAGTTAGAGTTCACAGATCTTAAGGTCTCAGTTGGCTATGTTAGAGTTAGAGTTCACAGATCTTAAGGTGTCAGTTGGCTATGTTAGAGTTAGAGTTCACAGATCTTAAGGTGTCAGTTGGCTATGCTAGAGTTAGAGTTCACAGATCTTAAGGTGTCAGTTGGCTATGCTAGAGTTAGAGTTCACAGATCTTAAGGTGGCGGTTGGCTATGCTAGAGTTAGAGTTCACAGATCTTAAGGTGTCAGTTGGCTATGTTAGAGTTAGAGTTCACAGATCTTAAGGTGGCAGTTGGCTATGTTAGAGTTAGAGTTCACAGATCTTAAGGTGTCAGTTGGCTATGCTAGAGTTAGAGTTCACAGATCTTAAGGTGGCGGTTGGCTATGCTAGAGTTAGAGTTCACAGATCTTAAGGTGTCAGTTGGCTATGTTAGAGTTAGAGTTCACAGATCTTAAGGTGGCAGTTGGCTATGTTAGAGTTAGAGTTCACAGATCTTAAGGTGTCAGTTGGCTATGTTAGAGTTAGAGTTCACAGATCTTAAGGTGGCAGTTGGCTATGTTAGAGTTAGAGTTCACAGATCTTAAGGTGGCAGTTGGCAATGCTAGAGTTAGAGTTCACAGATCTTAAGGTGTCAGTTGGCTATGTTAGAGTTAGAGTTCACAGATCTTAAGGTGGCATTTGGCTATGTTAGAGTTATAAACAGGCTAATTATAGACTGTCAGAATAATTATTGAAGAAATGGAGCATAAATGTACATACACATTTTGCCAAGAGCCTGGACGTCCCCCACATGCATTCATATGGAAAATCTCCTCAATTAACAACCCCCATCATTGGTTACATAATATATGGAAGGCCCCCTTAGTTACTGAAATTTTTTTCGTATTTAAATTTGTTTGTTGACTTCTCACGTTATTTAGAATTTGAATGGTTTATATCTTGATTAGAACCAACCGTGAGAAAGAGATCCAGATCCGTCCCCTGCAGAAAACATCGTCTCACACATTAGGAGCAGTGCCGCCAAGTGGCAGATTGGATCATGAGAGGGAAGATCTCAAGACAACTGTGTACAAGCAGCAGGAAGAAGTTGGTGCACTTTTCTTAAGTTTAAGTTCTTTTCTTTTTTTCTTTTAAATTCTCTTTCTTATTAATATTAGATATAGTAATCTCAAAATTAGAGCATTTTAGTTTTCAAGGCGGAGAGTTTCAAAAAAGCATCAAACACCATTACATTTTAGATTATGGCTCTGTCTTTACATTATTTGACCATGTTTTAATAATGTGCCAGATAAATCTTTATTTATTTGAACAGTACTTTTATGGTCAAATCTTTAAGCAGTATTTTTTTATCATTGTTTTGTTTTAACATTGTTTAAGCAGTTTTTTGGTTTGTTCTCATTATTTACAATAAATGCTTCATTGATAAAGTAATTAAAATACTGGATGAATCTGCAGCAAATGATTTTTCCACTCTATTGAATGATGAGCGAAATTGATTTACACAGATCCAGAACTTAAAACGTCAGGCCATGATGAGCCAAGATGCTGCCTTTGCTGAAGTTCAGCTGAGGAACCAACACCTACGAGAGCAGCTGGAGCAAATGGAGAGAGCAATGGCAGCCAGACCCCCTGTAAGACAGGAGACTCTCTTTTAATACAACAATATTCTAATTGTATATCATGAGTTGTATTTGCTAAAAGATGTGGATGGTTTAAATATTTTAACATTACCTGACACACTTTGTTATTTACCCTCGAAAGAAAATGGTTACCATATTGTAAACCTGAGATTAGCAGGTAATAGGCCATCAATAATAAATGTCACCCATCTGGGGGAGATTGGGGAGAGGTCATGAGTGGCCCCCCGATGAGAACATGAAAATTCACGCAGTTTATTTTATGATTGCCAGGATTCTGGTGTGCCTGCTGCTGAATACCAAAAGTTGTTTGCTAAGAACCAGGATCTACAGAGGGAAGTTCTGAGAATGACTGAGGAAAATATGGAGCTGAGATTTGAGGTGGAGGGATCACGTAAAGACATTCCAAGACTTAAGGTAGTCTCAAACCCTTTATAATAAGACATTCCAAGACTTAAGGTAGTCTCAAACCATTTATAATAAGACATTCCAAGACTTAAGGTAGTCTCAAACCCTTTATAATAAGACATTCCAAGACTTAAGGTAGTCTCAAACCATTTATAATAAGACATTCCAAGACTTAAGGTAGTCTCAAACCCTTTATAATAAGACATTCCAAGACTTAAGGTAGTCTCAAACCATTTATATTAAGACATTCCAAGACTTAAGGTAGTCTCAAACCATTTATAATAAGACATTCCAAGACTTAAGGTAGTCTCAAACCCTTTATAATAAGACATTCCAAGACTTAAGGTAGTCTCAAACCATTTATAATAAGACATTCCAAGACTTAAGGTAGTCTCAAACCCTTTATAATAAGACATTCCAAGACTTAAGGTAGTCTCAAACCCTTTATAATAAGACATTCCAAGACTTAAGGTAGTCTCAAACCCTTTATAATAAGACATTCCAAGACTTAAGGTAGTCTCAAACCATTTATAATAAGACATTCCAAGACTTAAGGTAGTCTCAAACCCTTTATAATAAGACATTCCAAGACTTAAGGTAGTCTCAAACCATTTATAATAAGACATTCCAAGACTTAAGGTAGTCTCAAACCCTTTATAATAAGACATTCCAAGACTTAAGGTAGTCTCAAACCCTTTATAATAAGACATTCCAAGACTTAAGGTAGTCTCAAACCATTTATATTAAGACATTCCAAGACTTAAGGTAGTCTCAAACCATTTATAATAAGACATTCCAAGACTTAAGGTAGTCTCAAACCCTTTATAATAAGACATTCCAAGACTTAAGGTAGTCTCAAACCATTTATAATAAGACATTCCAAGACTTAAGGTAGTCTCAAACCCTTTATAATAAGACATTCCAAGACTTAAGGTAGTCTCAAACCCTTTATAATAAGACATTCCAAGACTTAAGGTAGTCTCAAACCCTTTATAATAAGACATTCCAAGACTTAAGGTAGTCTCAAACCATTTATAATAAGACATTCCAAGACTTAAGGTAGCCTCAAACCCTTTATAATAAGACATTCCAAGACTTAAGGTAGTCTCAAACCATTTATAATAAGACATTCCAAGACTTAAGGTAGTCTCAAACCCTTTATAATAAGACATTCCAAGACTTAAGGTAGTCTCAAACCCTTTATAATAAGACATTCCAAGACTTAAGGTAGTCTCAAACCCTTTATAATAAGACATTCCAAGACTTAAGGTAGTCTCAAACCCTTTATAATAAGACATTCCAAGACTTAAGGTAGTCTCAAACCCTTTATAATAAGACATTCCAAGACTTAAGGTAGTCTCAAACCCTTTATAATAAGACATTCCAAGACTTAAGGTAGTCTCAAACCCTTTATAATAAGACATTCCAAGACTTAAGGTAGTCTCAAACCCTTTATAATAAGACATTCCAAGACTTAAGGTAGTCTCAAACCCTTTATAATAAGACATTCCAAGACTTAAGGTAGTCTCAAACCCTTTATAATAAGACATTCCAAGACTTAAGGTAGTCTCAAACCCTTTATAATAACTTTGCTTTTGTTTGTGTATTTCTTTCTTTCTGGCTGGGTGTGTGGAAAAATCTTCTGAAGGTTAATTGACCCACTTCCCGTTAACCTATCGAGCGGAAACTTGGCACACAGATTCGTTGCCCTTGACAACACATTCTATCAAGTCTATAAAAAAAAGCTTGACTTGCAAGTCAATTTTAGCAGACGAATGTATGGTAGATAAGTAGCCAGGTGTCTCATAAGAGCATCTTGTGTGACTGTCAGCTTGACTTGCCTCTGGCAGTAGCTGGCGCTAATGGCAGTTGAGTGTTATTTGAAAAATGTTTATTTAAGTATTTCAATTAAAATTATGATATTTGAGTGTTCTCTACATCTCCTTTCAACAGGAAAGAATTGAAGACCTACAAAGTTATGTAGATGCTCTAAAGTTTGAAAATGGCCAGCTGGCTGGGGACTCTGCGAGATCCAGTTTGTCGAGCATTAAAAGAGTAAGTTTTTTCGAATAAAAGACATCCGAACCCAGAGAAACATGTGTGTACATTCGTGTGATAGCAAGCATTTAAAAAGTGTGTTTTTTTAATAGAACCTATAGAAAAATGTCTGCACATCAGCCTCATGCTTTGTCTGTTTTCAAACAAATATTTCTCAGTTAAAACTTTTCAAATGTTGATTTCAGATTGGTGAAAGTGGAAAGAGCCAGCGAGAGTTAGAGAAGACGATAGCCCTACTGAAGAAGGTGGTAGAGAGGGTCCAAGCGGAGAACACGGCATTAAAGAAAGCCCCCGGTGTTGTTAGTCAGGAACAGATGAACTTGTTAAAACGAGAAAATGATGGCCTGAAGGTAAAACAGAATAAATTGTAACCCTGTGTGATGTATGGATGAATAAATTCTCATGTAATAATTGGTTTGAAGTCTAACACTCAACAGAATATTTTGTTATCAGCAAAATATGCCTAAAACAGTAGGCCTCCGTGACAATAGATTAATAAGAGAGATGGTTGTGATTTTATTCCCAGCACCAGATGGAAGAGATGAGACAAGCCATGGGGCTGGAGCTGAGTGACAGATACACAGCCCAACAGAAAGGGACGGCCAAGATGGTGACTGACTTTGAAAAGATGAGAAAAGAATTGGCCAAAGTAAGAAAAGTGGGGGAGGGGGTCAAAGAAATTTACTCTATTTTTCCTTGGGTACAATTTTTTTAAACCGAAAATTTCAGAAATAATTTATAGTGTATTAATTATTTTTTTGTGTCTCTTTTTCATCAGACATGCTTAGGAAGATTTAGATTGAAACAAAACTCTAGGCTTTTTCTCAATTTTGACAAATTCCAGCTTTTTAAAGAATTATTTCATCACAACCTTTTTTTTTTCTTTCTTTTTTGTTAAAATCTTTGTTTTATACTTAAATATTTTACATCAGATTAGCTTGGTCGGAGAAAAAACTCTTAAGTTGATATTAATAGAATAATGAGAGAAGAACAAAGTCTCACTGACTTTGAAAGTCTCTGAGTTTGTCTTTAAGACTCTGCTGTAGTGTTACTTCTTATGGATAAATTGTGTTGTAGGAGAAAGATGAAAATGAAAAGCTGAGAATGAAGATCCGAACACTGGAAGTGCAAGGGGAGCACCAGGACAAAGAGCTGAGGACCACCAAGACCAAGCTGGAGGTGGAGTCAGCCAAGAAACCAAGCCTGGCAACTCTTGACTCCCAGGGGTGGAAGTCTGCTGTGCAGACCAGGATGTATGAGGAGAAAATCAAAGCTATGGAAGTGGACCTGGATAAAAAGGTAGGAGACCTGCAAGACTGCCTTCCAAACTGTATCTTTGGTATAAAGCTAAATGTATTTTGTAACTGTCTGTAACAATCGTTATCGTTGCTCTTACAATGTTAACTAATTCTGTGAGCTTTAATATGATGGATGGCCTGCCATTGCTAATTAAATACTTCACTCTACTGTCCACTTTCTTTCAAGAATGAAATAGTTCCAATTCGATAAATTACACAGTACTTTATTATTCATAATAAATAATACAAATAATTCCATGTTGTTAGGACATCCTTGTAACTGACATAGTTACAATGTAAAGAATATAATATACACACACACTTTGAATAATATTCCATCCGAAATTAATACAATGATCCAATCTAGAAAATCAAATATGTCTGCTCTCATCAAAGGGAAAAATTGTACACTGTCTTCTACTCAGAAAATCATGAGTTCTCACTCCGCTATAAAAAACTAGTCCCTTCTTATCTCGTGTTTTAATTCATTATGGTCTAATCCCTACGCCATCGTGCAGTAAGAATATATAATATTGTTATGTGACAGATCAGGGTTAACTTGGTGTGTTACAGTATTGTGTAAGCCCACGCCTCACCAGTGTAATCAGTCAAACATGTGAGGACATCAAGAACTTGTAAGGATCCACTTTAAGGAGAGTTAATCCACCGTAGGTGACTAAATGAAGGTGGCTGATGTTTCGTAGCGAACTCAAGCCTGAGATTTACATAGATTCCAAAGAAAAACTTTGGAAAGTTATTTTATACTGCTGTGACTTTCAGGGAGATTTCTTTGCCTGCAAATTGTGATTATATTATTTAATAGAAAATATACTTTTATGGCTACCATATTTTACTGAGTATAAGACGCACCTTAATTTTCAAGTAATTTTTTTTAAAAAAAACACTTTTTACCATTTATATTAATTTTGAGTATAAGACGCATCTGAATTTTGGAGGCAATTTTTCGAAGAAAAAAGTGCATCTTATAGTTCATAAAATATGATATATAATTATTTGTGGATTATAATTTTTGTTGTTTATTATAATATTATTTATTTTATAATGCTTTTGTTAGACTGCTAACGATGTCTGATGCCTTCTGATTGGCTATGTAAAAATAATAGTGAGAACTGTAAGTTACTTCTAACGATGTCTGATGCCTTCTGATTGGCTATGTAAAAATAATAGTGAGAACTGTAGGTTACCTCTAACGATGTCTGATGCCTTCTTATTGGCTATGTAAAAATAATAGTGAGAACTGTAGGTTACCTCTAACGATGTCTGATGCCTTCTGATTGGCTATGTAAAAATAATAGTGAGAACTGTAGGTTACCTCTAACGATGTCTGATGCCTTCTGATTGGCTATGTAAAAATAATAGTGAGAACTGTAAGTTACTTGTAACGATGTCTGATGCCTTCTGATTGGCTATGTAAAAATAATAGTGAGAACTGTAGGTTACCTCTAACGATGTCTGATGCCTTCTGATTGGCTATGTAAAAATAATAGTAAGAACTGTAGGTTACCTCTAACGATGTCTGATGTCTTCTGATTGGCTATGTAAAAATAATAGTGAGAACTGTAGGTTACCTCTAACGATGTCTGATGCCTTCTGATTGGCCATGTAAAAATAATTGTGAGAACTGTAGGTTACCTCTAATGATATCTGATGCCTTCTAATTGGCCATGTAAAAATAATAGTGAGAACTGTAGGTTGCCTCTAACGATGTCTGATGCCTTCTGATTGGCTATGTAAAAATAATAGTGAGAACTGTAGGTTACCTCTAATGATATCTGATGCCTTCTGATTGGCTATGTAAAAATAATAGTGAGAACTGTAGGTTGCCTCTAACGATGTCTGATGCCTTCTGATTGGCTATGTAAAAATAATAGTGAGAACTGTAGTGAGAACTGTAAGTTACTTCTAACGATGTCTGATGTCTTCTGATTGGCTATGTAAAAATAATAGTGAGAACTGTAAGTTATTTCTAACGATGTCTGAAACAATGTGAGTTTGAATGTTTATCTCGAAACTCAACTGATCTCCTTTTTTTTAATTCGGTTTTTTTTAACAGGGCAAACAAGTGAAAGATAACAGAACGTTGCTGAGAGATGCAGCAGAGAGGGAACAGAACTTGATCAGAGAGAAAGAGGACCTCCTGCAAAAGGTATGGTAAAATTTGAATACAGGTAAATGGATTTCTATTTTACAGCCACACATTACCAGTGTAATCAGTCTAATATGTAATGACATCAAGAAGTTGAAAGAATCAACTCTTAGAGGAGTAAATCGAATGCGGGTTACTAAATAAAGGCATCTGGTATTTCATAAAGATCTGAAACCTAAGGTGACATTTAATCCAAAGGAAACTTTGGAAGGTTATATTCATTGTTTTCTTTTGTGTGGGTCACTTTCTTGATCAACTCACAAATTTTAGTTTTATGATGGCCTTGTAACATCATATTGACATTATCTGTCTCAAAACAAAGAGGTCATGAGTTTTATTTGCTCACGACTGTCACCAGTTATGGGTTAATAGATAAATGGAATGGACAATATTATATTGTTCAATTTGGAAGTGCTTGGCCATCTTGACAATATGGCAATAAACTTACCTGATAAATTACAGCTGTGTTAACAAATATTCAGAAATGAAATAGAAAAAAATGATCCAAGTTGTGAATAGCTTATCGAATTCTGAAAACTGATTTTGTAAATAAATGTTTATAGATTGCCATCTTGGAAAGATTCCCCTCTGGCAGTGGCGCTGTTGACAGTAACATGATGAAAGACTACCAACAGAGCAGGTAAGACAGTAACCTGATAAAAGACTTCCAACAGAGCAGGTAAAATATGTTCATTATAAATAACACTGAAAAATAATGCCACTTGTTATTTCATCAGGCATCCAGCCTCAAAAAAAAATTCAGATGAAATTTTTGTCACTTTTAGGAAATAGCTTTATGAAAACTGAACTTTTTTTGTTATCTGTTATTTTTTTTTACATTCAAATTTTTAAGAAAATCAAAGCATAGGCAGCTACATTTGATTCTGAGAATGGAAAACTTACATTCAGAAATATTAAAAGTTGGGCATCTTTTTCGATAAAGATCTCATTTATATTTTTTCATTGTTTCCCTTTTTTTAGGGTTCGCATCGATCGTCTTGAAAATGAAAAGAAAGAGCTCCTCAGTGAGCTTCGTCTTGCTCGACAGCAGGCTTCAGGTACAGGTGAATCTCCACAGGTAGGTTTTCTGTGAATTTAACGTTCAAAAATATTTGTGTCTGAAACTTTGACCAAATTATTACGTTCATATTTGTGGTCATCATCTTGAAGTAATTCTGCAATGTCTTTAACAACGAAATGTGTTGTCATATTTATTACTGGTATTTCTGAAACATATTTATTTTTAAGAATTTAGACACATTAATTATACGATGTGATGGAACATTTGACCTTGTGTTGAATGGCTATCTTAACAAAGTTTTTTCACTGATAACATAATGTTCATATCTGTAATAAAATGGCTGATCTTTAAAGTTCTGCTTAAATCCATCCAGTATTTGTTGAACTGTGAAACTGAAATGGTTTTCTTTTTTTTTTTTACTAAACTCCTTAAGATTACTGATGACATTTTAACAAAAGCCAGCAACTACGACAGAATAACGAGAGAAAATATTGAAATTCACATGGAGCTGAAGTCAGTGGAACTTGAGAAGGAAAAACTGAAAAGAGAAGTTGACAAGGTAAAGCATTAATATCAACAGGGTTAAACTTTAAATATTAGGAATAATGAATCAAGAAAATAAATCATTTGAAATTACTCCATTGTGAACATGTTTGCAATTTGCTAATAATGAAGAATTTTTCTCAACCTTGAAAACTTTAAATAAATGTTACTTTTCATGGAGCCTCTTTTTACATCTCCGCCCATTGAACAATGTTTATTTATTGAATTGAAATAATTTTTTTGTTCTAGGAGCCTCAAAGCATTTGTCGATAAATGATGTTAAATGGATAGAAATGAATGAAAAATTATCCCTTTTTTTCCCCCTCAGCTGAAGAAAGAATTAGGCAATTTCGGTCCAGATTTTTTTGAAGAAATAGAAGACCTCAAGTACAACTACAAACAAAGTGTCCAGAGAAATGTCTTGTTGGAGGAAAAGCTGAAGCAGGTGTCACTGCAGTTTGGTGTGTCCCTGGACATCCCTGGGCTCTAGCAGCAGCAGCAGATGATGTTTATTTGAATGTATTCAGTGTAAATAGTTGAACTGCCATTAAACCGGGTCCTCTGGTCATGTGACTGTATCTTTACATGTTTGACCTTGTTAAATTATGCCAGTGTCTGACCAGATTTTTTAAATTCATGTCCCAGGAACTAGCATAAATTGCTTAATTTTTAATATTTAGTTAAGTGTATATACATTTTATCACATTTAAGGAGATGCTTTCTAGACTGACTTTAAATATTCAATAGAAGTTACTTAATTTTGTTACACTTTTAGATTTATTGAGACAAAACTAAACTAAACTATGCTTGACAAATAACCTGCTGTTAGAGTTAATAGGGAAAAATCTAGAGCACAGTTTTCATTTTTGTGTTTCTCATTCCTTGAATAGCTGTATAATGAAATAAAAATTCCTTCAACAAAAGTTATAATATTAATAAATACAATGTCTTTATTTTTATTTTTCCTATTATTTTTTTCCTTAGAAGCTATAATTATATTTACCATGTCCATTTGTATCATAGTTTTGAATTCATAATAATTAATTTTTACATTATTTTTTTGAAAGGAAAAATATGCATTTCTGTGATACATTAACTTACATAATTATGATGGGTTTTTTTTTAAATTTCATTATAATTTATTTTTTTATTTTCTGTTGTTTCATTATCAAAATAATGATGCTAAAATCAGTGATTATGTGTTAAAATTTGAGTTCTATGTTTGTAGTAACTTTTTATAACATTATTTGTGAACATGGAAATTTCATATTAGCTTGAGTAATTATGTTCCAAAGCATACATGCTAATCTAGTGTCATGAACAGATTTATAAAATGTTGGCTGGGAACTTAATGCATGTTGTAGTTAAATATATATGGGGGGAAAAAACATTATTTTCATGATGTAGGAGACTTCCCACACTCGACCATTTCTCAGCTCAACTAAGTTTCTTTATTTTCCAGTTCAAGATCAACAGCTTTATCAGAAAATTATAAAAGTCTAATATAGTTGGAACACAAACGTAACAACACACCCAGTTGCATAATACACACAGTAGTAACATGAATAAGTAGCCTACCTCACAAACATGTGGATGTTTTTGTATGTGAGTCATAGATGATGTGGCTCAAAGTTCTAGCAGTTTTAAATCTATCTTTGTTGATTGTGTTAGTGTTTAATCCTACTATGTCATGCTTAAAACAACTGGTCCATCCAAATTTACATTTTGTAAAGCTGTCCGTCCACATTTATATTGTAAATGAATCTTGGATGATTTTTGTGTGAAGACTCCGTCCATAGTATTATTTCATCATAAATAAATGTATTAATTTCTGCACTAGTTTTGTTTTATCTTGATAAGTGTAAGTGTGAGGAATGTCATAGTCTGTATTTTGAACAAGTTAAAAACTTGAAACAGCTACATCCCTGTTATAAGTTATGCATCAAAGGGGCTGATGTCTGCATTCATGCTATCACGCATGGACTACTGCAATGCTCTCTTGGTGGGTGGTCTTCCGGCTCACATTGTTCTGCGTAAACGCACATTTGACCATGCTAAATCACTTCTGAGAGAGCTGCATTGGCTGCCGGTCCGTGCTCGCACAGAGTACAAAATTGCAACTCTGTGCTAACGCTGCTTGCATGACCTGGCGCCGTCCTATCTCAAAGCGCTCATGACACCTTATGTACCCACTAGATCACTACGTTCATCCAACAGTGACAAACTCTGGTTGTACGCCTTGAGACCTACGGAAGGCGCACTTTCGCCTTGCTGGCCCAAGAATCTAGAACGGCCTTCCTGTCGCTCTCAGAAACAGCCAGACACTGCAGTCTTTCAAAACTGAGTTGAAAACACATCTTTTTCGAACTCACCTGTTGGGGTGATGTAGTCTACCTTCTTGTTTTCAAGGAGCTTGCTCATATTCCTCGAGGTATAGTGGCTTGTAATGTCTATAAGCTTGTATGTAGATTTTGTATTGTTGAGTTTTAAATTTTTATAGGGCTTCGAGGCTTAATTGGGGATGAAGTATGTTTTTTAAAATGAACTTTATTATTATTATCCATTGGGCAAAAAGAAATTGAAAAAACAATTTGACAGAATGGATTCTTTTTATCCTATGACTTTAGTAGACTATAAATAATGGTTAAGAACAAAACTAACCCGTAAATCTTCAAGTTGCAGAGTTTTAATAATGTTACCGGAAAAAAATGTTTATTTATTCCGTAATCACAAGCTTTTTCTTTAATAATAGACCATTGATACAACATAAAATTGTGAACAAAAACAAAGGGGGGAGGGGTTGTTGGGGTGGTTTTTTTTTAACAAACAAAGAAACTTAACAACTTAACATATTTTTTAAAAATACTTTAAAATCAAATGGGATCTTATAACCAACTGGTTGTGGTTGCAAAGCCTTCCTCGCAGCCCATGAGCAAGCATAGTGGATAAATACGTCTCTTCTCATTATATTAACTTTATTAATGCAATTAGACAAACCGACTAAGGCAATATAATGCTGCAGAGGCGAAGCTAGTTTCTGAACCTAAACATTTGTTTATCCCAACCGCAATCTTGACATCGGTTTTAAAATTCAGGCATCAGATATTTTAAATAATATATTGTTAAATTCTTTAAGTATTTAAATTGATCTGTGTAGTAATTAGTTAATGAATACATTTCACGCTCATAATTCGTGTTATCTTTTATGTTTTGTTTTTCCTTTTCAAAGGTACTAGTAATTGTGATCGTTACTTTCGTCCATCACAATTTTAATTCAAGTTGTCAAACCTTTAAAATAAACTCATTTATTATTGTGTTGATGGCATATTTCCGTCTTTCTGCATAAGGCGATGGTGTAGCCACTGTACCATTGACACTCTCTCGAGAGGCCATGACATTTGTTTTATTTTGATGGTCAGTCAAACATCCTTACAGGTGTGGGAGAGGCGATTTACTAACCTCTGTAGTCCATTATTCTTTCTTTTGTGTGTGTGTGTGTGTGTGGGGTAGTTTTAAAATATTTTTTTCCCCAATATCAATGTTTTAAGCTCACAAGAATTACCGTCCTTTAAACAATACCTAAAATGCTAAGTCTTCGCCACTAATAATAGCCAACATATGAAGATGGGCCGTTGCAAGAATAATATATATAGGCTATATATAATATATATATATATATATTACATTTTAAAGAGGCCTAAGTGAAAGAACATTTATAAAAAGGCGTGGGCATGAGTCTCACACAAAAAATATTAGAAGAACACTTCAACGCATGACAACCAGCCCCATCTACAGGGTAGGTTGTTCCATTTTGTTGTTTTTTTTAAACTCTATTTTCTGCATGTGTATTTATACAAAGTTAAGTAGCCCTAATTCATAAACGAAGGTCCTCAACGTCAATTTTGATGCTGACATAAATACTGCCTAGTGGCAATAAATAAAGCTGACTCATCCACTCCCATTGTCATTAACTGACCCATCCACTCCCATCGTCATTAGCTGACCCATCCAATCCAATCGTCATTAGCTGACCCATCCACTAACATTATCATTAGTTGACCCATCCGCTCCCATTGTCATTAGCTGACCAACCCACTCCCATTTGTCATTAGCTGACCCACCCACTCCCATTGTCATTAGCTGACCCACCCACTCCCATTTGTCATTAGCTGACCCATCCACGCCCATTGTCATTAGCTGACCCACCCACTCCCATTTGTCATTAGCTGACCCACCCACTCCCATTGTCATTAGCTGACCTTTAACGTTACACGGCAACATGTATACTATATTTGTTATTCTTTCTTAAAATCGTTCATTCCTCTACATTGAGTATATTTCTAAAATTGCTTTAGCCTGAACGCAGTCATGCTCGAATTTCTCTATATATTTTACCTGCTTTAATTGAATTTTTCATTGAACTTGGCGAGAAAACGCTAAGTTGTGCATTCAAACTTCTTCTAAGCCATACTTTATTTTAGCTACTCATTGCAACAATCACAATTTACGTAAAAGCGCAAAATAAAATGCATTAAAGCAGTTATCTTTCGATATCGAAAATGTAGTGCTGAAGGTTTTTTTCCGAATTTTCCAATTCTACGAAGAAACGAGAAGAGTTGAAATCAGTTTTTGAGTTTTGCGAGTCAGAATTCCATGGCGCCATGATCCAACGCGTTGGTTAAGTTTGTTTAAAGCGGTCGAAAGACTTCTTTTTAAACTGGATGCCTCTAGAATCGTATTTTATTTCTCTTGGATCTGATGAGTGCCATTAGGGTTATCTGGAACCTTATTTCGGATCAGGAAAATGAACTCGCCAAGGACGATGAACCAACAATTTCAGAATTGTATTTATATTTCACGCACTTCTTCATGTCAATAATGCAAGACATCCTACTGAAACTGGAGAGCAAGAAAATTCTTGCTCGTGATCTTCACATTATCATGTGTAAGCTGCCTGATTCTTTGCACACAAAAAATACTATGAGCAGTTTTGTTGTTTTTTTTGGAATGAAAATTTTATTTGCCTTACGTAAAATCCATTCGCTTGAGAACGCCGTGAAAAAGTTCAAGAAAGAAGCCATCAACCAACATGTATCAAAGAGACATTGCGTACCTATAAAATTGGTATAGTTTCACAGATTCAGTATATGAGACGCTAAGTTGTTTCAATCTAATTGATCGCAATAATCCTCCAACTTTAGAAGAAATGACGAAACATCTGGTTATTATCACCATGGCGAGAAGAACATCCATGCACCCAACACTCTCTTCTGCTTTAGAAGAAGTTTATGTTCATCATCTGCAGGGCGATTCATCCCTTGAAAAATAGACGTACTTTTTCAAGAACGAGCCAGCTCTGAGTTTACTGAAACTGTTCCAGTTCTGTGCATCGATTCCGGTATCAAAATTAATGCAAACGTTGAGAGAATTTTCAGCGTCATGGGAAATTTGTGGAGTGACGAACGTAACCGACTACTTGTATCAGTTCGAAGTGAACTTTGTATTTTTTTTTTTTTTAATTTCTCAACGTTGTACTCAAACTCAAATTAAATAATTATTCCTTAAACACAAAGAATTTATCAAAGCTGCATAGTCAAATAAAAAATGTACATGACAGCAAAGTAAGATGTAATTTAATATTTTACGTATTATTATAATATATGTGATTTTTTTTTAATTTTAAGTAAAGTTTCGAAGTGATTATTTTAATACGTGTTAAAATGTTTGTAATAAAACATAATTTAATTGCAAAATTTTTAATTATTTGTTTACTACTTAACACTGCTGCGCTTGTACGCTATTTTTGGAAGCAGACCTGGCAACCCAAAGAAGAATTCACTAATAATAAAATGTTGGAATATCGATAAAACCTAAGTATGTTAATCAAGCAAACAATAAGTTCAAGAATTGAAATAATATAAAGCAACAAACAAACAAAATTAATTTAAAGTTTTTTGTTGTTTTTATCAATTATTTTTTTTTTGCCAGCAGTTTTAATATGCATATAGCAATATATCACCAATAAATATTATTGGATTGAAATCGGTATATGATTTCGATGGGGAAATAATATATTTCAGAAAATTTTGCACTTGATCAAAAAATCGACTTCTCCTCTCCCGCAGGTCGACCAAGGGTTCCTATTGTATTAATGTAAGCACTTGCTCCCCCCGCACGTCGACCAAGGGTTCCTACTGTATTAATGTAAGCACTTGCTCCTCGCGCAGGTCGAACAAGAGTTCCTACTGTATTAATGTAAGCACTTGCTCCTCCCGCAGGTCGAACAAGAGTTCCTACTGTATTAATGTAAGCACTTGCTCCTCCCGCAGGTCGAACAAGAGTTCCTACTGTATTAATGTAAGCACTTGCTCCTCCCGCAGGTCGAACAAGAGTTCCTACTGTATTAATGTAAGCACTTGCTCCTCCCGCAGGTCGAACAAGAGTTCCTACTGTATTAATGTAAGCACTTGCTCCTCGCGCAGGTCGAACAAGAGTTCCTACTGTATTAATGTAAGCACTTGCTCCTCCCGCAGGTCGAACAAGAGTTCCTACTGTATTAATGTAAGCACTTGCTCCTCCCGCAGGTCGAACAAGAGTTCCTATTGTATTAATGTAAGCACTTGCTCCTCCCGCACGTCGACCCAGGGTTCCTACTGTATTAATGTAAGCACTTGCTCCTCCCGCAGGTCGAACAAGAGTTCCTACTGTATTAATGTAAGCACTTGCTCCTCCCGCAGGTCGAACAAGAGTTCCTATTGTATTAATGTAAGCACTTGCTCCTCCCGCACGTCGACCCAGGGTTCCTACTGTATTAATGTAAGCACTTGCTCCTCCCGCAGGTCGACCAAGGGTTCCTACTGTATTAATATAAGCACTTGCTTCACCAAGTGACCTTGCTGTGTGCGACTTTCGAGGCCCATAAGGAGACAAAATATCAACTAGTTGTTTCACGTCTTGATTACCGACATCTTTTGTTTGTGGAGCGTCCAAATATTCTGCCGTGTTTATGAGGTGAACCTATTTTTAAAAAGACATGCTGTACAGGTTATTTAAACAAAAATAATCACTCTTTGGTTATAAGGTAGACACTAAGACTGGGAAAAAGAGTGGAAAAATTGGGGGGGGGGGGGGGGGGGGGTTGCAGTTATCTGGCTGATCGCATGATGTTTTTAATGCGTCATTGAAGGCCATCTTCAAAACTTGATTTCAAGTTTAGTTCACACAAAAAAAAAGTGGATTTTTTTTAATGGTTGATGGTTATACTTGTTAGTTAATCAAATTTCCCTGAAATTTTAATTTAACATTAAAAAAATAATAATGGTTTACAACTTTACATTTTAATCGAAGTGTCTTGCGGGCCTCAGAAGGCAGGTCCTACAGTGAAGAAAGTCCATTCAAAAATATTATATAACGTTGATTCCATAACAATAAATGACTTCAAAGGGTTAAAATTCTTTTTGAAATATTTTAAGCCATTTTTTTTCCCTCTCCAAAATCCTTTTCATGATATATACGTTATAGGCAGCTTATGTGGAAGTTATATCGTTGGAATAATGAACGCTGTCTTTGCTTTATTCCAACTCTTACCTACCATTGTCATACATGCACTCGGAATTAAAAGTCTAGAGAGAAAGTATTGACCTGCTAGAATAGATCTCTAAGGGGAGTAGCAGGCAGGACAAGAAGGTACAACATTAGGAACCAGGAAGTAAGACAAATGGCTGATAACGTACTGTTATAACCTGTGGGTTTTTTTGTCCACCGCTTGTCACCCCCACGCCCATTTTAGAGATAAAATGTCATACTGACATCACCAAATAACTAGCAATGTAGTGCCAATCCGAGAGGATACTACTCGGATTTAATTTTTCCGCTAAATGCTATTTAAAAAAAAATTAAATTCTATTTTTATGTTGTTTGTTTCCTGACGAAGGCTTCCTGCCGACACGTCCGTTGTTTTGTTGCGTTCCTTTTTCCGGTTTTCACACACTTTGTTTTACTCATTTCCATTTTTTGGGTCGGATGAAGACTACGCTGTCATTAAATGACTGAGTTATGGAAACCCTAAAAATCCACAAAATGAACCTCATACAGATCCCAAACCTTGCGGCAATCTGTCTTTCTCTCTCTCCTCTCTCTCTCTCTCTCTCTCTCTCTCTATTTATATTTCAATCTCTGTTTATATTTCTCTCTCTCACTCTTTATATATCTATATATCTTGCTCTCACCCTTTTTTTCTATCACTATCCCCCCCAAAAAAACCGTCTCCAGCATTTGCTTTATAAATTCAAAATGTGGAGCATAACTTTGTATAGCTTTGCATCTATAGAAATAGAGCTATTGGTAGAAATCGTGTTCGTGTGGACGTCAAGAAAGAAATTATATTAAAACATTGTAATGGCAGTGGTTTTGTCAATAATTAAGAATGTTTTAATTTCAAACTAGATTTTTCATTACAGAATAAGGCTAATAAATATCATATTTCTAAGGCACTCCAAAATAATTTTAATCAAATACAGAAGTAAGTTAGCAAAATAAAAGATTAGAGGATATAATTAAATACAAAATTTCTGAATATGTTTCATTAACTGTATTTTGCTTCTGTTTGAATATGCTAGCTGATTAAACAACCTCTAAAAACACAAGTTTTTCGTATAAATCCTTGGCATGCATTATTATTTGCATTTATGAAATTTTACATGACTTATCATTTATGTGATTGTAGAAACAGATTTTTTTCGGCATGGGAATAGTCTGTTTATGTGTCAAGTTTCAGCTTTATAGGATGACGAGAAGTGGGTCAATTAGCTCTCCGAAGATTTTTGCCACAAAGAAACATACAAAAGCGAAGTTAATATAGAGAGTCAATAAAAAGTGCTACTTTTTAATTTCTCCTTCGGTGGAAGTCACAGACTGTATATTACATTCATTTTACTGACTTGTGGCAGTTGATGAGGTGAAGTAGGAGCTAATTTTGTGGTTATTTTTGTTTTTGTTTTTAAATTATATTGAGAAGAATACCAAATTTTCAGAAATGGTTTTACGGACTTTGGCTACAGTTGGGAATTTTTACTTTTCTTTCTTGTACTATAGAAGGTGGGCTAGAAGCTCCTTGTCGAATTCCCAAAATTATAGTTGTTGAATTTTGGTTTTAGTGATATCGTACAAAGAAATGACAGATGTATGCATTTGAAATCGGGAAAGTAAAAATCTGCTATCTGACTTCAAACAGTACACTGAAAATCTGCTATCATTTCACAAAACCGCAAATTCGCTATTAAAAATACTTTACCATTGAAAATTTAGAGAAATATAATAACTTGCTAAACATTTATCTCACTTTTTAAAAAAATCAGGTATGGCGTGATAAATTAATCAGCTTATTATCTAATATATTAAAGTTACAAGTTCCATTTTAAACAAAAATTATAGTCTTAAAAAAGTTTAAATTTGAATGTGTCATTACATTATCTTTCGTAGAATATGGTTCAAACTAATTTTCGGACAATTTAACCATGGGATAAGACAGGGGGGGGGGGGCGCCAAGGATGCGTTTATGTTCCCAAAAGTGGGTGGGCGGTGGCCTTAGAAAAGTTTGAGAACCACTGATAAAAAGAAATGTGAAATAAATGTGAAACATGGCACGGTGAATGTCGTTTTTTGAGCCCGTGACAAAATATAACTAATACATTACGACTCAGTTTACATTATACATGTTAATGTGCTGGAGCATACATCTTTGTACAATTATTGAGCACACAAAGTTCATAGCCATGCAGTTTCCCAGCTCAACCCAAAAATCGTCAAAATTTGCGTGACGTCATTTATGGATCGCCCCTTACATTACTCAGCGTTTATTAAAGTATTATTTGTTGATTTTATTATGCTTTTGTTAAACATTTCATTGTGTCATATTGTAACATATTGTTTTGATGTTGTCATGAGCTTTATTTCCACACAGTTTTCACCAAGATAATAATAGATAAATGGAATGGACAAAAATAGTTTGCTCATGTTGGAAGTGCTGGGCCATCTTGGCATCAGTGTTTCTTTCAGAAATTTTCCCCCGGGGGGGGCACTTTTGATGTTCGGGGGATAAGTGCCAGTTGTCAGTGGCCAGAGGCGTAGCTAAGGGGTGGCAGATGGGACATATGTCCCCGGGCGCCAAACTAGCAGGGGCATTTAATGGGCTATAGTGTTAATGGATGAAAATAATAGGTTTCAGAGTTTAGCGGGGGGGGGGGGGGCGGCGGCGTAAAAATGAATCTTGTCCCCTGTCATCAAAGACTCACGTCAGTGACGTAGAAGTGGGGGGGGGGGGACATTTGATCTTCCCAGGTGTCATTTTTTTTTTCTTTAGATAGAGCGGCGGGATTTTCGGACATCTGCAGAGTTTCTATCGAGAAAGGTAGCGTGGCAAAAAAGTTAACCCACCTAGGGTGGCGCTAACACTAGGCACGCCGTTGGGCAGTGTATATATCAGCACCAAATTTGGCTGTCATGGCAAGTAATTTTTATCGGGAAGTAGGACAGCAGAAAATGTGTGATTATTTAACAATCAAGAGGTGCATTTTGGAGTATACATGATTCGAATGTTTTCATAAGACTTTCATTGATCGGGGAAAATAATTTTTCAAGCGTCCGTGGAGGCATTATGGCGCTCAGTGCCATACATAAACTAAATTCATTCTGGTTGTGGTGCGCCGAAGAAAATCATTTGACACAAGATTAGATTCAACCCCGTTAGTCACATTGATCGACATCAAGGAAAGGGAAGGGGGGTAGCAGAAATTGAGGAATCCGAAGAATTTGAGCAAAAGTAAGGGCAGGGTCACCTTAATTTTTAGTTGTTTTTTTTTTTTTCTACTTCTCAACTTTAGGCTCTTAAATTATCCGAAGCTGAAGGGTCCACACCATGACTCTGATTAGAAGATATTATTTATAAAATTGCACTTTACTAATTAAAAAGAACTTTTTTAAGAAGAATATTTCTTGCCACTTCAACTTTTTTTTTTTTTTACCTTTAAGCACAGAATTAGATATAGATAATAATTCTTGTTTCCAGTGTTCAGCATTTGAGTCACTTTTACAAGCTGTTTAATACTCTCGACGAGTTTTACAAAAAATAAAAATCACTTGTTTTTCTCTGTGTTTGTGTCATAGAATAAGGTAAGGGTCCTCAAACTTTTTAGATAGCGGGCCAGTGCACTGTCATTCAGGCACTGTTGGGGTAGGACTAAAGTTTGAAAAATTATGAATGAATTTATCTGTAGGCCTACAAAGCACATATCTTATTGGTGGTGCACGGAAATTAGTTGTGTTTATACAAAAACATTACGGTATTTTTAGTTGTTACAGGTACCGCGCCCCCCCCCCCCACACAAAAAAAAATTATAATATATGTGAACGTCGTTTTATTCATTAATATTTAACTTAATTTTCGTTGCTTTTGACCGAAAATTTCGTCTTTCTAATATTTATTTAAAAAAGAGAACCACCCCCTTTCTAAGCTAGTAAATATGGACCTGCATGTATACGCAATTTATTTTTTCCCCACCCTTTTTTCCCCACAGAGGTTAACTACCCGGGGAGCCCATCCCTTTCGCACGGCCTTTCGGTAAAGGCAGTGGACCAAAAATATCCACCCCCTAAAAAGTGCCTCTCAGGGCGGACCGGCCCTCACTCAACTCCCCTTTCTTACACCAGTGGGTCGAGTTTTACACAGCTAAGTGGTTAATTCATGCAGTACATTACATAGCTTCTAAATGAAGTTTGTTATAATCTTTGAATCACACTCACCATCTGAGATTAATGAAATATTTGGGGGGGGGGGGGGGGGGGGGGTTTGGATACATTTTTGTGAAATCTGTAAATGATAAAAACTAATAAAATATTTTCCTCTCCTTGCGTAGTTGGAATGTTTGACATTGAATATACAGGGTGGGCCAATGAAAGTGAGAACATCTCGTAGCATACGAGTTATTTCAAAATATAATTTAATTAACTATAATTCTTCATACATATTTTTTGCGAAATAATTTAGCTAATCAGAAATCATGTTCAATATGTAAGTAAGTGAATCAGTAAACTATTTAATGGTTAAACTACTTTTATGTGATTAAATCACATTTTACGAGATGTTCTCACTTTCATTGGCCCACCCTGTAAAAGCTGCTGTGTAGTGACGTGGGAAGGGGGGATGCTGAGGTGGCGGTGCGCCCTTGGTGGCACTTTTTTTCCTTGTATGAGGGGCTGCATTTTTTGGCAAACTGTAGAGGGGTTTTTTGTGAAAGGAGCGAAAAAAAGCTTGTCCAATCCCGGGCGCCACTAAGCCTAACTACGCCACTGCTGGTTTGTATTCAAACATTTTTGATAATTTAATGAAAATCGCAAAATCCCTGTCGTACCGGTAATAATACTAAAATAATTTGAAAGTTGTAAAAAGGCTTCATACACGAATTGCATCAAATGCTTGAAGGAAAATTTGACCGTGTGAGGCGTGTGAACTGACGCACAAGCAAAAATGTCTTCTAATGATTTACATGACCAAAAAAGTTTAGAAGCTGAAGTCGCTGAATTTTCCTGATTTGATTCGCTATTTGAACATCTAATTTATCGCACTGACAAGTTAGGAGTTTAAGAACGTGATTTTAGGCAAATTTATTTATTGTTATTTTTGTGATTATTCTGCCAATCCATGAATATTATTATGTTTAGAAAGATCATGGATATTCCTTCTTAATGACGTTTTGAACTATAAATCAACCCTGACGGATTTGTGTAAATCTGCCAATTTCATCTAAAGCGAAATCAATAACTTATCACCGACACAAAATAAAGAGCTGGCGACAATAGCATATTAAACGTCATTTATTTTGTGATATGGATAATGATAAATGAGTAGCATCCCAAATTAATACATTTTTCAAATTTATTATCTTTAAACTTTTGAGAAAATTGTTAAAATTTTAAAGTAAAATTCTGATTTGGTAGACTTTGTTAAGTAGCCAAATGGAAAACTTCACTTGTAATAGTACTAGTGTCTGGTAGCAAGGCATTTTTTCTTTTGTAGCATTGTTTGCCCCTCACATCATCCAGACCCTTCTAACCCACCAATGATTGGTCCAATCCTTTTAGTTTTGACCATAATCTTAATTACTGGAAGTTGATATCCATACATACCCACCTCTAACTATAAATCCATAAGATATTTTTTTTTTTTTAAAAGCAGCGTTTCCCAGCCTGGGATGCTCGCAATGGGATTTGAAGGTGTGAGGAAAGTGATTTAAAAACAGACTAGATGATTAGACATTATCAATCAAGTTATGAAATAAATTGTTAAAATTCTAAATTATTTCATTAAAATTTTCCTGTATACTTTGTTATAAGTTATATGATTAATTTCTAGGTCCTACAGTTCACTTTACAATTCAATAAATAAATTAAAAGTCACTATTCATATTAAAGTGCATTGCTACTTTTGTAGGGGATGCGAGACTTAGTCAAACAATTCATAGCAGGTGCAAGACGATGTCAAACAAAATCGTAGGAGATGCGAGACTTGGTCAATCAATTCATAGGTGGTGCGAAACTAGTCAAATAATTTGTAAGGGACATGGAGAAAAGGTTGGGAAACACTGGTTTAAAGGAAGAGTTAAACAGATGTACATTTTTTGTCGATATCCAGAATATTTGTGTGCCTAGAAATACATTTATGATGGATGCATATGTTCAATTATTCTTCTCTCAACAGTATCAAAAACAATTCATTACTATGCCAGAACAAGATTTAGATCTCTTCCCAAATAAGGAAATTTGTGATCACACCTTGGTGGAAGTTTACAAGTTTTCTTTTTACTATCAAACAATCTAGCATATCATAAAACTCAAGCATTTTGAAAACAAAACACATTCACACATAACCTATTAACACACATCAAAGGGAAAAAAACAAAAAAACTTCTGGTGAAGATTTAGTCAATTTTTAATATCAAACTTACAAAAGAAAGATAATAGTCCACCTATCAAAATTTTAACTTAAAAAAAGCACTTGAATAACTGCTTATAATTCCTTTCAACACCAATGGCACTTTAATTAATAAAGCGAAACTATTGAAGTTTCAGAAAATTTATGTTAAATAATTTAGCACTCAATATAATTTATGTGAATTCCAACTTTAAAAATATTATGACATCAATAGTAATTGTAATGAATCATGATGAAGATTTCAGCTTTAATTGATGTGGAAAGCAAGAAGACTATTTGAATATATGATGAAAAATAAAATCAAATTGAAAATAATTTTTACCCTCCTCCCCTCCCTATTCTCTTGTATACACTTCAAAACTGCCTTGGTACCTAGTAAAGTCTCTGTGTTGTTTGGTGTTTAATACTCAAGTAAGCAACACAAAACATTAATGCAATAAATTAAATTAAGAAATTTAAGTTGAAGAACACACAAACAGTATTTGTTTTTATACTCATAAACAAACATTCTTCCAAAATCCCTAGCACACACACAAGTGGTAGTGGATGATTAGTGGTGTCTGTGGTCCGGCATACGCTGACGAGGTGCAGCTCTGATGATGTTATCTACTCTTATAATCATCTCAGCAGCCTCTGCCCCAGACACAAGTACCTGTCTCTTAACCTGGAAGGATTCTGTAATGCCAAGTTCCGCCATATCTGCAATTCTACCACGCTCCATGTCTGAAATTCAAGTAATATTTCAAATGTAACCAGTTGTTGCAAATAAATGGAAACTATTTCTCATTATTATTTATGAAAAAAAAAAAATGTGTGACAAAAAAAAAATCTAGTAGAGAACAAGGCATTTCAATATTTGTTTTTGGGTGCTTTCTTCAGCCAGTTGAACAGAATATTATCCAATTCACTTATTACACAAAATACATAATATGAAGAAAGTTGGAATGTTTTAAACCAAATAATGTAAATCTTAAAAAGACATTGTTAGTTATGTATAAAAATGAAATAAATTCAAAATATCTCAAGTTGAAAACAGTATTGATTCATTTCCTCAAGTTCAATCCCAATAACCATAATACATGTTCCATCCCCCTCCCCAATTGCACTACCCCCCACAACCCCCCAAGAAAGCATCAACTACCTATAGGCCAGTACTAATTTTAAAGACTATTTTGGATATATGTTTTACTTCATAAATTAAGATTTAGGTTTTACATCAAATCTATTCAATAGTTTTTTCATCTACACTTGCTATTATACTTCATACAAACTTGTAAACCCATGCTGAACACTTAAACTTGGAAATGAAAGAAGATAAAAGAATTTGGATTTCTTAATAAGGTAGAACGATGTTTTCCAGACGATAGCAGTAATTTCTAGCAGTTGAGTTGTGTGAGTTCATACTTAAGTGATGAGCCAAAGGCTGATGGCCAAACCCTGATGAGCATAAAGCGGTGGTACAAACAGTTTGGACTCAAAGCAGCGGTATTAAGATTTTTTTTAAAAGTCTAAATAACATACCTAGCCCAATAGTGTGTTTGCCATTAGTGTGTGCAGCTCTCATCTGAGCAATCAGGTCAGCACTATCATACCCGCCATTATCAGCAATAATAGTTGGAAGCTGAAATTGAAACAAAGTTTTAGTTTATATGCAAAATCAAGCTTTAAATCTTTTTACAAAATTAAAACTCTACTTATAAATTTGTACTTGCCACACTAAAATGACACAACTCACTTGTCTGAGGGCTTTAGCAAAAGCCTCCATAGCAACAGCTTCCTTGCCTGGTGTCTTAGCTGCTAATTTGTTCACAGCATCAGCCATAAGCATCTCAGAACAACCTATGTATGCCAAAATTATTTTATAAGTCCATCCATAAAAATAATAATAATAATGAATGGTCATGTTTTTAGTTTCAAGCTCCTATAAAATAGATATTCTTTCCAAGTCTACGTCTTTATTAAAACTAAACAATATAGACAACTAATTTTGTCGTACAGAAAAAAAAGACATATACAATTTTTCATTTATTATATCTTAACCCTTCTGGTACCGACCTACTTTTTGCTCTTATAGCCTCTCAGTACCGGTTATTTCTTTGCTATCTATTCCCTGTGGCCCAGACATTATTTTGAAATAAGCCAAAATTTGATATTTTACATACCAGCACAAAAAATTCAGTAATTGGTTGATTTTCATTATTTAAAAGGCAAAATAAAATTCGACTGTTCCCCTAACGAATAACATTCTTCCCGAACCTATGGTGAAAGGTTTTATCCTCGTTTTTGTGTTTATATTAGATACACCTCTATGTGGTTGTAAGTCTTCATCAATAGCACTAGGCAGCGCCATGGAAACAACAAAATTCAGATCCGCACAGAAAATTCAGTAATTGGTAGATTTTCATAATTTAAAAAGCAAAATAAAACTCGACTATTCCCCTAACGAATAAACATTCTGCCCGAGACTACGGTAAAAGGTTATATCCTCGTTTTGGTATTTATATTGACACCCCTCTATATGGCGTAAGTCGTCATCAATTCCGCTAGGTGGCGCCACGGAAACAACAAATTCCGATTAAACTAAAAAAATTCAGTAATTGGTTTATTTTCATAATTTAAAAAGCCAAATAAAATTCGACTATTCCCCTAACGGATAAAAATTCTGCCCGAGACTAAGGTGAAAGGTTTTAGCCTAGTTTTTTGTGTTTATATTAGATACCCCTCTATGTGGCAAATAGACGCGCTTGGGCCGCAGGGAAAAAAATCGGCTGGTGAAAAAAGACGCGCTTTGGCCGCAGGGAATACCGGAAGTCACTGCAAAAAGACGCGCTGGGTACTGGAAGGGTTAACTATTAAAATTTCTAAAATAGCATTCAAGCAATTATAACTCTTATTTTCCGTAACAATTTTTTTTAAATTTAGTAAAAGTTGACTTTTAAGATGACAAGAAACATTATATTAAAGTAAGTTGACATTTTTTCTTCCAAATTCTACTCACCGCCTCCAAATACTGTACGTGTTTCTTTCACAGTCTGAGACAGAACACACAGAGCATCGTGAAGAGATCTTTCAGCTTCATCAAGGATTTGCTGGGTGGCACCACGCAAGACAATAGTACATGCTTCTCCTAATGCCACACCTGAAATACAAAATGAATTTGAAAGATAATAATATAATGAAATACAAAGATAAAATCTTGAAATACAAAACTACACAAGAATCCAAAAATTTTATGAACAAAATGTTCTTTAAAAAAACATACAATCTTCGATGTTACACATACCTGAGAACTTTAAAAGCTTGTCTTCTCCAATCATAATTTCTTCAATAAGATCACAAGTTCCAAGTTTGACTTTCTCTGGGCAGTCAAAGGTTGATACAATTTCACCTCCTGTTATGATCAAAATATCATTAGCATTTAAATGGGCTTCAAAGATTTTGATGGACGAACTCACATGTAAAAGGCATACATTTCTTTCTGTTGTTCTCTTTACTAATTTAAATACTTTTCAACCTCAATAACTCCTACTTTTCACCTCTCTCCCATCTGTTTTTTATATTTACATTCATAAAGATTTCATAAAAATAATTAACCAAGAAAAATGAATACAACAGATCCCAATGTTTAAGTGGTGACAGCTCATTAATAATTTGACTTCCAGCAAACATTTACTTTAAAAATAAAAAGTTGACCAAAGTTAGTTTTCATGCAGGAAAAATCATTTTGACTAAGTAGCAGTCTAATTTTCTTTTTCCAAAATCAAGTACGGTAGTATAAATTTAAGCTGCTTTACATGTGTGTTGCCTAATATCAGTTTGTGATATCTTGACAATATTCAATGACTGCCAAATGCACAATGGCCAAGATTTATGTCTCCTACTTCAAGAGCAAAATTATAATTTACACTAGTCATTACCCAGAAAGATGTCCTAGAACTTCAAGAAGTTAAGAGCAAATTTTCAAAGACAATTTATTTCAAATTTCTTAAATACATTATATATTGTGTGATCCCGGTATTTATTTTAACTCTCTATGTGTGACAAGACTAAACAACATACACCCCACCCCAATTTATATCAGCTATATCACCTCACTTTGCCCATTTACCCTCTACAATAATCTCCATCCTTCTATGCTCTCCACCAAACCTAACCACAACTTCTTCAAAACTCTACACTGTCACCTAACCTCATCATATCCAAACCTCCAATTCCCATCACCCCCATTTAATTGTTTTCAGCTTGTCTAACGCCACCCTCTCCTCCTCCAAACTCACTCACCCCTTACTACCTACTTCTGTACCTCACCAGTTATTCTTTACCCTTGTTTACCACTATGTTACACTTGCCATCACTTTCCTCTTCACCTAACCCACCTCATCCCAATCTGTTTTATTACCCAGTGCACTCCTCTTAATCTCCTACCATTTCCATATGATCTCCTAATTAGCCAGCTTCCCCTCCATACATATGCCATTCAATAAGTACTCAGAGCCCTTAGCACTCCAAAAATGTCTATCCAAAGCACTGGTGAAAAAAAGAAGCATAGGCAACACAAAATATCAAACTTTTCTACTTCAGATGTATGTTGTTTACCTGTGACAAGTGCAAGTCTTTCAACTCCTTCAAAATCTGCATGTTCAATAGCCATAACCCCAGCATCGGAAAACAGCTGTTCAGGATAGTTGTAGATCAATTGTCTGTAGATGTAAATTAACTAAATGATCATAAGATCATTGCTTTAACTCATTACTGTCAGTGTCAACTAAATGCATCAGTAGGGAGCCCCACAGGATGAAATCTTATGCGCACTGACACCCACTGACGCAAAATGTGTCCCCCTAAGACTTCCCAAATAGCGCCATTCTGCGTGATTTAAATGAAGAAAACCATATGTTTTATATTTTCATTTTAAATTTCAATTCATAGCTAGGATGCTTCATTTTATATTAACTTGCCTTAAAATAAAACTTTGGCCGTTAACGTTATATTATTCTTAAAATGCATCCAGTGGCATAACTTGTATATAGTTTATAATTTATTTAGGATCTTTTATAAAGAGTAAAACTTATGTTCAATTGACTACTGGAGTAAATGTCCATTGTTCAGAATAAGAAGTGATAAATAAATGACTAAGTAAGGGCGTTAAGCATCTAGAGGGAATAAGTTAAATAAAGTGTAAGTAAAATGACCCAAGCACTTGTTTACATCTCACATGTATGTCGGTTTATGGAAGCATCTAGCATAAATAATTTTCTGTGAATATCTAACCCACATATTTGATAATTCATGGGTTAGTCAGTGTAAAAGTGAAAAATGTTGGATAATATGAAATATGATTATACATGATTTATCTTGCACAGATAAATGTGATTTCTTATTTAATTTAAACACATATCCATCATACCTATTAATAAATACATTGCATCCATGTTTTAGGATCTTTTCAACCTTGCCTTTCATTTTTTCTTTTTCAGCAAGCTCCAGCTGAGCCACTTTAGAAACTGCATCTACACGCACTCTGGAACCAAAGACCTAACAGAAAACAAGAAAAAAATTTTTTTTTAAAAATCATTTTAGTCAGAGGTGGGCAAACTAAAGCTTAAGAGCCAATTATGGCTCATGCCTCAGCTTTGAATGGCTTGTGTTTCCTTAAAAATAAAAATAATAATCATAAAGATGAATTAAAAAATGAAAATGTAATTTAAATTTGCAATTGCAGATGATACTACTTTATGGGGCATTTTCACTTTTCTAGTGAACTCCCAATTTTCTGGGGAAGGAAATTTTATTTTTCTCATGAAATTAGGTTTTTCAGAATGTTCAGTGAGGTAGAAATGTTTGTGATAAACACTTAAAATTATTTCGGTTTTGTATTGATTGATGTATTTATTGAGTACATTCTCAGACCTGCCAACCTGCCAAGAAAAAAAATCTGTAGGGGTGGTGCATGCGGGGGGAAAGTGGGGCCGCTGCCCCCAGGATGCACGAACGGGGGGGGGGGGGGGGGGGGGCTTTGGTTTAAGATCTGTAAACTAATGCACAAGACTTTTTTTTAGTACCGGTAAATAAAGAAATATAAAGTTACCTCCATTGTCTTTGAAGAGACCAAAGAAAATGAGAAAAATATACAGATTTATACAGTACAGGACAGAATATCCATTTTATTTACATATGTACACAGGCTGCTAAGAGTTCAGTTTTCTTGCCTATCCCTAGTGGCCTTTTTGCATTGTAATTTTTCTTCACATTTCTAACAATCTGTGAATGTGGAAACATTTTTTGACTCTGGCATCAAATTTAAAACGATCGGAGTTGGCTGGAGAAACATTTCCTTCAATAAGAGAGGAGGTCAATAAAACGTCCGATTCCTTAGCAAAGAAATTAGACTTGGATGTCGTAGATTCACTGCACTTTTAGCTGCAGTTGTATAACTTTATGTTGTTCGTTTTTTTTTTTTTGTGTGTTAAAATAACGGTATGTTTATTAATATCATTGTACCCACCACTTTCAATAGATTTATCCATTTAAATTTAATAAAGAAAACTTTAACTAACAAACAAAAAGTCACAACAAAACTGAATTATTTTTAGCCTAGTAAAAGGATGAATCGCGATCGGATCAATTGACGATTGAAGAATGATTTGGAGATCGCGGCTCGCTTCGATAAAAACAAGGCAGTGTCTACATGTCCTGCAACCGGACTGATCGACTATTTAGCGGTCACGTGACAAGGCTGACGACAATATATCGCTCTACTTTGTTACGGCGCTCATGTGACTTCATTAAATATATAATAGTAATAGCCGGGCGTATATCTCAAGAACTTATTCGTCCGGTCGCCGGACATGTTGACACTACGTAAAATTAAAGGAATGCACCACTTCCTGTCGTATCCGATTTTTAAATTTTTTTTTCGCTTTCGGATTTTTATGACGGGTAAAAAATTATAAAGTTCGGAAAATCTGAATTTTTACGGGTTTGTCGGAAGGTCGGAATAAGGGGTAAAAAATCCGTAGAATTCCGACAAAATCGGAAGGGTTGGCAGGTCTGCATTCTATTTTTGGGACAATCAATTATACTGTAATTATTACAGAATACAGTTAAAAGTTTTATTCATCTACACATAATATAGTTATAGTGGCTGCAGAAAAAAAAATGTGATGAAAACATGGCCATTTCCTCCCCAAGTGGACGGAAAAGTTTTGTTTTACTGGTAAAAAGCGTCCCTACAACCCCACCTTCACCATTTATGGCCCCCACGCCTCTGTTATCTCTTGAATCTGGCTCACAGCTACAAAGTTTGTCCACCCCTGATTTAAGTAAACATTCTTTTGATATAATGTAAGCTTCTGATTATATGATGGCATCCATTTCTTAAATTTTTTGTTTTAAATGAATTATTAATTGAAAATTATTATGTTATTTTAAAAATTTAACTGACTGTACCTTTATTTTATCTGTGTCCATAGGTGTGTTTGCAATTAGAATCTTTGCATTTTCAATTTTTTTGGGTTGATTGACACCAACTTTCTTGTCAAGTAGAAAACCTGAAATCAATATGCAAAAATTGAATTTTACAAAAATACCATTTTTATATCACTTTAATTTTCTCCCTAATGGCAAAATTAGAAAAACTGTCATAATTTATTTGAACACCTTATTTATTGCCTTTATTAATCTGCACAAGTTGCATACTATAAGTATATATCCACTGACCATACACAAATATTCAGACACATACCTTCATCTAGATAAGAATCTGAAAGATTTCCACCTAATTTCTTGATTAATTGAATAGCATCAAGATTACCACTGCCCTAAAGAAAGCCAAAACACAAGTATAAAATAAGTCTTGAACTATTATTTTTTTTTTAAAAAACAGATAAAGAGGTTTATGTGCTTCAAAATAGTAAATACAAAGTAAACAATAGGAATAAATGTCTAAAGAATAAGTTACACTTCATAAAATGATAACTTTTAGAGTAACATTATATAACAGTATTAACAGTACCTTCAGTCTTAAAACAGATGCCACTGCCAATTTAGCAAACATATCCTTATGCTGGGTAAGAATTTTGGAGCTCAGTGTAGTTTTTGCAATATTCATCAGATCTTCACGAAATTTAACATCATCTTTCCTGAAAAGAAAAACAAAAATAGCAGTATAAAGCCATCAAATTTCTTATTCATTAGCTTTCAATTTTCTTTAAATATTCCAATTTAAGTTTAAATACAGATTGGTAAATATTCTATTTCTAAATAACAGGCTATAACAACCAGGCATTTCCCACAACCTACCCATTATCTCTAGCAGCATCAGTTAAAGCTTTCCTTGCTGCATCCACAGCTTTCCTCCAACCAGTTATGATTGTCTGGGGGTGAATTTTCAGTGAAACCAAGGCTTCAGCTTCCTGTCAAATAAAGAAGCATTTACTCTTGAATTATGAATATTATGAATTAAAACAATAAATGAAGGCCTGTGAGTGACATATCTAATTTAACCTACAGTGCATTCCAAACACACAGGAATGCTTGGTAAGACTAGGAAACTGATATTACATATTTATGTCAAGTAAATTTTACACATATTTTTTTCTTTCCTCTTTTTTTGCATTTTCCAGATTTGTACACCCTCTACACATGTTTACAAATGTTTCAAATTCCACTTGTGATCATTCATGTTCATGTCTTATAAGTACAATATTACACAAAATTAGCTTTTTTAGCCCTTTCAGTAGTTGAGTGTTCATGGCAATGTTGAGGATTAAGTATATTTACTAAGGGTCAGAGACCTATCTTTGAACACAAAAATTGCAGAATCATTAACAATTAAGAGTGAGACTTTTATTTGTAGCTGTTTGTATTTTTATCAGCAATACAACATATTAACCACTTGCACAACTCTATTAATTTTTAATTAATATTTTCAGTCTAATTATATTATGAGCATCAACTGTCATTAATTACAACACAATATTTTTTTAATGTGTTTTTTACCAAATGAGGCATTCATTCTATTCCTTATTTTAGATTAATCAACCAACTTATTGAAGTTGCCCGCATCATTTAATAGTGGTGATCTTCTGTATCTAGTCATCTTTGAGAGGTGAAATTCAAATGGCTCTATCAAATCTATGCAAGCTAAGTAGCAGGGCATCTACAGTTGACCACACTTCTCCTTTGTTTTAAATATATATGTACTGAATTGAATAAGTAGAGGGGTGTTGAAACTGTAAACTATTTTGTTTAAGGTATCCCATCAGAAAAAGTTTGAAAACCACTGGTCTAGATGGTAATTGAATTTGAATGGTTAACAACTTACTTTAAGTAGTTCACAAGCCAATACAACAACAGATGTTGTTCCATCTCCAACTTCATCATCCTGAACTTTAGAGATATCTGGAATGGAATTCATAATGTCTCTCATTTTAACATATTTTTTATTGCAAAATAAAGAAAGAATAGCTTGAAATTAAATTTTATAAAAATAAAAAAATATATATTATTCTACTCTAGTAGCAAAAAGCTACTTTTAATTAATCTAGTTTAGGCTAGATAACAGAATATTAAAATTTGAACATTGGGAATTTCAACGCGGCCTCATAAAGTATTATATCATCCATCTATATAGCTTACTTAATGCTTATGAACCTAACAGTCAGAAACTTACCAACAAGCACTTTGGCAGCTGGATTATCAACACCAATTGACTTCAGTATGGTTGCACCATCATTTGTTACTTGAATGGTCTCATTATTAGAGCTTGTCTGTAAAATCTTGTCCTAAGATTAAATATACTCATTTAAAAAAAAAAATTATAAAAATCCTGAAATTTAGTGGCATTACATGCATAACTCCTTGAAGATACACTACTAGAATGGAGCTTTTTTATAGTTAATTATATTTTTATTTTGATGCTTCCAGTGAATATCAGAGGCCACAATCTTCTCCGGCACAGAAATAACATGCTTTAAATCAATTAAATTCTTGCAAACTCCTAAAATATTTATTCAATACAAAAGCACAGACATTTAAATATTAGCAGTACAAAACGTGATGTCTTAAACTTATATTTACCATTCCTTTAGGGCCTAAAGTGCTTTTCACTAAATCTCCAATTGCTATGGCACCTACAAAGGAAGACTGAGGAAAGAAACAATGTTACAATTTATAATTCATAAACATGGATGTTACATTAATTATAATTGAGTTTTGTGTCACTGCTCTTTAAATTGTAAGTCATAAAATAATATTTTTAGTTTTCCCATACTCACACACACAAAAAAGAGATGTTCCAATACATTTAAATTTAATGAAAAAGTATTAAATTTAAAGGCAAATTATACAAGCAGCAGCAAAGAAAAACATAGGGTAAACTTTAAAGCAGTGTTTCACAACCTTTTTATTGGAATGAAACACTTTGGTGCGTTTAGACTGCTCGCGGAACCCCATGCAGTCACACAAGGGTTTGTTCTATTCCAAATGGGGCTCTTTCCCAAGTGACCCACATGCAGTCACACAAGGATTTGTTCTATTCCAAAGTGGTCTACTGCCAAAGTGAACCACTTGAAGTGACACAAGGATTTGTTCTATGCAAAATGAATCTCCTTCCCAATTGAATTCCCTTGCTACTAAGTTAAAGTACTAAGTAATTGTCACTAGTCATTATACTGATGAACTTTAAGATTCCTATTGACAAAATCCACTTTTGGTACATTCAGCTCACATAACACAATATTAGCTGTAGTCGACAGCTCCTGAGTTTTAGTTTGGTCGTCAGCTGTGGCATCATCTAATTTTCAATTCTTAATAAATCGGCCCATGGTCCCGCAAAACACAAGTTTTATGAAAAATAATGATAACACTAAACAACTAATTACTACACACTACCACTACTGTCAGACTTGGTCACTGTCAATTTCTGTTATTTTTATATTTTTACTGGCCATCAACAGAACCCTGGCTGGCGCTCTTGGAACCCTTAGGTTCCTCTTAGAACCCTTAGGAAAAAATGCAAATCTTCCAATTGTCAAAAAATATATAAGAATACTCAATTTAATAAAATTCTTAAGCCAAAGTTCAATTAAAAGTAGATTTTCTTTTGCAGTTACTTTATTTAATTAGGCCAAGGCCTACATAAAAGTAAAAATTAAACAATTTAAACTTATCATTTGTTAGATATATAAAAATAAATTTACTTGGCAAAATTAAAATGGAATTTTAATCCTCAAGGAGAATAATTCCTCTACAGACCCCAAGATCGGCCAGAGGATAGGATTAGGAAAATAATGTTAGTAAGTTTTGTCTATTGTGATCATTATGCTGTTGTGACAGTGTTCTGTGTAGTCAAAAGCGCTCAAAGTTTATTAGCTCCAACCCGCAAAATAATTGAAAATATATTGACAAAATAAATACAAAAATAAAAACATTCATCATGACATAATTTGAAAGAAAAGAACTTTGAGAACATAAACATACCATTCTTGCTGTCTCAGACTTTTCCTCCTCCGCGCCATATCTCAAAATCTGTACTGGGTTTAGGGAAACCTGAAATAATATTTAAAAATTTAATAATATTTACTAATTGAGAGAGACAGAAATTATTAAGGCATTAATTTGAGTGATATTAATTGAAGAAGATAAGAAGAAGAGGCATACACAATACTGAGGATGCATCTAAATAATAATATACTAATAATCCATCCATCCATCCATCCCTGTGGTGCCCATGTACTTCCTTCCACTTAGACCTAACTAATATAATAATACAGTCGAACCCGGTTGTGTCGACGGCCTCGGGGTTTGCCAAAAAGCGTCGAGATAACTGAGGATCGAGATAAACGAAAACCAATATGGCGGCAAAATATTAACATGTGCTTGAAATTTCTTTATGTACATGATGTGCGTTAATAAATGTAGTGGTAATATTTAACATGACATAGTCACAACACACTGTAGTCCGCCAACACGTCTTTCCCTGCTGTGACGTCATCTAGTTCACTGTGACACACAAAGCAACAATATGACCATCACTATCAATACGATACGGTGATATTTTTTAACCTTTGACACACCAACCAATCCCCCTACCCGTGTGTCTCGTATACCACAAATTTCCTTGACAACCAACAATGCAATGCTAAGATGGGGTTGTCGATACAAACGCGAAAATACGGTAGTGAGATGGTGAAGTGGCATCAATAACTAACATTTTCGAAAGCTGGCGATTGGTCATGGGGATCGAGATAACCAACGTTAAGTGGCAAATTTGGCCCATTTTGTGCTCGAGATATTAGGGTTCGGCGACATAAAAGAATCGATATAACCGATGAGAAAATGCTAAGACAAAGAGAGAATTTGGCGGTTCCACTTCAAAAACGTCGACTTAATAGGGTTGGCGAATTAACCGAGGTCGAGATAAGCGGGTTCGACTGTAAAAGTATATTTTGGCCATTTCAACCAAAATTAATAAATCTGCCACAAATTCCAAATGGGCGAATTAACTGAATATCGTGTTATATTTCGACTATTCATGCAGAATAATAAGGGCATGTGCCTACAAAATAAATAGAAGTTTCACAGGCCTACATAATAAACAGAAGTTTTATTGTCAGATATATCACTGTCAATTTCATTTGAATTTTGAACTCTCTTTCGACTTTTTATTTAAAATGTTCATTAAACAAAGATGAAAACTATGTCACTTTCTGCATAACCATGATGGGATGAAGATGATAATTAAATTATTAGCAAGCAAATGATTTATTAATACAATAGTAATACTCTAGGACCCTGTTTCCCAACATAGGGGGCAATTTGAGTGTTTAGGGGGGCAATTTGAAAAATGAGCTGTCTAGATTTTGAAAAGTAACCTATGATTTAACTTGTATATTAAAAGGAGAATCGTTAAAGTTTCAATTAAACGTTCATTACAAGTGTTGTAAAAATCATTTATGTTTCTTTAGTGAATAACCCTATTTTTGAATATTAAAATTATGTATATGATACATGAGGGGGCATAAGAATTTTAAAAAAGGCTTAGGTGGGGCATGACACAAAAAAGGTTGGGAAACACTGCTCTAAGCTAACCGTATAGTACTAGGCATAAGGCTAGGCCTATAGTCTAGACCAGTGGTCGGCAAACTCAAAAGAGCCAGAAATCAAGAACCATGTTTTTCTGAGTCAAACCTGATTTGTGGCTGACTGGCCGAGCTGCACTCAGAGCCACATGCGGCTCCCGCGATTTGCCGAACACTGGTCTAGACCAGGGGTCACCAAACTACGGCCTGCGCCGGAGGCCAGTTCATCCATGGTACTTGCACTTGCTTGTTAAAACGTATGGAGACGTGATGCAATTTAAATTTCAATATGATGATTGTAATACTAGGATATCTTGGCTGCTATGCGCCTTTATTTACCATTTATTATTTTAATTATTGTATCTAGATTTTCGTGTTTATTACAGACCTGTTTACCCCCCAACTCCTAAAATCGTACAATACCATCTGAAAATCGTGCAATACAGTATCTTAATCGTATAAATAAACATACAGTATTTAAAATGAATACTCGCATCTCAGTGCCTAGTGGGATCGAGTTAAGCTGGCGCCAAAAAAGATAACCACTAAAAGTAGATTATCTATGTTTATAATGCAATCTGGGGTCACTTTGTTTTGCAGACGTATTTTGCTATAGATATTAATTATATTGAGTGGACATTCAGATCACATTTTCACAGTCTGTCACTGGTAAAAATAAAGTTACTGGTGAAATTTAACGTACTCAGATCAGCATTAAAAAATATGTATTCAATAAGAATTAATTAACAAATGATGACATCATTTAAAAAACCTACCAACTAACCTGAGGTTGTTGTTTTTTAATTTTAGGAAAAGCTGGTTTAAAAATTGTACAATAAGAATCAAGTTCCATTCATTAATTAAGCATAATCCCGCTAATAAATGATAGTCTGATAATTACCAAAAACTGGGTAGTATATGGGTGAAAGAAAGAAGAGTGTTGGAAACATAAAGGGACATTAAAAATCATAGTCGCTGCGGTTCGAACTTCGGCAAGTTCAGTTGTGCGGAAAACAGAAAATGTGGAGAGAACATAGTGCTAAAGATATGTGAGAAAGCTAGGAACTTGGTGTGGTATTCTCTGGCACTGGATGAGTCTACTGATCTCTCACAACTTCTAGTGTTTATTTGTGGTGTCAATTTGGACAAAGTAAGGATTTGGCATCCATTTGCAGTATGAGTATGCATGGAACAATTTATGTCTGTGAGCAAACATTTTCAAAAATAAAGTATGTCACTGTATGTGAAGTCAACACATTGAATGAGAGGGAATGATGAACATTTGAAAACAATTCTTTTGAATGGATGCATCAATTCCAAACCAAGCATCGATATCTTGAAAGCAAAATGTCAGTTCCACAAATCTCACTAACCTTTTTTCCTGCTTAGTTTGTGGGATTCAAATATGTGCGCACAAGGTCTGATGTAACTATCTTTTTGCTAACATCTTTGCTAACTTTTTTTAGTAAATAAATATGTTGGTTGTCTTGGATTTTTTGCATTGCACGCCATTCTCCAATAGTTAACATGGAATACTAATTTTTCCCCAGAGCTTTCCTTCCGGCTTGCAAGTATTGTACAGAATGATTATCCGGCCCGCCATGAAAAATGTTTGGTGACCCCTGGTCTAGACAATAATTTTCCCTAGCTTAAGTTCTAGTTTGGTAAATTTACAGTTAACGGCATGGGTTTTGCCAAGTGTTGTCTCACCCTAAGCGTAGTAAAGTCAATTTGTGGAATCCCAACACACTAAAACAATTTAACCCACATTTCAAAATAATTTCTGGGGAGGGGAGCAACTCCTCCCCAATTTCAATACAAAAATAAGAAAGAAAATAATTCACAACCCCTCCCCCTTTTTTCCAAGACACAAATTACAAATTGAGAAGGGGAAAAAATGAAATAAATACAGAGCTAAATTTTGAAATCAAAACAACTATGACTATGGCTCTATGCCCAGTAGTTGACCTGGGGAATCTCCATGCCATGGCCATGATCGTGGCAGACATCACCAGCTCTGCACCTAACTGAATTTTAGCTTAATGTTTTTTAGAACCTACTGATTAACATGTAGATGTAGTCAGCTCAGGATTAGTATTTGGTATTAATAGTAAAAATACTAATATACTAGTAACTAGGGCAAGATAAAAGTAACAGTTAGTGCCATTAATTAGTGGGCTTATTTTCATTTATAAACTTTTATTGTTAAGATTTCATATAATAAAGGCAAAGGGCATCATAGACTATAATAACAAAGTGATAATTGCTTTTTCTTTTCACCCTCAAGTGTGGGGAAAACACAGAGGTAATGTTCTATGTTTTCGTTAGTAACTGCAATAATATGACACCGGTTCGTACAAGCTGACTGAAGAGCGAACGCCAGCCATGCCATGAGTATGACTAGTATGAGCGAGACTTTTCGTAGTCAACTGGCATGCGCCTTCCATGATATGCAAATCATAAAAACAGGCCAAACGTGTAGCGATTTAAACCAGAAAGCATGTACAAACATTAAATTAGGAGTACTGTGAGAATATAACCATTTTATTATAAAATATAATGTGAAATAAGACGTCACCATGGTAAATCTTTGATTATCCGGTTCGTCACGTTGTATTTCACTGGAATGACGATTTGCAAGAACTGTTCAAATTGATGGTATCGATACCATAAAGCTATTTTTTTAAAAATATAATTTGTTAAAACACTAAAATAAAGTGCAAAGGGTGCTTGTTCGCTTCCCTGTGTGTGTGGCTAAAATTTATTTTGAAAAAAGGAAGTTTAAATTTTTTATTATATTTGGCAAACAATTTTTTAACATGTAATACAGTTAGGTCGAATACAAAAAGTTTTGCTGATAAATCTAAGCCATACAAACTCGAATGTTCGTGAGATCTATTGGTTGTGTCAAGTGTGCATTTCCGGTTAAAATCATTCATTGACGAATTGCTGTCGATTACACCGATAACCAACGCAAGATGTTACCTGTAATAAATTAGCCTATGTTTTCCAATTAATTCTAATGAAATTTAATATAAATAAAATGAAATACGCTAGTAAAAATTTAAATATTTTCACTGTCAAAAACGTATGTGAATATTGAATTTCATAATAATCTTAAGTTAAATAACTAAAAGGCCAATTTAAAGAAGATTTTCTTTTTACCATCAGGTGATACATAAAGTACGGTATTGAAAGATTACAAATAATAAATTGTTCACATCACAACTTTGACACCCCTTAAATATCCGAGATCCCCCCCCCCCCAAAAAAAAAAATGCAGCTGCAGGAAGTAGTTGCAGGGTCCACGCAACTGGTATGAAGATAATCTATTTTATTTTGCTTTCTTGTTCATTTGATTTTTTGTTCAATGTAGTTACAAGATTTGCATATTCTTGAAATGAAAAGTCGGGGCAGTTAAAAGAACGTATCGAATAGATGTCTTCTTTAGCAGACAATACACATCAAGAAATAACATATAATTAGAAATAAAATAATCAATAACGTTTGTGTTAGACAATCTCAATGAAGTCAATTTAGCGCTATGTTTTAATTGCCATGTCTCTTCATTTCAAGTCTAACCATATCTTCTTCCAATATTTCATTCACACGACTTGAACGCAGTCCTTCACATGTTATCTTTGTTCGTTAAAGAAGTTTGTTTGTTTGTTTTTGTTGTTGTTGTTTTTTTGCTAACACGTCCGTCGTTTCGTTTTGTCTTCTTTTTTTCAGACTTTCCCAAACATTTGGTTACTAATTATTTCCTTTTTAATGTATCCTTGCCCCACCCGCACCCTCATCCATGAGGATACTATGGCGATGAAAACCATAACTATCTACACCTTAAGTTCTAATGCAACAGAAAAGACGAACAATAAATCACTTTGTCTTGACTCCAATAAATGCGCCCCCTTCACCAAAAAAAACAAACAACAAAAACCATTGATTTTTCCTTAGAATTTGTCTCTGAAATATTTATTTAATTAATAGAAATAGCCCGCCAAACAATGACAGCTGCTATGCGTGAACTTCCCGTCTACTAATGTTATTTGACTAAATATGCATTCAAGTAACGCACCTGAGCACAAAAATGCGCCAATTAGTGCTAAATTCTGGGAATTTTAAGTTGTGCATCTATTGAACACATCGTAACAGCACTCCTAGTGACTCCTAGAGAATTAGTATTAGTGATTTTTTTCAAGAAAAAAAATAGTGAAGCGATACAATCAACATACAAATTATTAGTTTAAGTTTAATTTAAGAAAACAAATTCTTTTACTTTTATTTTATCAACTCCAAAAAAAAAAAAAAAAAAAAAAAAAACCCTTCAAAATTCAAATTAAATATCAACATTGAATAGGTAAATGTCTTGAATTTGAAAAGCAACAAATATGTGAGGTGGAAGTTTTTGGTTTGGTGTCGTGGGCAAGTTTAAAACAGATGTACAAACCAAGTGTGCAAAAATAATTACTTCCATCAAGATAAGTCGCTTTAAATAAAACATCATGATAAAAATAGAAATAGCTAATCAGAGATATGCCCTTAAACTTTCCAAAAACGTTATACTTGCCTGTAAAATTATAGGGTAGTAAGGGTAATGTAAAATTATATACATGTGTAGCATTCAAGATTTGACACAGAATCCTTTCTCTGATTTACTCATACCTTTGGTAAATAAATAGTGAAACGAGATGTTAAGGCTTAAAAATAAAATACGAGACAATTAAGCGGACGTTTCGGCTAGATGCCTACTTCAGCAGACTATGACAATAAAAAACAGATTTAATTGTAGATATTTTTAAAAAAAATTATAGTCGAATCCTTTGTTTATTGGTGTACATTTTGTACTACTCCCCCCCCCCCTCCTTTTCTGTAAAATAAGAACATGGGGGACACACATTTATTTCCGTTTGTTTGGTTTGGTGGTGTGGGATGCGGGTACGGGAGGCGTGGGTGGGGGTGAGAAGGGGTTTCTCAAATGAATATAGTGAAGGTAAATTTCTAGTTAAAATTGTATTTATGTATTATGTAGGCCTAGAGTATATTTAAGGCATCACGACTGTAGTCCTAGTGTATATTTAAGGCATCACAACGAGTAAATCTCTATCATAACGACAACCATATAGCATTAAAACTAGTTGTTAATACGTCATCAAAATGTTTCTGCGATGATTTACGGCATTAATTTTCAAATGAAATTATTTTTATAGGAAAAAAATTCGGGGTTGGGAACGGATTAAGTCATCTTCCATGTAATAGATTTGTTTGACATTCGTCCTTTAAAAAAAAAATATGTTAGCGGCGCCCCCCCCCCCCCACGAACGGATTAATGACAAGTATTGATTCCACTGTGACTATATCATATAGCCTATTTTTAATTTTCCGTTGGCCGTTGAAAATAAAGGCATTTTGGCATTGATAGATTTTTCTTGCTTACTTTTCAGTTCGGACTTATTTTAGTATTTGCTCGACAGCGAATTCTTTTTTCTTTCCTTAAACTTAAAGTAGGGTACTTTAACTTTAAATCAAAACTTATGATTAAATTTTTTTTTACGATTTGAATTTGAAATAGTCAAATACTGAACAACTTTCGATCACTCAATCACTATCATTATCATTTAAGATGTGTGAATTGTGTGCACCCTGGCTGGTATTCGCCAAAAGACTTGCAACAGTTTTACCCCATTAATTCTACATAACGGTTATACTTGTTCGTAGCCTCGCGATACAGATTTAAATTATGCTTTGACAACCTGGAATAAGTCCCCCCCCCCCCCGGGGCCCTTTTTTTGACCCGCAGGCGTGACAAGGATTATGTGTTTTTATTACGCCAAATGACTAGTAACGCCCGGTTAGCTCAGTCGGTAGAGCATCAGACTTTTAATCTGAGGGTCAAGGGTTCAAGTCCCTTATCGGGCGAATCTTTTTGTCTTTTTCAGTTCTCTTATCTTTGGAGTAAATTCAAGTTTCTCAACGATTTTTTGACTAAACAAAACTATACATCGATATTAAAATTGGACAAAATGGGTACAAAACTAAGTGTGGCACTGTTTCAGTCAATAAACTTTATTTAGGGAGGGAAAGGTAAGGGAGTCTTTTTAAATCAGCTAATTATAAGATATTCCATTCCAAATGTCGCATAAGAGATGGAATCGGTGGGCCGTCGAGCGTGAGCTCTTAATGCCCCCCCCGGCGCTCCCCCACACAAACCAGAGCACTGAAGGACTTAACCCGACTCCAGCCCGTGCGGGAGGGCGCCGGGAACCTCCCCCTTGACCTAGGGGAGGCCCGGTCGACCGAGGACGCTGCGTTTAAAGCGTCCGCAGTTAACTCTCTGTGGGTCAGGACGGCTTTGCTTCCACTCCGGTGGTTTGGTGTTGCGTTACCAACCCCCACCGCCCAAGGAGTCTTTCGGTCGGGACGTTGGTAGTGGCGGGACGAAACGGTTGCCTAGGGGCGGCTTTCTCACGGCCGCGTAGTTTAAATCATCGGCATGGGTTTTTTGAGGGCCACCCAAGCCTCATACCCATTAACAGCAAACTAGTAATCATGTTAGTGGCAGCTCCCGTTGCGTTGGGAGTCATGCGTTTGGCCGGGGTTTTTTAGCTTCGGGTGGACAAGTCCCCCCTACTAGTCCGCCACGCCGCGTAGAGGCAAAACCCCATGTGGACGCCCCCGAATTTCTTCGAGGACGCGGTCGCTTTCGCAACCCAGAAAGATATTCCATTTCCCGGTACGCCTGTATGATGCCAGGGCGCGGTGAGCTTGTCTTCGTATCTTAGGGCTTGGGTCTCTGTTGAAAACATCTAGTGCTTCGGCAATTTCGTTTTCTAAATGTACGGGACTGCCATCACAGAGTGTGTGGAGTACTTGATACCTGCATTTTTAAAAAAATGAAATAAAATGCTTTTTTTAAAAAAAAATGTTTATTTTTTTTTCACGAAACTTAAAGATAATGAAACACTAATAGTAATACACCACTCTCCCAAAACTCTTTAACTGTAACACCACTCTGAGAATTGGCCTGTAATTTTATGTCTTTTTAGAGTAAAATATTGATATCAGTATCAGTGGTTCTGAAACATTTACTGTCATAGGCCTATTGTGATGAAATATTTTACATATGGAAATGATTAGCTTAATTCAGCGTTACCTCATCCATTAAGTTATTTTAACGTAGGGGAATTATTGAGTGAGAGTTTTAATTAACTAGGTTCTTCACTGATCAATTATTCTAATAGTGCTAGACGGGCTTGGTGAAGGGATTAGTACTATCTTACCGATGAGAATCTGGAATCCTGATTGAAATTAAAAACGACATACAAACCAGATTTATCAAAACTTTCCAAGGAAATGCAAGGTTCACATTAAATGCAAGGTCATAGTTCACATTAAATGCCAGGTCATAGTTCACATTTAATGCGTATTTTTCTATTTTTAGTCAATAAGATTATTATTATATCTGGTTGAATTTAAAGTTTAATGCGACTTTTTGTATTTTTAGTCAATAAGATTATTATTATATCTGGTTGAATTTAAAGTTTAATGCGACTTTTTGTATTTTTAGTCAATAAGATTATTATTATATCTGGTTGAATTTAAAGTTTAATGCGACTTTTTGTATTTTTAGTCAATAAGATTATTATTATATCTGGTTGAATTTAAAGTTTAATGCGACTTTTTGTATTTTTAGTCAATAAGATTATTATTATATCTGGTTGAATTTAAAGTTTAATGCGACTTTTTGTATTTTTAGTCAATAAGATTATTATTATATCTGGTTGAATTTAAAGTTGAATGCGACTTTTTGTATTTTTAGTCAATAAGATTATTATTATATCTGGTTGAATTTAAAGTTGAATGCGACTTTTTGTATTTTTTGTCAATAAGATTATTATTATATCTGGTTGAATTTAAAGTTTAATGCGACTTTTTGTATTTTTAGTCAATAAGATTATTATTATATCTGGTTGAATTTAAAGTTGAATGCGACTTTTTGTATTTTTTGTCAATAAGATTATTATTATATCTGGTTGAATTTAAAGTTGAATGCGACTTTTTGTATTTTTTGTCAATAAGATTATTATTATATCTGGTTGAATTTAAAGTTTAATGCGACTTTTTGTATTTTTAGTCAATAAGATTATTATTATATCTGGTTGAATTTAAAGTTTAATGCGACTTTTTGTATTTTTAGTCAATAAGATTATTATTATATCTGGTTGAATTTAAAGTTGAATGCGACTTTTTGTATTTTTTGTCAATAAGATTATTATTATATCTGGTTGAATTTAAAGTTTAATGCGACTTTTTGTATTTTTAGTCAATAAGATTATTATTATATCTGGTTGAATTTAAAGTTTAATGCGACTTTTTGTATTTTTAGTCAATAAGATTATTATTATATCTGGTTGAATTTAAAGTTTAATGCGACTTTTTGTATTTTTAGTCAATAAGATTATTATTATATCTGGTTGAATTTAAAGTTTAATGCGACTTTTTGTATTTTTAGTCAATAAGATTATTATTATATCTGGTTGAATTTAAAGTTGAATGCGACTTTTTGTATTTTTAGTCAATAAGATTATTATTATATCTGGTTGAATTTAAAGTTGAATGCGACTTTTTGTATTTTTTGTCAATAAATAAGATTACTATTACTATAATTGGTTGTATTTAATGTTTCGTGGCTAGTTTAAACCGACTCCGAAAAACATGGTTCTTGACAGGTTCTTGAAAACAAATATGGCTCTCAAACTTTTCTTAATCATCCTGCTGCTAAATTTTTTTTTAGCTCTTTTGACTAACGAGTTTGCCGACCACTACTGGTATATATATTATATATATATATAACAGTTATTTGAGCAGTTATCTGCAAGCCTCACTTGTAGGGATTAACTGTAAAAATGTACTTGGAAATACTACTGGGCTCAAAGGACGCACACACGTGTCTTTTAGAGCCTTGTCCTTCAATTTTCTGTGATCATCGTTCAATCATGTAAGATGTAAAGAAACACACGCGCTGGCGGGCGCTGGTCTCAGAAAAATCAGTCTAAAACATATACAGTTGAAAGTCTAAAGAATACCATTTGATGAAGGAGTGAGCAGTGGCGTAGCGAGTTTAACTCGCGCCCGGGGCACAATACCTTTTAAGCGCCCCTCCCATACCTTTTTAGCGCCCCCCTATTCGAAAACCATACAATATTATAGTAAAATATACCATTTGGCGCCCCTTTGTGAGTAGCGCCCGGGGCATGATGCCCCCCTTGCCCCCCTCACTACGCCAATGGGAGTGAGCCATTCGGTCTCAGACAAAAATGAAAGCAAGTTCCCAAAAACAACAGAATCCCTCCATTGCCACGAAATAGAAATTAGGCAGTGAGGTTAATTCCATGGTGGTTGGTTTATTCCAAAATTACAGACAAAGATATAGTGAGTTAAATATAGTATTTATGTTAACCACCAGAAACCTAGTTATACACTGGGCATTTCGTCACATGGAGATTTCCGATACCCAGTCACTACTGGACGTTGTAACGTCATCACATTAAAAGTCAAGATTACATCAAGGTTAAAAATAAACTATTGAATCCGTTGTCGCTGGACTCTAAAAGGCGTGGGGCTCGTGGGCAGATGCTGACTTTGCCTTGAATAAGGGTTAGGGTTAGGGGCTCATGGGCAGATGCCTACTTTGCCTTGAATAATGGTTAGGGGGTCATGGGCAGATGCCTACTTTGCCTTGAATAAGGTTTGGGGTTAGGGGCTCATGGGAAGATGCCTATACTTTGTCTTGAATAAGCTATAGCCTTGTGTCTATGCACTCATCTCCTAATTGATGCCAGCAATGAATTCATCCTATCTTTATATAAAGCATGCCATTGTTATAAGGTTTTACCTTGATATTATAATTCACAAGCGCCCCTTTAGACCTTACACCAGCCCCTTAACGCCCCGCCCCACTAACCTCTAATACGACTATAGGCAATCTCTCTTAGATTACCAAATATAATGGGAAAATGCGTCGTATCATATACGAATAAGGCTCGTCAGTTTTTGGTCTTCTTACCTAACGTTTTCATCAGTGTCTTGCAACATTTCAAACACACGATCCCAGAAAGCTGTGATGTCCTTTTGAACACGACACGGACACATCTCACGGAGAGCTCGTTGTCTCACCTGCGGGGAATGAGAAGACGTCACACTAAATTACAGGCGAAGTGAGCTATTTTAAAATATTTAACTTAAGTATTCTGTCACCTTCTCAGTGCGATGTTTGTACTATAATTGTACATTAAAATTTTAAATATAATAACGCTAACTCACTGATTTAGAGAGCTTAAATGTATTATGTTTGGGTCCTTCAAAGCTTGGAGAATGCTGAAACTAGAACTTTCACACGGAACTTGTGGCTGAATGTTGCCTCGGGTATTTAAGGGGCCCAATTGATTCATCATCATCATCAGGTCCCGTAGTCCTTCGACCGTTGGGGCGCCACAGATGACATGTACACTATTCTTCTCCATTCCTCTCGGTCTTCTGCCCTACGCATAGCATCGCCTAGTTGTAATCCCGTCCATTCTTTGATATTATCTTCCCATCTTTTTCTTTGTCTTCCTCTTCTTCTCCCTCCTCTAGTAGTGCCCTGCAAGATCTCTTTGGCGAGCCCTTGTTTTCTGGTCACGTGGCCATACCACTCAAGTTTGCGTTTTTTAACAGACGTCGGGAGGTCATCGTATTGTCCAATTGCCTGACGAATCCTTTCTTTTATTTGCTCATTGGTGATGTGGTCTCTATAGCAGATGCCATGAATGCCTCTGTATTTATAACATCTCATCTCCATCGCCTTTATTTTCCTTTCAAGTTCTGCTGTTAATGTCCAAGACTCACAGGCATATAAGAAAATGGAGAGGATTAATGAGCGCATCAGCCTGATTTTGGTGCTGGGGGCTATATTTTTGTCGTTCCATATTTTCTTGAGCCTCTTTAGTGCTGTCGTGGTCTGCGCAATCCTGGCCATTAATGCGGGCCTGGAGCCTTGTTCCGATACTATTGCTCCGAGGTACTTGAAGCTGCCAACTGTCTCTAATCTTTCCTCCCCGACCTTAATTTCAGTGGTGATGCCATTGGTGCTATTCGTCATCATTTTTGTCTTTTCTGCACTGATTTGCATGCCAAAGGACGATGAAGTCTTGTCGAGACTCTTTACTAGGTTGGCTAGCTCTTCCTCGCTTCCCGCCAGTCCGTCATATGTCATCCGCAAAACGTAGATTGGTGATCGTTCTGCCACCAATGCTGACTGTCCCTACATGCGTTTCTAGTGCATCTGACATAATTCTCTCTAAGAAGATGTTGAACAGTGTGGGGGAGAGCAAGCAGCCTTGTCGTACTCCAACCGTGGTCTTGAACCATTCTCCGATGTTATTGTTGAAGAAGACTGCGCACTAGTGGCCTTATCATAGAGGCTTCTTATCATTCTGCTTAAGTTTGTGTTGATGTTGTAGTGCCTCATGGTGGCCCATAAAGCAGCATGCCAAACCCTGTCGAATGCCTTCTTGAAATCCACAAAGACGTGGTATAGGTTTTGTTGGTGTTGAGCATATTTCTCACATAGTATCCCAATTGATTGCAGGGGCACAAAGCCGAAGCGTGACAGGACGGCCTAGAAAAGTGACGGATCTTTCCTTAGAGTAATTATATTTACATTTTCGAATGGTACCGGTGGTAAGAATATCAAGAGGGTGGCAGATATACAACTATAATTTACTACTGTGTTATAACCACGCCTCTTTCTCTTGGTCTGAGAGATACAAGGCGACCATACCCGAGACAATATAACAACAAGACCGTTAACTGCGTCCAGCTACAGCGTATGACCTTACAAATATATTTTTTTTTCTCTGACCACGTGTTGATGTAATTTAAAATAGCTAAGGGGTGGGGGTCTGGATTTTGTATATGTCTCAGCAAGTCTAAGCCCGGCACCGAGTGCGTCATTACTTTCTGTACAACTTTGTAAGAAAACTTTTGGCTGACAGATTGGTGAAGCTCTTCCTCTGACAGATCTTACAATAGCCATTGTTTTTGTTTCTTTACTGCATTCCGCTAAAAGTTGTTAATATGTATTAGAGCAGGTATGGGCAAACTTCTTTTGATGAGGGCCGGTAAGAGAATCCCCCCCCCCCCGGGTTGCTGCTGGCTGGATGGATTGTGTCTAATGCAAGGTGTCCTGCATGTACGATCGGAGTATCTCCAAAAAATTTTCATTTATAAAAAAAATGCGTATTTTTTAAATGTAAGAAACAGCTGTCAATGTCTTGTCAAAATTTAGCATGGAGTCAGAAATTGGTGTTTTTTTATGACAACGTCATGTTAAATTAATTTAATTGAGACTAGAATAAAAATTCATTAGATGAAAACAACGTGTCCAATGTATGTATGACCTTATCCAACTATTAGAATCAAGACGATGCAGCTCCTTGTTTTAATACCCCGATGGAAAATGTTTTGCAAGTTATTATAAATCATATGGAACTTTCGTCCCATTAAATTTTTAAAAAAATGTTGAATTTGAAGTTAAAACCAATCAGGTAATGTGTTGATGATGGCTCTAATAAGCTGTGATTTCTCAATTGAGACAGCCAGTGGATAAACAGAATAATTCAAAACCAGTTTGATTGTGTTATTGACGAGCGTCCATCTGAACTACAAACTGCAGTTATCGATCTGAAATCCACAAATATATTGCTAGACAGTTTATTTACAGAGCTGCATTCTCAGATGAGCCATTGCGAACAATTTCGATAACTGTGACTACTAACTTTAAGCCTCAACTAAATGCCTTTGTGTCATTGTGGCAAAAGTTTCATGCTATTCACCAATGGGAAAAATTCACGTGTTCATTTATGCAGATACTGAATTTGTAAAATTTAAAAAATCGTATTATTAATTTAACTAAATAATCACATGGTGGGCCGGATAAACCGAAAGCCGCGGGCCGCATCAGGTCCGTTGGTCGTAATTTGCTCACTCCTGTATTAGTGCCAACCATTTTTAAAGGTGGAAAACTGCGTATACTCTAAATTTATTTTTTTGTTCCAACAGTTGTCTCTCTTAGCGTCAAGCATAACTTGAATTATTTGAGTTGACTTCGGAATAATGAATGACAGCTAGGTATCAGTGGGAACCACGGCTACTTTGCTACAGCTTATTATTTAAAAATAAGATAAGATAAGATTATTTAAATGATCCTAATAAATGAGTTTTGATTACATTGTTTTAATTTCAGAACATGGGTAAATATATTTACTAAGACAAAATTTAAAAAATAAAATAACTATAACAATTTAAACACATGACTTTTGATGTATTTCCCAAAAGCAAAAATTACTCATCACCAATAACCTCACCCCCCCCCACCACCTTTTAGTGACCTAAAACATGGACATTAAACCTAAAGAATTATTTCTTTATTTTTGTACGAGCCACGAAACAAATGTTTTCTTTTTTTTGTTTTTTCTTAAATTTTTTTTTTTTAAATTGTATATTTTAGATTAAAACTCTCAGCTGCTAACGTAGCTGGTGATTGCCATGGGTGCATGCTCCCCACACACTTGAGTTAGTGAGCTTATTGAACCTGATGGATTTTATCTGAGTTTTACCATATTTGAAGATGCAGTACTTTTAAATATTTTATTATGACAGCTATTGTCTCCCGATGAATGGTGTGTCGAACTCAGGGGCGTAGTGAGGGGGGCATCATGCCCCGGGCGCTACTCACAAAGGGGCGCCAAATGGTATATTTTACTATAATATTGTATGTTTTTCGAATGGGGGGGCGCTAAAAAGGTATTGGGGGCGCTAAAAAGGTATTGTGCCCCGGGCGCGAGTTAAGCTCGCTACGCCACTGGTCAAACTTAAAGGCTTTTCTTACCTGGGGACTAGAATGCCAGGTCAGGTCAATGATGATGTCAATATCAGTGGTATCTGTGCAGAGTCTGAGTGCGTCATTGATTCCAAGTAGTGACGGCTTCACAATCAACTCATTGTCGAAAAATGTCATTTTTATTTATATATTATGTATATTATTTTTGTATGAACACTTTATTAAATGGTGAATATGCTTATGCCTGGCATTAAAAATGTACTGTTCAGATGACTCGATCCTGGATGTATTGTCTTGTTCTTTACGAGCTGTTGAATTTAGTTAAAATGAAATGTCTACATATTTTTATTGGTAAACACATAAATTATAATTGGGTAAAATGAAGATTTTTTACAAAGCGAGAAAAGACTTCTTAATTTTTAAAGAAAATGATAACTGAAATTGAAGGAAAGAAAAAGAAAGAAAGAAAAAGAAAGAACGAAAGAAAAAAGAAAGAAGGAAGAAATAATACAAATAAAAAGAAAAGAAAGAAAGTTAGAAAGAAAGACAAAAAAAAAAGAAGGAAAGAAATGTGTTGAAATATAAGTTTACGCGCGTAACATTACATCTTACCAAGAGTTACCACAATTTTCTATCCAAAGAAAACTCCAAATTTATGCTCTATAAAAGTGGTGTATATATAGGCTAGCCCAAGTAAGTTGCACAAGAGAATGAAAATCCTGATCGTATGATTCTATTTTTACCAAACTATTCATACGTTTCCATAACCTACAAAAATAGAAGAACACTTCTACGGCTCCGTACAAAACATCAGTGTTCGTCATTTTTTTTAAAAAAGAGGCCTACGCCTACTCGCCAGAAATGGAATTCAATAGAAATTGTAAAAAATATGATAGACCAATGAATTAAATAACTTTATTTTATTCATTAGTTGAATACATTAATCTATTAACACTTGCTGTCACAAGCAGTAGATGCTTTATTAAAATAATAATAATAATAAATTTTAAAAAAATAACAGACCAACCAACAAACAAATTTTTTTAAAAATCTTTGACGTGTCAGCAGTGACGTGACGTTTTGTTGTTAATATGTCTGTTATTTAGTGACTGCTTGATGTAACAAGATAGTAGTTACATTTGTTGGGCACAGAGCTTTCGCGATGGCCCTGCAATCCTTGCGAAATCAATGGGCTCTGATTTGGCATATATAAAACATGTAAAATACAATCTGCTGTGGACTAGCATGTAGCTTATAAGACATTTCAGGTAATATATCCCCCCCCCCAACCCATGTCCTCATTTTTGCAAACGGCCTCACAAAGCCGACATCACAACCAGTGGTTATGGGTCAATTCATTGGTGGTACTTTAGTAGTGTCTGGCGGTTAAAAGCGTTCACAGGTCCATGTGCTTTCTGGTTCAGTGTAAAGATAGTAATTGTATTGATAGAAAACTAACCAGGGAGTTAGGGAAAATTTATAGCAGTTGCTGATCATAAAATGTATTGTGTGGGCTAGGTGAATCTCAACAGTGATTAAAACCATCGTGTTAAAGTCAACGAATATTCCCATACAGAAATTTCGTCTTGGGGCCTGTCATAGATAGGGCAAGTGATGAGCAACTTACAAAGAAAAAACATACTTATTACCCGCTATTAAAGATGGATAAAATAAAATACATTTTTTCGATTTCCGAAAAAGAAAATACACAACAGAAAATCACGATAATTGTTTTTAAACAATCGAGCGTAACGCAACTACGTTAGCTAGTTCTTATATAACTTGTCAAACATTAAGGGCCGCATTTTGTGCATTTCCATAAAGTATCGCACTTTATAAGATTCACAGTTATGCTACCCCCGTCCACGACCTACTAGAACTGTAGAGGGCCATGCCCTGTCCGCCTTTGACCACAGTTATTTCAACAACTATTTTAAAAAAAGAAAAGAAAATATTACGCTCGTGCGGATTTTTTCAAGAACCTCGCTTAGCAAATATTATATTGCGCGTTATTGAAGCTTAACTTACAGTGTAGTGTATAGTGATACAAAATAAAATTATGTTTTGAAATTAATAATAGTAATGGACGGCTCACAAAGATTAAGGGACTTGAACCATTGACCCTCAGATTAAAAGTCTGATGCTCTACCGACTGAGCTAACCGGGCTCACGGTGTTAAATGAATGGCATCCTATCCAGTGTTTCTTTCAAACATTTTACCCGGGGGGGGGGAAGCTTTTTCGGATTTTGTGGGGGGGGGGGCAGTGCCAGTTGGCGGTGGCCAGAGGCGTAGCTAAGGGGTGGCTTATTGGGCATACGTCCCTGGGCGTTAGACTAGCAGGGGCACCAAAATGGGCTCTGACATTATTTGATGGTTGAAAATAACTCGTTTCAGATTGGGGGGGGGGGGGGGTGCGTAAAAATGACACATGTCCCCTGCCGACAAACACCTCACCAGATTGGTCTTAACTGGTCAAATTTTCTTTAGTTGTGGAGTGCCACAGTCAGGGTAATCATTTGGGGCAAGATTTTATGCAACCCCATACTGTAACATTGATCAGCGTGAGGGAAGGGGTGCAGAAATTGAAGGTGCTGAAGACAGTCACGCAGGGGTGCACTTTGGTGCAAACGTGATGAATTCAGTGTTGCTGTCAGTGGCGTAGCGAGCTTAACTCGCGCCCGGGGCACAATACCTTTTTAGCGCCCCCCAATACCTTTTTAGCGCCACCCCCTATCGAAAACCATACAATATTATAGTAAAATATACCATTTGGCGCCCCTTTGTGAGTAGCGCCCGGGGCATGATGCCCCCCTTGCCCCCCTCACTACGCCACTGGTTGCTTTCAAACAATTTTGCGGTGACATCTCAAACTTTCCGGCGTAACTGGGTTTTTGGCGCCCTTGGCTAATTTATTTTTTAAATTAATAAAAATGTAAAAACTAGAGATTTAGCGACGCCCTTTTGAACTGGCGCAGGCCGGCGCCCTTGGCAACTGCCCCAATGCCAAGCCGTCGTTACGCCACTGCCTGTGTGAAGCGCCAAAATTAGCCTTTATAAAGATGATCAAAGTCATCTTTTAAACTCCGCACCAATTCATTCCATTTGTGGTGCCCTTGAGTGTACACATTTTACTTGCTTAATATCGCCTTTTACATTTTTTAGTCAAAATAAAGAATTCATTTTAGCAAATACTTTAATTTAGTTTGCAGCAAACTGCAATTGGAGAGCCACGGAAGAGATGCTTGTTAATTTTTAAAAAAATGTTGGTGTTACTTAACCTTAGAAACATCGTGTGAGCCCACCAACCCCTGTGACTGCAGTGGGCCTCGGCTGTTTTAGGGGCTTAAAGATGTGATGTGGATATTTTCTTTTATCATTTTTCAATGTAAGGTGGTGGACAACAAAACCAAAAAGTGTCAAAAGAAGCCTCGAAAAGTCGAGCGATGGCTTTGCTTGACCTGCTTGTGTTATACAAATATTTTTTATATTACTAAATAGTAATATGGCTTTCATTTTTTATTTAAACCTCTTTGGGGCTTAACAACCTAGTTAAAAATGAATTTTCAGAAGATAAAAAAAGGTTTCATCACAAAAAAGCACTGCAAACATCATTTTATATGTTGAACTCATAAGAAAAAAAAATACTTATAATAATCAACTTACGTGTAATAATAACCTTTGTAAAATATTTTTACCAGAGTCAAATAGAAAAAAACGGTTACTTAGAAAGGTCCATACATTTTTATAAGTTATCAAAACTGGTCATTCTTATAAATCTTATATGAACGCCATTATTGTGTAAAGAAGACACGGGTTGTTTACCAAAATAAATTATGCATTTCCCAATATTCAGTTGATTGAAATTTTTATTTGGAATGTAAAACTATTACAACTTTTTACAGATAAATTACAAATTGAAACTTAGATATACTTTTACAAAAAGTTATTCCCAACTCCACAGAATTTACTATAAATAGACAAATTAGGAATAAGATTTTTTTTCTATAACAAGTGCCAACAAAAAATGGAATTTGCATGATAATAGAAATGCTAGTTCACAAAAATCTTCTTTTTTTAGTTTTCTGATAGAAAAAAATATTAATTTTAAAAAATCCGTGCAATAAGATGGGACAGTTTGTTTATTATTCTGATATTAAAAAGACAAAAGCAGTTGGGAATTTAATATATATAGGCTATTTTTTTAAAAACCTCTGTTATTCAGGAAACTTTATTACAAAATTAAAACATTTAAAGAAAACACACTCGCTTTCTAATAATTTACGAAATGTGCACTATTTGTATGCGACCGCTAATTCTTAATTAAAACAATATATCTCTATTTTTTTAAAGTTTCTATTTTATATAACTCAACATTCATTGAATCGAGTAATTTTATAATTATGCTAATAAAAATATTTTTAAAGCCTAATGCCATCATACAATTTATAATTAGCATGATTCAACTCAGTTCCCGAGTCTAATTAATTCATATTCAGGGAACAATGATCCCAGTAGCGTAACTTTTGCAGTCAAAGAACGTGTACTCGTTCAAATCCGCGAGTTGCATTTTCCAAATGAAACTCATTTGCCACATGAAATTAAAATGATTGCGCCGATAATAAAGTTCTCAGCCAATTTTAAGTCGCAATCTCAAAGAAAGCAGCGCCAGATACAAGAATAGTATAAGTCTCTAACAGTTTCGGAAGTTGCCAGCCATGTTTCAATATAAAATGCATGGCAGCAAAAATCTTCTTTGTTAATTGCTTAATAAATCAGTATGTATGGAATCATTTCATTGGTTTTTTTTTAAAAACATTTGGCATTGAAATGCGTACTTGTTTTAGTGTTTGCATTTATGTGGACATTGGTTGGGGGGGGGGGGGGTAGGTGATAACAGAATCAGACTCCTCTGCACAGCTAATAAAGAACAATGAAATGGGATCCTAAACGATGGTATAAAAATATTAAAACATTTAAATCTTCCAATCTTCATATTTATAACAAATTTCCTTTTAGCTTTTGTGTGGGCGTGGGATTTCTTTAACTTAACTTAAGAAGACTATACAGAAAATGAAATTCAATCTCAGAACAGTTTCATTAAATGTTTTCTGAGTTTCAGTCAAAGAATAATTTTGATATCCTAACATTACCAAAAAGAATAAGGGAATTATTCTACACTTTAAATTTGTTCTTATAAGTGAAAAGTCAAATAACTAACAAATATAGTGTATGTTTTTACTTGGGGTGTGCCTTGGAATTCTGGGAAGCGTCTAGGGGTACATTGGCTTGGCACGACCCACTTGTTTTATTGGGCCGTAGCTTTGGGTCAAAAAAAAAGGTTGTGTTTTAAATTTTACTTTTGATTGGCAATAATTTTCTAAGGTGAAACTAGTTCAGAAGTTCTGGGATTTTGGGCTATTCAGGGACTTGTCAATTATTGAATTGCATGATAGTTGAGCAACTGAAAACGTTTTCAATCTGTCTCGATGAACATCTCTTGTGTTGGCGCACGAGCCCGGTTAGCTCAGTCGGTAGAGCATCAGACTTTTAATCTGAGGGTCAAGGGTTCAAGTCCCTTATCGGGCGTAAAGCATGCTTTTTAGGTTTTTAAAATGGTGATGAGCACTTCAATTTCTACCATGAAAAGGTTAATTTAAAGAACATTCCAAATTTTTTTAAAAATATAAATTCAGAGTCAATGGGTGCATTTAAACATATAGGCTACATGAATTCAATTTTTCGTTCACAAAATTTGATCCAGACAGGGGACATTTGAGAGCGGGGAAGGGCATCTATCCGCGTGAAAATTGGGCATTACGAGACATACACAACCTGAATTCATTCCAGTCATGGCACGCCCCTGGGTATACTTTTGATCCCATCTTAGTCCCCACCCCCCACCCCTTTTACCTCACCCGTAGTGTCACTTGATTGGTGTCGGGGAGAATGAAAGCAGAAATTGAGGGCACCTGTTGTTCCCGAGCGAAATCTGGGAGCGGAAGGCGGCACGTTAAGCCCTCCCCCATATTTGTTTGTGGATTTCTTTTATAAATTCAAAATGCGCAAAATTGAATAAAGTTTTGCGCTATTATATAATTGATTGAAGCAACCGAATTTAGGTGCCACTTGACCTTATGGCATTTGGGGCCATCCATAAATGACGTCACGCGTCTAGGGGGGCAGGGGGGGTCAGATTTTTGTGACGATGTGTGACGAGGGGGAGGGGGGACTCTCAAGCAATGTGACGTCACATGAAAAGTAGAATATTGTAATAAAGAATTGCACTTAATAACCCTAAATTATTGACATTTTTAACATATTCTTTTATACAAAAATCATTATTTTATTTTTAAACTACTATCACTGAGACTGAGACTGATAGAATCAGTTCAGTTATGTGAGGTTCCAATAATGGCTCAGATCAGGTTACAAGACACCATGGAGGAGGGAACTGGGGGTGTGGTTGCCATGCCAGTTGTGAGAATTTATGGCTAAATGTGGACACAGGAGTCATCCAGAGGATGTGGAATTGAAAGAATACAATGGTTGACCTTGGGGTGGGTGGGTGGTGGTAAATGCTCTAGGGCAGGGGCCCGGTGTATCTTAGTACATGCTCTAGAGCAGGGATTCTTAACATTTTTTGCAGCCCTGCCGGCCCACTCCGTTTTAAACACCCCTCCCCCCCCAAAAAAAAACATATAAATTATATTGTAATAAAATTAAAAATAACTCCACAATTTAGTCATCGCAGTTTTATTTCTTTCATTAACTTTATAAGCAAGGGGAAAAAAGCCACTGGTCACTCAGCTGTGCAGGGGGTGGGGAGGAACTGCTAGTTCTAGTCTACTGAGCTCTGCTATGGCATATGCTTCTATAGCCCTGAGCCTAATCTCATTCAACTGACTGAACTGAGCTAACGTACTAACTGTATTAACTTACTAACTAACTACTCTAACTGTACTAACTAACTACTAAATACTAACTACTAACTGGCTGTAAAGAGAATAATAGATACAACATAAGCTACATCTAAGAATTACAGTCTTATCACAATATTACTAATCATACATATAACGTAGAATTCTAACAATGACTTGATAACTAACTATAATCCTAACATATCCTCTAACAAAATGCTAACATTACCAACATGTGAAACTAACAACAATAATAATGTTACCAACCCTACGACACTTGATTGGACACACTCCAGAAAGCAAATAGTCATAAGCCAGGCTCAGACTTGTCTGTCAATTACACTACCGTAATTACAGGGACGAGAGAGAGCGACTAACTGACTTACAACTCCATATATACTCGGATCGAACTAACGCTGACCTAAGTCCAGTTAATGGTGACCTCTGGGTCATACATATGATTAATATACTATATGCTAATTTTTCGCCTGGTCAACCAATGGTTCACCAGCTGACCCTAGGTCACAAGCTTGGTCACACGCTGACCATTTTTCTGGTTGACCGGGAACTTCCATTGTTTCTGACTATGAGTCATTATTATCATCAGTACTGGCCTAATTGAGTCGATCACGTGACAAGCGACTGACAAGTGACCGGTAGGTTGTGTGAGCCAGCGGGTCTCACACAAGTGAGGACCAGCGGGTCTCAACAGGGAACATAACTGAACACTTTTCCCTCTCAGTCTATTACGGGCTTGGGACCGTCACAGAAATATATGTGGCCTGATTAAAAAGTTGTTGATCAATTTGAGGCCACTAGTGGTTAATGTGTTTGTTCAGTGATTCTGATCCTGTGGTTTTGACCCCTCATCGGCGATCACCCAATGATACGACAGTGGCTCGCTCGAGACTAAATATTCTTTACACTTCTACGGGGACCGGGCTAGTTTCGTATTGTCACTACACTGTGGCTACATTACAGCTACATAAAAAATATGATTCATTCTGTAGATGTCAGTAGCAAATTTAATTTATACATTAAAACAATTTTTTCTCTTTAAACGAAATAGATAAAATGTATAAGTTTCATGTTTTATGTAGTTTTATTTTCAATCGCTGAGATTGTTTCGTTTTTTTTCTGCGTTAACTTCTAAGTTGGTAACTTCCACTGACACGGTTGTCAACATGTTATTGTAAAGTTCAAGTTATAAATTAAACATGTCATTCTTTTGAAAAAAAATGAGTACCCTAGTTTTTTTGTATTTTTTTTTAAAATTATAAATGATTCCTTATTGCTCTAATGTGAAATTTTTATTTGAAAATTAAATACAAGATTAACATTGAACATTTCAAAGTTTAAGTTAGCTAAAGTCAACGCCCCCCCCCCCCCCCACCCCAACTACGCCTCTTAAAAAAAAAATTTAAGTCTTCAAAACCCATTTTAAATGTCCTTAGAGCGTGTCGCCACAACAGGGCTTGTCATTTAATGGTGGAAATCTATAAATAGAACTGCTGTAATCATCCGGGTAATTATGCGGACAAAATGCCAACACTGTTCAGTACTGCTATGTTAGCGAAGCGACTCTTAACCTAAATCAAAACTTTGTTTTCAACTATATTTAATGAAATATTTACACCACTTTAAAAAATCCACATTCTCAATAATAAAATGGCATAATACTATTTGAGAGAGATTGAGAGAAACACATTAATTTATGTGGTGTTAGGGGATTGAGATCATCCGAACGCAGGTCCAAAATTCATAACACTAGTTGTAGTAGGCCTAATGCATAACACTAGTAGTAGTAGGCCTAATGCATAACACTAGTTGTAGTAGGCCTAATTCATAACACTAATAGTAGTAGGCCTAATGCATAACACTAGTAGTAGTAGGCCTAACTCGAATGCCAGTTTAATAATGTTTTACCATGAGTAAATGGTCAAATGTGATAATAGTCACTTAACAACTGTCGGAAACATGTTCAAGTTGTGTGTGTGTCTCTCTCTTTCTTTCTCTCTCTCTCTGCGTTGGGGTGTGTGTGGGTGGGTTTGTTGGTTGGTTGGTCTGTGAGTTTGTGTGTGTGTGTTTGTTTGTTTGTGTGTGTATGTTTGTGTTTTTTTGTTTGTTTGTGTGTGTAAGTGAAAGCGCCACTGGAAAGCACACAATGAAGTAGTTTGGAAACAGGTCAATTTACGCTTGACCTGCACCCAAAGTCCATCAATAGTATTTGTGTAGATTCCTGGATGAAAGGGTGTACGAAATATGGGCAACTTTTAATATATAGCACGAACACTTACAAAAATTGATATTTTAAAATCAAAAATTAAGAATTTAACGGGTGCTTACAAATAGGGCACTTTTCATCGATTAGTATTGTGTTTATTTGTGTTTTCTTCAAATTTGCTACTTGTGTAACACAGTTTCCTAAATAACATAGTTTAAAAAAAATCTTAGCATATAGTTATTAAATTGCCGACTGTTTTATATCTTTTTATTTTCAGAATAATTGACAATCTGCCCCGCCCATTTGCATTCATTTTTATTTTAATGATTTTTTTTAGATGACAATCTAGTAGAAAGCTAAAAGAAAGCCATAAAAAGTTTGTGAACTAACATTTTGATTATCATTCCAATTTCAATTTTTGTTTAGTATTGGGGACTAGTTCAGTTGTAGAAAAATTCTTCGTTGTATACCGTGTTACATTACGGTGTTTTCAGATTTATTTGTCCGCCGTTCTAAAAATAGTAACATTACGTAGTGCGCTGTGACGTTTTCCGGTCTGAGAAATGACAAGCCCTACTGGGTAAATATTATCACGGGGACACGTATTTAAATTTTGAGAACCACTGTGTTGGTGTTTTTGATGTTGATTTGTTCTCAGTTGATTTGTTAAAATGGTCGAACCAATGTTATATCTTATTTGTTATATATGTTTGGATGTTCAAAGGTTTTTTTTATGTTGTGTAAATTGTTATGGAGCGGCGTTTTTAATCAGTTATAGATTGTTACAGAGTGGTTAATGTTTATAGATTGTTACAGAGTGGTTAATGTTTATAGATTGTTACAGAGTGGTTAATGTTTATAGAATGTTACAGAGTGGGTAATGTTTATAGAATGTTACAGAGTGTGTAATGTTTATAGATTGTTACAGAGTGGTTAATGTTTATAGATTGTTACAGAGTGGTTAATGTTTATAGATTGTTACAGAGTGGTTAATGTTTATAGATTGTTACAGAGTGGTTAATGTTTATAGATTGTTACAAAGTGGTTAATATTTAAGATTGTTATAGCGGGGTTAATATTTATAGATTGTTACAGAGTAGTTAATATTTATAGATTCTTACAAATTGGTTTATGTTTATAGATTGTTACAGAGTGGTTAATGTTTATAGATTATTACAGAGTGGGTAATGTTTATAGATTGTTACAGAGTGGTTAATATTTATAGAATGTTACAGAGTGGTTAATATTTATAGATTGTTGCAGAGTGGTTAATATTTATAGATTCTTACAGAGTGGTTAATGTTTATTGTTTGTTACAGAGGGGTTAATTTTTATAGACTTTACCGAAGTGTTGGGCAATACAACTAAATTATTTGAAATAGGTGAGATAATTGACAGCTGTTAGAGAAAAGTTAGAATGATATAGATGGATGACATAAAATGATTAGTGATTGTATTTTATTATGATAATATACAACTTAAAATTTGTTTGATTACTTCTGTTTGGAGAAATGATAAGAAGAAAACCGCTAAATTACATGGTGTTTAGAAATTCCAACAACCACAGATTTAAAAAAAGAATAACGAAAGAAGAAATGTGAAGTTATAAAGTTAAAGAGAAAAAATATTAGTATTTAGAAAAATTGATACATTACCGTATTTACCCATGAAAAGATTCTCAAAGTTCCTAAAACTACAAAGTTAAACTTAAATAAAATCATGGACTATCCCAAACTATTTAATGACCCTTCTTTTTGTACTGGATTGCTGCTTAGAGACCTATTTCATACGATTTAATTGAAATGCTTTCTTTTTTAAAAAAAATCTCATTGCACCCAATTTTTGGTTAACTTACTAAACATTTTAAAACATTTATCTAACCAACTTAGTTTTAACCATTAAAAAATATAATTTTGGGCCAAATAAACCGTGTTAATAAGGCAATAAAATGATTGGTCTGACTTTTAAACTACTTCTTTAATTAACCTGTTTCCCACGAACTACTAACACATCCACCAATTAAAACTACTAAGACATCCCCAAATAAAAACTACTAAGACATCCCCAAATTAAAACTACTAAGACATCCCCAAATTAAAACTACTAAGACATCCCCAAATTAAAACTACTAAGACATCCCCAAATTAAAACTACTAAGACATCCCCAAATTAAAACTACTAACACAGCCTCCAATTAAATCTACTAACACATCCCCCAATTAAAACGAACACACACCCAATTAAAAAGAACACATCCCCCAATTAAAACTACTAACATAGCCCGCCCCCCCCCCCCATTAAAACTACTAATTAACACAGACACCCAACCTACATTTTCATTTCATTATATAATCTACTTAACTATTCCCAACCTAGAATATTTATTGATAACTTCAATAAAACCGGACACTGCTTCCAATCGAGTACACTACATTTAAACACGTAAAAATAACCTACTAACAATATACCCAACCCAGTATTTTTATTGTATACAGCGTAATAAAGAACCTACGACAATATCCCCCCAGTCCGTCTATCCTATAACTTAATTAAAACCTAAGATAATATCCCATGGCTCGTCTATCCTATAACTTAATTAAAACCTACGATAATATCCCCTGGCTCGTCTATCATATAACTTAATTAAAACCTACGATAATATCCCCCGGTCCGTCTATCCTATAACTTAATTAAAACCTACGATAATATCCCCCGGTCCGTCTATCCTATAACTTAATTAAAACCTACGATAATATCCCCCGGTCCGTCTATCCTATAACTTAATTAAAACCTACGATAATATCCCCTGGCTCGTCTATCCTATAACTTAATTAAAACCTACGATAATATCCCCCGGTCCGTCTATCCTATAACTTAATTAAAACCTACGATAATATCCCCCGGTCCGTCTATCCTATAACTTAATTAAAACATACGATAATATCCCTCGGTCCGTCTATTCTATAACTTAATTAAAACCTACGATAATATCCCCTGGCTCGTCTATACTATAACTTAATTAAAACCTACGATAATATCCCTTGGCTCGTCTATCCTATAAGCCCTTCACCCTCTCAGCTAGCCAAGCTACCTGACCCAAAGAGTTCACTAACCTGTAAATATCGCATCGGTAAATAGGGTCGGGATTCAACAAGTTTTCCAAAATACCTCTGTAAAAATGAAGTGGGAAAACCCAGGAGAACCCTCTCACCGCGGACAAGTAATCCTCTGTGTATTGGATGTCCTTCTGAAACAGCATGCACCACAGGACAACACCCAGAGAGTAGGCGTCCAGCTAATGGTGGAGTGTCAAAAGAAAAAGACACTGTGTCAACACAAGCGAGTATGGGACAACATGGAATACATGCTTAAACTCATTAAGGTTTATCAGTATGTTGATCAAACGGTATATGTAAGTTTCTTCAAGACGATCTGTAAGTCTGAATTTTTTTATTGAAAATTTCATATAAACAAACTGAAATTCCTACTTATATTAAAAAAACCGTGTTTTTTTATGACATAATTTATTTCATTTAATTTATTGTTTCATTATATTTCCTTATGCAGCGATCTGTAAAAGCTTATTACGGCTTAAAAACCAAGATTTAAGTTCTACTGAAATACTACAAAAACTCAGTTCACTTAATTGAACAGTCTATTATATACTCTGATCCCTATAATGAAAAAAAAACAAATCTTTTAAAACGCCTGAACTTTGAATATAATAACAAAACTGATAATAGACTACACTTTCGTCAATAAATATATAAAAGGAATATATGTATAAAAAAGGCATCAACTAACCTTGAAACCGTCGTAATATCCTTTAGGATTTGCAATCATCTCAGGGGCCATGTAGGGTTCTGTTCCCATCTTATGTCGGACGAGAGACGTTCCAGGTATGATTCCGCTTGACATATCAAAATCAGTGATGACGATTTGAGAACCGTTGACGAGAATGTTGTCCAGTTTGATGTCCCTGTGGACAATTCCTCGTGAATGCATGTACTTCAGGCCTCCACACATCTGCAAGAAATAATGTTCGATATCTCCCAGTGCCATCTTTCCTATCAGGTTATACAGGGCACCGCCATCACAGTACGGCATGATGATAGCGTGGTGGTCAGTGAACGATCCCGCTTTCTCAAACGCCATGATGTTGGGATGCCGAAGACCCTTCAACAAGCTCAACTCATTGAAGAATCTCTTCGTTGACTTCTCGTCACGTCGCGAGACTTTGACCACTTTCTTGACGGACGTGTCGCACCTAAGATGTGCGAGGTAGATGACACACTTGGTCTCGGCGAGAACTCCTTCACGTTTTAAGTTGTAGACTTGGAAGACATCCTTGTTATACACGTCTAACGTAGTCGAACTACTGGGGCTGTCGTCTAATGAACCCATGATAGAAATACTGATTGATATATTGCTTAGATTACTAAATGAGATATTTCGAATATCAACTTGAAGTGAACCCTTCAGAAAATCCAAACGAAATGTCAACTCGAGAAGATTTAAACGAGCTTATATAGTAGTCAGGCCCAATGAAAACTTCATGGTCAGAACTGTTGGAAGTTTGACCAATCACAAGATAAGGAGACGATTAATGATATTACCACGCTATCATTGCTATTTTTCACTAATCCGTACGCCGTACAGAAATCATGAGCTTATTGTTTTTTTGTTGTTTCTTTAAGACCCACCCGCTTACATGGTCGATCTACGCCCCTGAGAGATAACAATAGCCGGTAATGACCGGCCAGAGTTGCGGCACATGACACAGAGTTTTGGTTACTCAAGCGCGTCCTTCGTGCGCTTTGAAACGACGGTACGTCTCTAGCTATGGACGTTATTGACATGACTTGGACAAGAAAGTGGTACGTCATGGACATGAGTTTGACACACTGTTGTTTACTCAAGCGCATCCCCGAGGCTCTTTGAAAAGTGCGCGGACGTGACACGCTTCTGTTTACTCAAACTTGTCAACATCACCCGGACCACACGACTATGATGGGATGTGATTGGTAGTTAATCATTGGCCAGTTTCCATTTATGAGGATTGTCTTGCTCATCAAAGGAGAGGATTTGGTTGGAAGTTCAGAGGATCTTTTAAAGATTTAAATAGCTTTTTTTTTTAAGCAAGAAGGAAACAAAATCGATGAAAAATGCATCTGTTATTAAGAAAACAAATGTTATTCAATAGATTTTATGTATGCTACTGATCGGTAGATTATATTGATAAACGATTTTTTAAAGATAATTACGAGTTAAACATTACTCAAATGTGTGTTTTACTTGTGCCAATATTTCTTTGTTAAATTTATTATTCGTAGCTGCATCTTGTTTGTATCACTAAATAGAACTGCCGGGTTGGAATTCTCTCCCCTGTTTATCTCACCGTTGCAAATAATTTGAGCCTTTTTTTTTTTGTGTTCACAATAATTGTTTTTGAGTAATAGTAATATAACATCTGTGGACTTTATGAGTCGCGACCCGCATGTTCTCTACTAAAATTACAATGTAAGAGTTTTTTTTTAAAAAACGATCTTATCAATGAAATGATGTACAATATTCGGTTCCTGAGACCATACGTATCAGTAAAGATAAGCAAAACATCGGGGGGGGGGGGGGGGGGGGGGGGGGATTTGAAGATTAAATTTAACCTCTGCCAGTGTTCTTATTTTACAGATACAATTCTCTAATAGTTCGTTTAATCTTAGAGAGTTGATCTTAGAGGTTGAATCTCGAGGTTAAAACGGGCAGCGATATCAAATTCCAAATTATTTACGGCTGCATACATACGGCCTTTTAAAAAAATGATAGATCTTCTACTAAAGATGAAAATTAAACTTTCTAAGTCCTCAGGAGGGATGTATGGCAAAAAATGTTGGGAAACAGTTGCGTAAGCCTATGTCCCTGTGAGGTTGTGCCCCTCTATATCAAGGAGCCCCATATGTGGTTGTGCTGACGCAGCTGTTTCAAAACGTTTTTGGCTTCCTCGTGGATTTCGTTTTTCGGTCAGCCCAACATGTGGATTGAACAATCACAAGATGGGTAGATGATAGTAATGCTCTGTGTCACTCACCGTAGCCGTCAAGAAAACACGCGCTCATATATATATATATATATATTTATTTCCTTTGAAGATCATCCCGCACGCATGGTCGAGTTGGGAGATAACGCATGGTCGAGTTGGGAGATAACAATGGCCGGTAAGGACCGACCAGAGTTGCGGCACATGACGCGGAGTTATGGTTCCTCAATCACATCATCCGTGAGTTTTGAAAAGAGAACGGCGCGTCTCTACTTCTGTCCACGACACGCTTATGTTTACTCAAGTGTGGCAGCATTAATTGAACCCCATGACAATGGGATTTGATTACATGGATATCGGTAGTAAACTATCGGTCAGTGTATTTTTATGTTGAAGGAATTGCTTTTCGAAAGAAAGAATTTGGTTTAAAATCCGGAAGATTTATTGTAGATCAAAATATATGATTTTTAATAAAAATATGTGACAGAAATAGGATTAAAAAAAAAAGCCATCGTCTTTTATTCCATTAAATTTATTATTGCTGTTTTTTGATCAGTTGATTGTAAGAAAAGATGAATTTTAATTTGTATGTTCTAATCATAATTTCAACTTGTATGTACTAATCATAATTTCAACTTGTATGTACTAATACTAATCATAATTTCAAATTGTATGTTCTAATCATAATTTCAACTTGAATGTACTAATCATAATTTCAACTTGTATGTCCCAATCATAATTTTAACTTGTGTGTCCTAATCATAATTTTAACTTGTATGTCCTAATCATAATTTTAACTTGTGTGTCCTAATCATAATTTTAGCTTGTATGTCCTAATCATAATTTTAACTTGTGTGTACTAATCATAATTTTAGCTTGTATGTCCTAATCATAATTTTAACTTGTATGTCCTAATCATAATTTTAACTTGTGTGTCCTAATCATAATTTTAACTTGTATGTCCTAATCATAATTTTAACTTGTGTGTACTAATCATAATTTTAACTTGTATGTCCTAATCATAATTTTAACTTGTATGTCCTAATCATAATTTTAACTTGAATGTCCTAATCATAATTTTAACTTGTATGTACTAATCATAATTTTAACTTGAATGTCCTAATCCTAATTTTAACTTGTATGTCCTAATCATAATTTTAACTTGAATGTCCTAATCATAATTTTAACTTGCATGTCCTAATCATAATTTTAACTTGCATGTCCTAATCATAATTTTAACTTGAATGTCCTAATCATAATTTTAACTTGCATGTCCTAATCATAATTTTAAATTGTGTGTCCTAATCATAACTTTAACTTGTATGTCCTAATCATAATTTTAACTTGTATGTACTAATCATATTTAAAAACGCTTATTTCATTTTGCCAACATTAGTTTGTAAAAATGTCTACTTTTTGTATCTCCTTTGCATCAAGAAATAGATTTGACTTGTTTGTTTCTTCACACAGCTGTCTTCTTCCAGTGTTTCATAGAATTTAATGTTATCCTCTTATTTGTATATACGAGGATTGATTTTGCCCCCCCCCCCCCAAAAAAAAAACAACGTTTTTACAAGATGTCTCTCTGCTTTTGGGCGTGTATCGTGGACTTGATTGGATGATACCAGCTTATTGGTTACTAAAATAGCGCAGCTGTTTAAATGAGGTCACATGTTAATCTTAGACTGATTTCAAGAATTTTCTATTTAAAATTAAATGTATTATAATTTCTTTCTTCTGTATCGTCGTTAATTTGGTTTGATTAGTTCTTTTATTCTGACCAATGAAATAACACACAATATTCCTCGACTGACACCATTCAGATAAGTAATTTTTAAAAAGAAAGTTGACCTCGTTTCTCGAATCGTGTTTGAAGCGAAATACTGTACTGTAACATTTTTGGGGACATCTGTATGTTTCAGACGTGAAGTCCGAAGTAACACATGCAGGTCAACTGTCGGAAATGTTGTGTTATTTCCAATATTGTCTTGTCTGTGTCTCAAAGAGGTTTGACAGACATGACATGTTTTTTTTAGTTAACCACTGTAACTGTTTGTCATCTATTCCAAATTTCCAATACAGATAATACGGTTCTCTTATTGTACGTTTTAAACTGACAGCGCTGAATCTCGAAGTCGAAAGGGTCGGCGATATTGCATAATTAATATTCCTGCCTAACTACAGTTAGGTACGCCTTTCAAAAATAAAAAAAAGATCGTTTTCTAAGGTTAGGATATTAAACCCTTTTTAGATGCTCTTTCGGTGCGTTGGGCAAAATATTTTGGGAACCACTGGTGTGGGTAAAAGTCGCACTCTGGGTGTGTTTGTGGTTCTGATTATGTTTGAGCTGGCTGCCAAAGACCTAAGTAACTCGTTACAGTCAATCTGAAGTCGAAATATTGTAACATATGCTTTCATCTGATTAACATTCGTATGAAGGGGGTGCAAAGGTGTGGTTCTTTTTTCTATATTTAGAGGTGCGGCATTTTTATCTTGGGTTCGGAGGCGAAAAGCTTTGCCCGCCCCGGGCGCCACTAACCCTAGCTACGCCACTGTGCATATAGGTTTAAAAATAATTTCATAATTCTATAATTTTCTAAAATGTTATTGCATAATTGAACAAATTTCCGCATGTTTTTTTTTTAAAATCAAGATTTACTATTCACGCTTTTTTTTAAAAAAAAATAAAAAAAATAGATGAAGGTTATTGTTTATGATAATGTCAAGTTATAAAAGAATATATTTTTTGTTTTGTTGTTATGAATTCTCTGAGTATAGTTTCGTGAAGATTTTGCAAAATGCATAAGTTAATTTTGCAAAAACCGGCTGAATAGCTTAAAATCCTGACGCACTATAAAAATCTGACGTCAGATTTGGAATCGACAGAAATACAAGTACGCCCAGTAGCGGGGGTGGGGTGGGGGGATTTTTGTAATTTGCGCAGTGCTTCTCAAGTGGTGGTCAGCGGACCGTCGCTGGCCCGCGAGCCTTACGTTGCCAGTACGCATAACAATATTATTTATCATCGAATAAATAGTAAATGTAAATAATAATTATTATGGTCCCGGTCCATGATGCAATTTCAAAACGTGTCCGCCGAAGTGCCTAGTCCAACTGAATTGTCTTTCCGAATGGGGTCTCTATGAATCATATAAAGAAGATAAAAATTAGGATCTTATCATTATTTTAAAATTTAAAAAATGCTACAGTAATATTCTTTTATTTGGAAAATGTATGAAACCTATAGGCTTGTTTCGCTATAATGAAATTAGAAACATTTATGGAGTCACATTTTAAACGTGACGGAGACGGACATCGCATCTGCATAATGGTAGGCTGGGTGTGCTGAAATAAAATAAAATTTAACTATTAACATAAGTAGGTCAACACTTTAGCATTTTCATGAAGTAGTCTAATAATAATCAAAGATATAATATATCTTATTAATATATATATATATTATTTTTAAATTCTTTACTTAAAATTTCGAGAGTAAGTTTTTGTTTAAATATTGTCATGGTTGGACTTCCTTGTTATGAGAAGAGTTTAACAAATGCATGGATTGCACGTTAAAGTTTTTGTTTGAGAGTTTATCTTCGGCTTAAAAAAAACGAATTTTAGTGAAGACATTCTTTTTAGAATGCAGTCAGACTATTTTGTTTTAAAATCTGCAATTAGTTTTTGTGAGGCTCTAATCAACACCAAGTATTTAAAGAAGCCGGTTATTTGAGGGAACTGCCCTCAAGTCGACTCATATTTTTTATCTTTAAAAATATCAGCTATTTTACTCAGAAAAGTATTATTTTCTTTTAATTGTTTCTTATGTTATCTAATTATTAGCCGCAGCGTCCGTCCATTACTAAACTCAATACCAATGTGGCTAATGCGAAGAGACAGCACCGTGACTTCGTTTGCAAAACATTTAAGGTTCATGTTGGGTTTAGGGATAGATTTAGGGTTCAGGTTAGGTTTAGAGATACATTTAGAAAAAAAAAATCTTTATTTTTAAACGTTTTATTCTTAATTTTACGGTTCGCGGCAATCAAGTTGGCGGCCATGGTTAAAAAACGCGGTGCTATCTCTTCGCGTTTACCCTAAATGTATCCCACCATTACTTGAATCGGCCGCTTATCTTACCGGGGATCATGCTAAACATTGGGACCATCAAGTCCAACGGTGAATAAATGAATTTAGGAAAGCTTTCAATAGCCATCACCCAAACCGAAGAACAACTATCCGTGAACCCATCTATTGCAAAGAAATAGAAGACATCGGAGTGGCATCCATTGTAAAGACCATTTATTGAAAAGCGGCGCTTGCTTTCTATGGTATCTAAGCTGCAGAAAGAAAAAAAATATATTAAAACGCTTGATTAAATCGAAAAGTGGGTTAATCTTTAACTGGAAAAAAAACATTATTTAAAAAAACTAAATGAATTAGATTACATGTTAGGCCTCTCACCCTTTTATATCAAAGTCTGCAAAATCATGTTTTATATTCAGCCATGATGAGTTGATGATGTTCGACTTGTTATACCACGAAGTGGATGATGAGCTTCTGCCATCAAACAGAATATAGCGCACCTCCGTTCCGTTTGTGTACAGTGCAAACTTCACCTGTATTGAAAAATATCAAGGAATGTCAAATTCGAGAACTTGAACAACAACAATTCAATATAATAAAATGTAGGATTGATTTTAAAAAATATTTATATTGAATTTTTATTGTTCATACTTTGAAAAAAAAAAAGGCTTTTCATCAATAAATTCGATTGGTTCTGTCGATTTGGATTTGAACATAGCCTTCAATTAAAAAAGAATTAAAACAATTTTTTAATTGGTCGATAAAATGTTGACTTATGTATTTAATTCATTTGTAATAAATTCTTTATCTAAGCATGTAAGCGAGATTCAAAGTTAAACCTTTTCAACACAATATATCAATATTAACTCTTTGAACTCAACATCTCAATATTAACCCAATGAACTCATCATATCAATATTAACCCATTGAACTCACCTTATCAAAATGAACCAATTTAAATCCCTTATCAATATGAACTCATTGAACTCACCATATCAATATTAACCCATTGAACTCACCATATCAGTATAAGGCATTGAATTCATCATAGCAATATTATCTCATTGCATTCAACATATCAATATTAACCCATTGAACTCATCAGATCAATATTAACTCATTGAACTCACCATATCAATATTAACCCATTGAACTCACCATATCAGTATTAACCCATTGAACTCACCATAGCAGTATTAACTCATTGCATTCACAATATCAATATTAACCCATTGAACTCATCAGATCAGTATTAACTCTTTGAACTCACAATGTCAATATTAACCCTTTGAACTCATCAGATCAATATTAACACATTGAACTAACCATATCAGTATTAACCCATTGAACTCACAATAGCAATATTAACTCATTGCATTCACCATATCAATATTAACCCATTGAACTCATCAGGTCAATATTAACTCATCGAACTCACCATATCAATATTAACCCATTGAACTCACCATATCAGTATAAGGCATTGAATTCACCATAGCAATATTAACTCTTTGAACTCACAATGTCAATATTAACCCATTGAACTCATCAGATCAATATTAACACATTGAACTAACCATATCAATATTAACTCATTGAATTCACCATATCGATATTAACCCATTGATCCAGGATGAAGCTCCTGAAATGTCGCCTGCACGTGTTAGAGTAAGTCAATTGTAAACATTCAACAGGGAAGTCAACTGATAGTGGATTGTCATCAGATGTTCCAGTGGACGTCCATAAATCATACAACGATTGGTTGATGTCTCTCTGGGCTTTAAACACTAACGTCCACTGCCCATACTGAACTGTGGAAATACGAAGATGCATTTTATAATTATTTTCTCTCTCTATGACATAAATTTTATTTGAGTAGAGTCAAAGCCATCACGTGACTTTTGGGGGCTCTTTGCCCCTAATCGGGTTTTTTGCCCCCCTGCAATCACACTTTATAGTTTATTTTTTCACACCACAACATTTCGCCCCTAAAGCATCCCAGCCCCACCCCCTCTCCCACATACTCGTTTTCTTTAGTCTCATGGGTTGCAGGACCCACGCGACAACTCTGAGTGGTGACAAAAACGATGGCACACATACATTTATTTGAACTTCAGATAGTTGATTGGTGTGAAATTCTGAAAAATTGAATTATATGACTCGCGAAATACATTAGACTTTAGAATTACACGTCAGAACATTTTTCTGAATAAAGCAATAAACATATTATCGGAAATGTCTTCATTGGGTTAATAATGAAATTTGAAAGTTTCGAAAAAATATTAAAATTTAATTTCATTTACATTACCTACTGTAAAATAAATTCAGAAGTTATTTTGAAAGTGCTGTAAGAATTCAGCCTTACCCTATACCGGAAATACAGTGGCGTAGCGAGGGGGGCAAAGGGGGCATCATGCCCCGGGCGCTACTCACATAGGGGCGCCAAATGGTCCACAAAACAAAAAATTGTTGGATAATTTTGTATGTTTTTCGAATAAGGGGGGGGGCGCTAAAAAGGTATTGTGCCCCGGGCTCGAGTTAAGCTCGCTACGCCACTGTGGAAATAATAAAAGATGTTGATCAGAGGAGCGTTATTCTTGGTTTTAAAGGCAATCAGATACATTTACGCCCAAAAGGCTTGTTATTCATTTTGGTAAAGAGTGGATATTAATTGCTGCTTTACTTGCAGTTTAACAATGAATGTCTATAATATGTGGAATAAAAAGCTATTCATACTTCAATGGCGGGAGTAAGTCTATGAATAAATGAAAAGTGATTGGCGTCAACATCTTGATATGCACATGCTTTTGACGCTTGCTTTCATAAACTGTTTCTGAAAGTGTGACCCGGATGTATTGTTCCCTCTGAGTGTGACCCCGATCTAATGTTCCCTCAGGTTCTTAGTTAGAGACTATGACGACAAAGTTTGGTATTCCGGATTACCGGAAATGTAGTCCAAAGTCTAAACACATTGACAGGCCAACATTTCCCCCATACAGTTATACCTGGTTTATTCTTGTAAATGGTGTACCATTGAGGATCCCTGATCCGTTTGATAGAGCTGTCATACACTCTGTCTTTGAATGTCAAACATTGATTTAGTGTACGACTAAAAGTCACACTCTCACAATCTCCAGTGCAGAAACTTGCGCACCTGGCAAGGGACATGTCTAAAGGACAAATTAATGGGTTTTTAAATGGACGTTTTCAATTAAATTTATACGTTAAGGACTTTTGCTGATTTCAGTTATAATTATATATGTTCTGTTGTTTGTTTTTAATCTAGTTTTCTATTAAAATAATATTACAATCCTATTTTGGTAAAACGCTGACATTATTATTTTTTACATCATCAATTTTTACCACACGCAAACGATTTTATTCGACCCATCAAAATTGTAATTTCTAAAATGGATTTCAAAGAAATTCCGAATCATTTTCACTAAATCACTTGTAAAAAAAATGTATATTTCACATAATACTCCAACAATATAATGATATAATTTATTCACGCTAATCCCAATAAGCTATACAAAATGTTGCGTACTTACTCATTAAACTGATGTCCTTTATCCGTGTTCCTTTGTACAGCTTGTATCCCTTCCATGTTTTAAACTTGTGTTTCTCTAGAACTGCCTGGGACTCCCACAACGACGAAGCAACCAGTAGCAATGTTACGCCGAACATGACGTATCGTTTAAATCTATTTTTACAATCCAATCCTCTATTTTAAAATGTATCTTGTGTTTGTGAACAACGCCAAAGCTGATAAGGAACAATGGACATCTCTGCAACCATCCCAGCCCATCTCTTCGGTCTGAATTAAATTTTTTATTTCATTGCATTCAATTTTGTCACAACTCAAACCACAAAACGTATTTACAATTCAATGTTTATTTAAAACCCCGTTTGTGTCACGAGCACATGTTTTCCTTTTAACACTAACTTGATATTGAGTAGTCCAATGTTGACACATTCAAATTTAGTTTGGAAATTTTCTTACAGAATTTTTGTTACATATATTTTTATTTAAATTACATAACTAATTTTTTTCCCCTTCTTTGAGATCTAAATGTTTTTTCATTTGTATTGTTAAAGATGTCAATTTGATTATTAAAATGGGCGTAATTTTAAAAAAAAATTCTCTTATTGTTACAAAAAGCATGTCCAGTTTATTCACATACCACATCATGTCCCGCAAGAAATGTATTATCTTGTGTATCAGGCGACACCTGACTAAAATACAAGATCTTGCTGGCCTTGCTTAAAGAATCATTGGCTGACATCATTTTCAGTGCGCTGACCAATGATTGATGCTCAGCTGAATGCCCATACAAGTACAAGCTATTGACTTTGCATTGTGCTTCTGGTCAAGTGCTGTAGCGGTCTTACACTTTTAGTTACTAGTCTGCTGCTTACATAATGATATAAAGACATTGATTTCTAAAGCGGCCCGTCAATTTGTCATGGAGTTGATTAAAGCCAGTAGCCAAGCCTGCTAGATTCTCGAAGCATTAAACGTGCATTTAAAATGCATAAAAGGATTGCAAATAGAGAGACTTTGTTGTGCGTGTGTTAGATAGAAGTGTGTGGTGTAAACATTGATCATCTCCATAGTTACACCAAGCTACATACTTTATTTGACCATTGTATCAGATCTGCTATTTCATGCACCATGGCCTCGCATAGATATCTAGACCAAATTTTGGCCAATATTACTTTGCTCTTTTCGTTTTTCAAAAGAATTTTTAAGTAAGTAGCTAAACTATATATTTGTTTAATGGCTGATCACAACTCATGTTTATAAAACACGTCTTACTGGCATAGACTTAATTTACTTGTTATAATATCGTCTTTTTAAACACGAAAACGAATTTCAAATATTGTCACGTGCATGCTGAGAACTACAAGCGCATTTTTGCCTGGTAAAGTGCAACGTTAACCTATTCCCTTTGAGAGTATAAGTATATAGTCTGGATTTATTATATACGGTCTGGATTTATTATATACGGTCTGGATTTATTATATGCATATTTTTTGTTGTTGAGAGTTTGAAGTATATGGCCTGGGTATTTTAGCCGAGTTAACACATATTTTGACACATCATTTTTTGTATAATTAAAGCAAAAACTTAAAATTAAAACGACATAACAATTATTGATTTAATTTCAATTAAGTGTTTCGACTTTATATTTTAAACTCGGTCCCAAAAGTTTAACATATTAAACCTACCCATCAAACTTGTCCTGAGTTGTATGGGCATACGACCCGAGTTTATTGGGCATACGCCCTAGTTTATTGGGCATACGGCACGAGTTTATTGGGCATACGGTCCAAGTTTATTGCATACGGTCCTAGTTTATTGGGCATATGGCCAGAGTTTATTGGGCACACGGCCAGAGTTTTTTGGATGTACCCGAGTACTTTGGCCGTACCCCGAGCGTGGTGGGCATCCCAGAATCTGGGGCTTTAAGATGCTTTAAGTATGCTTTTTAAAACTGAGTTAACTGATGAATACGTCACCCACAGCAACCATCTACGGCTTTGGGGTTCACGAATTTATCGCTACTAGTGAATTGATGTGCTAAGAGCTTTGCTGCATGGACTACACCGAAAATATTTTATTCAGCTTTTAACCTCTTGTATGGTTTCAAAGTCATAAGAGATTGATGTTAAATTTATTAAAGGTTTAACTGAGCAATAAGACTCTAAAAATATCCATTGAAGGTCGTTCGCAAATTACGTCAAGAAAAAATGTCCCCCCCCCCACCCCAATGTCATGAAGTTTCAGAAATTTTTTAACCCCCCCCCCCCCCCCCCCCTTGTCACGTCACACCTAAAAAGTCAAAACATACATGAAATTTTCATAAATAAACTAAGATTTTATTTTATTCTTTAACATTTTCCCATAATGGATTTAAGATGTAGTATTATTAAAAAACTGTGACGCGAAACAACGAAGTCATCCAGAAGCTGAATGTAAAATGGCCACACCAGTTTTTTGCTAATTTTTCGCTATGCGCAAAAGGTGTGAGCTACTGAGTTCATAGTACCTATAATACCTGAAGCAATTTTGGACTCAAAATTATTGTTTTTAAAATTAATTAAATAGAGATTTTTCAAAATTTGAAAATTATAGATTTAAAAATATTAAAAAACTGCCGTCACAAATTTTTACCCCCCCCCTGTCATAAAGTGTCACAAATTCTCTCCCCCCTCCCCCCCCCCCCCTTTCTGAGCGTGACGTAATTTGGATCGAGCCTTTACACTGTAATTCTTCTTCTTTTTTTTTTTTTTTTAAAATGTAACAATCAATGAATTCTCATCAAACTTCGAGACATTGGTTGAAACTCTCTAACAAAATGAAATACTTTATTTTTAGGCTTAAATAACCTAAAAGACCACCTCCACCATAAAGTTTATGCACTGCTTGATTTAAACGAATTGTGCAGTCTTTCTGTACCGTCAGATAATTTAATAGAAGGTAATAAACCATTCAGAACCCTAAGGCTTAGGCCTACTAATTGTAGGAGGCGTATCATAGCTTGGTCACATTGAAGTTCAGTACCCCCACCCCTCTTTTTTTTTTCTTCTTCAAACCACCAACACATAGCACAAACTTTTTTTTTTTTAAACCAGACAGTTGGCAACAGATACGTGTGTATTGCATCGGGCTATATGGTTTGACAGATAGGCCTAACTGCATCTGTATAATTTTATTCTTCACATTCTTCCTTTATCAAAGTAATGTGAGTTTTTTTTGTTTTTTTTTAAATACACAAGTAGAATAAATCTCAAAAGTCTAAGATAAAAACAAGAGTTGATGGTTTTTGTTTGTCCTGTTAACAATATTTTCTATCAAAGCTGTAATCAAAGTCTGTCACTGATGAGCAGACACTGAAGGGACAGACTCGTGTTTTTATCCAAACATAAATTTGTAACTATCACATAGCCACATGATCAACTAATGAATGATACACCACATGATCAACTAATGAATGATACACCACATGATCAACTAATGATGAATGATACACCACATGATCAACTAATGATGAATGATACACCACATGATCAACTAATGAATGATACACCACATGATCAACTAACGAATGATATACCACATGATCAACTAATGAATGATACACCTCATGATCAACTAATGATGAATGATACACCACATGATCAACTAATGAATGATACACCACATGATCAACTAATGATGAATGATACACCACATGATCAACTAATGATGAATGATACACCACATGATCAACTAATGAATGATACACCACATGATCAACTAATGAATGATACACCACATGATCAACTAATGAATGATACACCACATGATCAACTAATGAATGATACACCACATGATCAACTAACGAATGATATACCACATGATCAACTAATGAATGATACACCTCATGATCAACTAATGATGAATGATACACCACATGATCAACTAATGAATGATACACCACATGATCAACTAATGAATGATACACCACATGATCAACTAACAAATGATATACCACATGATCAACTAACGAATGATACACCACATGATCAACTAATGAATAATACAAATTCTACATGTGCATGAAATAACTTTTATTCTGAACAATGCTTTACATAAAGTGTTCTATACACATCATCATTTACATCATCGCTTTCCTTTCACTATTTAGTCTTACATTTTTATCAACACAGCTACAGAATTAAAGCCACATAATATTTTGGATTTGGAAAAGGCATCGACAATTCAAACGTAACATCTCCAACAGACAAGCCATTAGCACATCTACCAGACCGTTTTAAGAGAGAAGCAACAACACACAACACTCTTACAATCTTGGCTCAAATTATAGTAACATTTTCATGGTTTAGAGGAGTAATAATAAATGTTCATTATGTGATTATGCTTTTCTAATATTTAAAAAGTATATGTATCATCAGCAGAGCATGCTTGTCAAAAAAGATTTTAGTTTTAGCAGGTGTTGTCCGACTTTAAAGGGTTAAAATAAATCAGCAAACATTAACAATACCATCTCATTGGTAGAATGCATCAGACAAGGTGGTGCAGGTTTCTCATCTGAAACAACCAACTAAAAATTATTTAGTTTGACTAGATCAAATGTATCTTCTATTTTAATTCACCTTTCTGGTGTATTTCCCTATACATTTGCTCTTACAATATAATCCTTTCACCCTTATGATACATGCAGTGACGGTATTGAACACAAATTTAAAAAAAAGAATTTAAAAGACTTTTTGTCTTCATTCATCTTCAACTTGTAAATTGAGAATGGATAATTTGTTTTTCTTAATTCTCTTCACAGGCTTTTTGTCAGCAATCTTCCTCTTTTTGGTTTCTTTCTTTTTCAGGTTATGTCTTATTTTCTTCCTGGCTGCAATGTCAGGATTTGTCACAACCTGAAAGAGAAAATTTATGAATATGAGAAAAGGTTAAATAAAGCAACTAAATTAAACACATAAACTACTCTACACTTTTCAGAAGTTTATCCCATGCCATATCAATGTTTAAAGAAGAGAAGTAAAAAAAAAAAAAAAATAACTCAATGTCTGTAAGTAAGAAATCCCTTTTAAGCCCTGGTATTCTGGTTAATAATTTATTTTTCAAGAAAAAAAAATCATAATTCCTCATTCTAATCCAGTTTACATGTCAACTGTGGCTAGTCTATATGACAAAGTTTGTTGTAAATTACAAAAAAAAAGTGTTTTTTTTACATTAACCCATTATTTGTTGTTTGTACAAACAAAAAAAAATGTCATTTATGAATAAATACTTCATTTGATAATGACTGCACAAACCTCAGCAGCTATTTGTCTCTTTCTAACATCCCGTTTCTCTAGCCTGTGTTTGAGAGATGTGGCAAAAGCAGCAGTGAATGGCTCGACACCAACTTGTTTCTTCAACAAGTCTACAACTTCTTGGGCTAGAGTTTTTAGCTCCTGGTCTGTTTCATGAGAAAAAGGATTAATGAAAACTACGGTGCAGGTAAATGACAGTACCTACAATTCAAAACAAAACAATGATATCAACAACAGAAGGGGAAGCTCCCTGGAGCGTCTTATGTTTCACCACCAGCTTCTCAATACAGGGAGAGCTCACCTTTAGCTTGGTCTGCAATCTCTCTCTGCAGAACTGGGAGTACAATTGGAAGAATCAAATCAACGTAGTCTTGTCTGAGTGACACACCAATGGCAGCCACCCACTTAAATGTGTGGTTCCTCTGTTGGAAGGAAATTTCACCTCATTACATACTGAGCTACCACTTTCTAAGTGACAGGTAATTTTTTTGGAAGATGTTCTTTTTGTCCTCATAAACAGACTAAGCCTACTGTGTTTCAAGTAGAGACAGACCAAAAGTGATTTTCTGATTTCAGAAGGTCTCCATCACTTTCGTCCGAAACCGATATGAAACTCAAATTTGACTTTTCGGTTTCCGAAATTAGGTGGAAAGTGATCAAACTGCCACTTTCGCCAAAACTGAAATTTGGTCGGTCTCTAATATCAAGATAAGATTTCTAAATGTAAACAAGGAAGTGCATTTATAAGCATGTTTTTCCTTAAAAGCAATTCATTAAAACACACATTTTAAGCTTTTAAAACACCATCAAATAAAGTTTAAGTGGAAATTTACAATAACAAAAATAGCATTTGTAATGAGAAAAAAATATGTCTCTTATTGCAGTATTTCTGCTCAGTTGAAACATATCAAACCTTTAATGTTGTCTTCACATTGTTGATAACTTCCATATTTGCTTCCCTGATAATTTTTTTAGTCAGCCAGATAAAATCATCTGGTCTCTCCAAAGACTCCATTACACGCGCCAGATATAGCAAGTTTTTAATTGCCTGTTGGGAGGGAAAAGATGTTTCAAAAATAGATTGGTAATGTAGATATATATCTATATATGAAGAGCTTATTTTCAAAACGCGGAATCCACCATTTTAAAAAAAATGAAAAAACCTAACCATTTTGTACAGCAAACCAGGTTTGTTTAGGACATGGTAAATTCTATATACTAAACACATTATATTCCTATTTTATTTGTGTCTAAAAATGATTTAATCCTCTAAACGCTTTATTAATTTTTTGTAAAAAGTTGAATAATCTCAAAACCCCCAAAATGGATATACAGCATTTTGAAAATAAGCTCTTCATATATATATACATATTTTTTTAGTGGTAATGAATTGTAATAGTTTGAAATTTTCAAATTTCTAGAAAGATTGTTTCATGTTTGCTTCTAGTTACAAAATATTATCAAATGACTTGATAAGACTTACCTGTGTAGCCATTGCATCATCTAATGCCGGTGTTTTCAACTGGCCACAAAGGGCTAGTCCAAATTTTTTAACCTGTAACAAAAATATTTAGATGATTGAGAGTGCCCTGCAATTTAAGACTTACTGGATACAGCAAATCATGCTCACTAAAATTGTGAGATTTAAATTCAAACTCTTTGAAAATTACTAAAAGCATTGGTCATCAGATTACTATGGAAGTACAAATGATAATGATTAATACTATGTCATATGTTAGAGTTATAGCCACTAGCGTCCGACTCCTGGCTGAGTCATGAAATAACATTATTTAAAAATACATGAATCCTAGATCTTTAATAAAATTGTTCCTACTTTTGAAATTCTACTAGTGCTTGAAACAGACATCATCTTTCTTTACACCACGGGGCAGAGGTTCTTAAAACAGAAAATTCTCACCACTTGTGGAGTGTCTTGCAGCAAGTAAGGAATCACATTTTCCCCATTTTCTTTCACTTCCTGTTGTTGTGCTATGTCTGCAGGCTCCCAGGAACTGAACATGAAACCCAGCAACTGACTACTGGCCAGCCGAACTTGCAGATGTGGGTACAACAGGTGGGAGAGAACATGACCTGGAAAACAAATGGATAACAAAATCTCTAACAGCAGATTCTTAATTGATGAGAATCCTATTAGGCATCAATAAATTACTACAATGCTAAGTGTCATTTTTTAAAAAATTTAAATGTGGAGAGAAAATAGGGTTTAAAAAAAAATTTGGATGAGAAACTAAAATTAATTTTTTTTAAATGTTATAATTTTTTAAAAGTGCCAATGAAGTGATTACATCAAATGTATGATTGCATTTTTTTTTACATCCATCAACTTACACCACATAAGATGGGTGATTACAATGTGTACAAAGATCAACTTACATCACATAAGATGGGTTATTACAATATGTATAAAGATCAACTTACTCCACATAAGATTCAGGTCAGTGGTAAACTTCCTCTGCCTTACAATGTTGAGTTCCTTAATGATTTTTATAGCAGTGTTGAGAACCGCAAGCAAACAGATATCTTTTTTCTCAATTTCACTGGCATCTTGTAATCCACTTTCCTAGTGAAACAAAGGAATATCTATACAAAAAATTCCATCACCTCACAAAGTATGATGTTTAAAAATAAAAATCTGAAAGATAAAAACTTCTTTTCAAAAAGAATTTTTTTTTTTTATATAGTAAAAAAAATAGTTTTAAAAAAGGTATTTATAAAGATTACAAGTAAAAAAAAAAAAAAAAGAAACATCTTGAGATTTTTTAAAGTTAAAATAAATTTTAATTTTGATATTTAATATATTATCTAAAACAGTTTGAAAACTTGAATAATATCTATTATTATCATTCATAAAGAAGAAAGTTTATAAAAAAAAAAAAAACAAATAGTACACCACACTAATGTCATCTTTTCCATTGGACATGAACATTTACACTAACAATGTATAATGATGGATCCATTTGCTGCTGAAGCAATGGTACAACTTCTTCCAAATGAAACTCGAAATTCCCACCTTCCACTTCAACAAACATGCCACATACTTGGCAACCCATGGCCTTCACACTTGTCTGGAATGAGAAAGAGAGGTAGAGAGAAAAAAAAGAGTTTTATTTTCCCACTACTGTCTTGCAAAAAAAACATTACTGAACATAAAATGCCATTTAAAAAAAAAATATTTAACATTATAGATAATAAAAAATTTGCATTTAGATTTTAGTAATAACATGTTACTTGTTATAAAATAAGTCCACAAAAACTGGTGATAAAATGAACTCACATTTTCCGATTTAATCCATTTAATAACCTCTGCAAACATTGTTTTCCTACACTTTAAATCCACCTGTGTTGTAAAATTGATAACATGACATTAAAATTACACAGAAATTCGTAGAAGCAAATTAAAGGTTTAAAATTTCTACAAAATAATAAAATAAAAAACTCAAATTTTAAAAAAACACTAATCTAGTTTTATTTTTAAAAATATGGTCCTTTGTTAATTTTTACTACCAAATTGTACACATAGATTAATATCAATTATTGCAAATTATTATAAAAATCAAAACAATATATTTTTCTTGGAAATCTGATTTTAATTGAACATCCCTGACCACATTAAACTTTTGTTCCTTTATAATTTAAAAAAAAATTGATTGCTTCCCTTACTTTTCCAATTAATGTTTTAATAGCAAGGGCAATGAGTTTTCTGCACTTGGCTGAGTTGTCATTGTATGAGGCCATGGCAAGAGCAGAGAAAAACTTGGGGCAGTGATTGTTCAAAATTTTCTGAAATAATTTAGATCAAATTAGTGCAGGAAAGCTAGTTTCCTTTACAGAAATAAATGGACTTAACTAATATTTGTCCTCAAGAAAGTACATTTTAATTTTTATACATATATTTTATGTAATTTTAGTAAATTCAACAAGGTTTATAGCTATTAAAAAAACAACTTTTAAATCAATTTTCATCTATTATCTAATAATAGAATAATTAAATTACTTTTGGGAAAGTTGTGAACATAGATATCATCATTTCCAATGCTGATTCTCTTCCATCTTCCATTTCATACTCCAGGTGATCAATGTAGAAATACAAATGGCTCCTCATTACTTTTCCCAGAGGATAGTTCATCAGATAAAATAGAATGACCTAGGGAAAATAAAAAAGTCACGTAACTAGGCATTGAGTTGAGAAAGCTCAAATTGTTTTTAAAGTGATTTTAAATGTTATTTAAAAGCTGGTTCAATAATATTGCTTTATTTAGATTTAATTTTAATATGTTTCAACCTTTTATTATCTTTAAACATAAAAGGGCCTTTTTTGAAAGTATAATCTGGGTCATATAAATGTATGAGTTTAGAATACATAAGCTTTTTAGACATATTTAAGTTAACCACAATTTTAAAAATTGTAGGTTTTTAACTTTAATAAACACCTGGTTGATGAATAATTCATACATTATTCAATGATCATTAAAATGTAAAAGTAAAACAGCTTATAGTGTGCATTAATATAGCATACTTGTCTTGACTGAAGCCTAACATTAGGTGAACTGGCTGTTATTGACATCTCAAATAATTTAGACACAACTTCATGTAGTTGGGGGACATCTAACTTTCGAGACAAGATGGCCTGAAAAATATTCAATACTTTAAAAATAAGAAATTTAATTTTTTAAAATCAGATTTGCATTCCAAAAATGTATTTGTCTTTGTTCCCTCCAAAATTAGCAAAAAGGTAGTGCAATTAAATTTGTGTTATTCCTTCTTGAATTTGTTAACTAAAATTTAGTAAAAAATATAGTGTTTCTGTCCAATTTTTGAAACTCATGCAAGTGTGTATAAAATACAATTTTTTAAAAAATGTATACACTTAAAAATAAATGTATAGAAAAAGCAACAGTTGCTTCAAACTACATTTGAGGTCAATGCAAAATAAGGGATAAGAATGATTGCATTAAACATGTAAAGACACATAGAAATGACTGCAAATGTTATTTAACGTAATGTTATACAAGCATTTTTTCCCACCCTGAACATCTAAAAATGTCTATGTTTGTACCCTGGTGGATAAGCAAGAAAAAAAAAAAAAGAAACCTTGAAAGGTCTCTGTGGTTGTCAGAGATATTGAATTTCAATGTTGCACCATTCAGAAATCAACATTGTATGATAAAAATAGACAATAAGTGAAATATAGCTGTATTGAAATAAATGACCAGAAAAATAACAGTGGTTAACTTTAAAAAAAAATGCTTCTCCCTCCCTCCCTTTTCCCCTTTTCAAACGTAAAATACACCCCAGAGACTAAATGTCCCCCCATTATCTTCCATTCAGTCTTGTGAAACATGCAATGGCATTTCACAGTAGAGCAGAATGTCAAGAAAAGAAAATGGAGATATGAAACCACCATCATGCTATACACATCTGTCAACTCATATATTCTCCTGGATTGAGACATTCATCAAGTTCCCACAACACATTGTAATAGGTATTACTATTTCTTATATTAGTGAATAAACTCAAGTCTTTTCGTACTTTAAATAAACTCAAGTCTTTTCGTACTAACTATAACTTTAATAATCAATGAGGAATACAGGCTGGATCTACAAGAAACACATCTTTCTTCCACAACGTTCCACACAATAACTGCAGCACGACTAAAACTTACGTCACAAGACGTACTAGACAATACGTCACAATTAACATAAAATACGTCATTCAGTCAAGCGCAGGAAGAGCGTTCATTAACTAATAAAAACTCTCAAACACACACCGCGCACAATAAACCTGACATTCAAACGCAACAATAACTAACGAACTCCCATACTCGACAACGTCAGGCTTGCTTGCTTAACTTGTCAAAGAAGCTTACAATTGAGAAATCGTGTACTACTGACCAGCTACCCAAAGTAGCAAACTGTAAGCCAAAACCTTTGTCAGCAGGCGCTTGATTGGAAACCTTAAGTATCTAGGAGGAACACAAGGCATTCTTAGGGGAGAGTGGGCAAGTAAGAAAGGACCCAGCATCAGCGTGAATAAAAAATATATGCAGAGAGGTTTGCAATGAGTCGTAGAATCGACCGAGACTGGTTGTCTTAAAAAGGTTTTGATTTCCCATTTACAATCTGGATTTAACTGACCAACTCACCCTGACAAGATTGAACGCTGTACTTTGCCTTGAGTAGTTGTAAAGATCCTCCTCACAGTAGGTAAGCAGCACTTGAAGTTGGTCTGTGGTTATCTGGTAGTAGCTAACATCTCTTACTAGACATGTTACAGCCTTTAAGATAGACAAAACATACATTGTTACCATAGAATACAGAGAACAATGTTGCTGAAAGTTAAGGCCATTTTAAGTGTTGCGTGCTTAACAGACAATATATTATAATTAATACATTCAAGAAATAAAAGTTTTAAAAGTTGCAATTTTAAAAAGGCTCCTTGTTAAATTATATTTTTTTAAATTACTTTTCTGATTTTACAAAAATTAGCCTCTTTAATCATATACACTTATGGTTCGGTATGGTAACAAAAATCCAACCTTAAAACACATAGAGATGAGTTCTTGATTGCCTCCCTTGGAGGTGGCAGCACCTGCATAGTTTTGAAGAACAACAAACATGCCTTGGGCTATCTTTGATATGTTTTCTTTCATTGATGGAAGTGGAAACTTCAGGAGCCAAGACAGAACTCTCATAGCCATGGAACTTGTCTTTAGAACAAATAAGTTGAAAGAGTAAACATCATTAATAACTTTTAAAAATTCCATTCAGCTTGGTCCAGTATTTGAAAAGTTTCTTCATTGATTAGATATAATGTCTAGAGCAGCAGTGAGGAACAACATATTGCAACTTATTGCCTATGGATGCATGTATTATTTTGTTATGTTTATTACCCGGACATGACTGTCACCCAAACAGTCCCTGATTGCTGGTACTAATGGGTCCAGAAGTTGTAAGTGAAAAAGTTCTGTAGGTAACAACAGAGGCCTCCTTAAGCACATATTCAACAACTGAAAAAGCAAGAGAAAAAAAATTTATAATGTAAACAGAACTACGACTGTCAAAATATTCTAAAAGTCAGAGGTAAGCTCACATACAACACGAAAACCCTTCATGATTTCTGATGAAAATGTTTTTCAAATATGGACTGGGGGAGGGGCAAGCATAAAAAAAGTAGGGAAAAGAAATGAAATAAAATTTATACCTAATACAAATTTTTCATTTAGTCTTTTTTTATTCTTTAATGTTTAACATTATGATAAGCCTCATCTTAAATTTATAGTAACACTTCCATCTGTTGTTTTTTCTTCTTCCTAACCCAACAAGTGAACATTAAAATAAAATAAGGAACATTACTTTTTTTTTTAAATTACCTGTAAGCCAAACTCAATTAAAATATGAATATTAGTCTTTTTATCAGCTTTGGGCTTCAAGCCACCCCGAGGTGCAGCTTGAGGCAACAGAAGGCAACTCTCTGGCACTCTTGTTTGAGGCTTTTCTTCATTCTCTTTCTCAACTTTTGAGCTGTTAGAAGACATACTATTTGTTTAGGGCAAAAATATCTCAATAAAACTCTTAAGGAGTGAAATATTACAGTGAAATATTATTGTTAAAAAATAAAAATAGTGACATTTTGTGCAGCTAGGTTTAAAGAGTTATGGTTTTTTAAAACAACACCACTTAAAATAAGTTAATCAAATAGATAAATGACAAACTTCTTTGCAGCCAAAGTTTCATTCAGCAGTTTAGCTGTTAAGGAATTAATGAACATCATCATGATCTGTAGAGGAATGCTCTTGTTAGCCATGAGACCATCTGCCACTTTTCTCAGCAGCGTCTCAGCTTTGTTGGCAGTACGGGAGCTGTGAGTACTCTCTAAAACCTGTCAAATCATTGAACCATCAATGGGATTTTTTTCATAAATGAAACATGCAGACAGGATTTTGAGAAATACATGCTAAGTTTTGATTAGTAGTAAAACATGTGGACAAGAGTTTGAGAAAATGCAGGTTTTGATCAAGTACTAGTGTGATCTTTGTTTTCTGCAGACCTGTTTACCCATGGGCTAATATCAGAGTGGTTTTGAGCTCTCAAAAATGTAGTTTCAGGCTCTAGGGGGTAGTGGGGAAGGGGGTGTTGCAACCACAATGCAACAAGTTGTGTCAGAAAATCCACACCTCTGTTAATGTTATTATTATTGGCAACACAAATGCATGAACAATAAAAGTTATTTTTATTTCCACAAATAAAAATACATGATATAGTCCTCAGTTGGGTTCTTTAGAATGAGAAAGGGTCTACGGCAAGCTCAAAAGGGCAGTGACTGCACAGACTTGCTTGACTGATTGGAAGAGTTGTGCTAGTTGAGGTCAGTGTCCGTCAAGCTCAATAAGACATTGCCCTTTAGAAAGTGGTATTTTATATTTTCTTTTTAAATTAATATATCACAACTTACACCTCTGATTGGCTGAACCAGTTGATTTAGACAACCTGGCGATATGCACCTGGCCATCAGTCCATAAGCATCATAACCTTTGATAAATTTGGCTTCAAAATATTTGGCCTTGATAGCTGCCACATCTTTCTCCTCTGCAACCTGGCCAAACAGTTCTGGATAGAAAACATCCTGAACACTTGCAAGAGCCGGGTCAAGGTCCCCAGGGTTAACAATCTTTGCCAAAGCCTTCAGCAGGTGGTGAGTGGTAAAACTGAGAATATGAAGCTGAAAAGAAAAAAAACAACTATAAATGACATTGCCAAAAATTTTTTTTACAGAATTTTGCAATTTGAAAAATCTTTCTCTTTAAGAATTAAAGTTTTGTTACATAAAAATCTATATAAATTTTTAGCTTGATATGTTTACAAATTTTAAACTTTTTATCAGGCTTACTGGATGGCTAGTAAATTATTTTTATAGCATTTTCACTCTTAACCCATTCAGCAATTAGCTGAATAAAGACTTGGTTTGTTTTACTGTACTAATATTATGCAAGCTATATTTTTATACATCATTTATAATTTTAAGATATAATAAATACAATATAATTTCCTTATGAGATGCTTATCAAATCCTTCTCAACCGATTTATAAACCTAGCTGTTTACTTTGTCAACCAACCTGATAACCTCTTGTAAGAATTGATTTCATTTCTCTAACTATAAAAGGGAAGAACCTGGCCCCTAAAGATAGTGCAGCTTTTTCAAGGGTATCTCTTGCTGTTGTGCGAATATCTCGAGATCGACAACGGAGGAAATTGCAGATTTTGAGAAGAATGCTGATGATATAAAGAAATTTGATTTTAATTAATTAAAGATGATTAAATTAGAAAAATAACAACGTAAAATACAGATTTGGGAAATTCTACTTCCAGAACAATTAAATATTTTGATAGCTACAATTAAAAAGCTATTATTTTATCTGCAAGTAAAAAGAAAATTCCTATCCAATTATAATTAAATTCTATGTTCTAATATTTACCCTGGCAATCTGTTCTCTAGAGTTCCTTTAGGTAGATTCTGCAAGAGCTTAATCATTGCAAGGGCAATAGGTACACGGAGGATTTCCTCATCTTCAGGATACTTGGACTTGACCAGTTTGTGCTGATCATCACTTTTTGCCTGGATTCACATTTGAACATGGTTAATGTAGAAGATTGCAAAAATAACAAAACTTAAATGTACCATTCCAAAAACTTTTTCTTACATTAGTACAAGGGCTGTAATATATATTGAAAATATAATTCAAAACAACAGGAATTGCTGTAACCTACCCTTTGGGTTACTATCTTGTGTAGCTGAGGTAACAGAGAGATAACAATGGTTTTGTGAATTTTTGTAGCCGCTGATGCTGAACAGACAATTTTTCCATCTTTTTTCTGGGCTTGGTCGATCGTTGTTTCCTCATTTTCTTGGTCTTTTAGCAGTTCTTCACTTGGTATCTCAAGTTCCATTGGATGAATATTATCATCATCTTTATCAGCAACTTCATTCTCATCAATGTCCATAGTTTCTTCTTTCTTTGCTTCTGGTTCAACAACACTCCCTTCTTCTGTCTTAGAATCTTTTATATCTGACACAAAAATAAACAGCAACTGAAAATTATACTTCAGAAAGAAACACTACTTTATTGGCAATTTTATTAGCATTTTTGCCTTGTAATATTCAATCCTTGACTTTCAAAGCCAGCCTACCAGCTGCAAATAAATTTTGAAAAGTCCTCAAACATTTATGGATAGTTCTAAAAAAAATTAAATGTTGGACAATCTAAAGGAGTGCTTATCCGTCTTCATCAGTAAGGAGGATCCCTGTTGCAAGGCCTAGGGTTCAATTAATAGATTAATAAAAGTTGTGTTTCTTTTAAAATTAAGCTGGGCATTAGTTTGCACAGTTTCTGGTGGTTACAGCAGATAGTCAACATTTTTTTAGTTAAGATATGTTATTCACTGCAAATTGTTACCTTCGTCTCCCTCTTTGTAAGCATTCTCCACCACCTTTGGGGCAAATGTTATACGATAGGTTGAATTGGTCAGGTCATAATGGAAAGCATCAAGCAAGGCCACAATGATCCTGTATGGAGAGTTGTTGTTTTTTTAATTCAACCATGCAGAGTAATAAAATTAAATTGAACAATGGATATAAAATTAATTTTCTTCAAGTTTTAATCAAGATATTTATCATTAAAATTTAAGGTAACAACTTCTGCTATTTCTTGAATTTAACTTTAGTGCTAATAAAATCTAAAACTATTTTTTTTTAAATTTTGTATTGTGCTTTGCCCGTATAATGTGATAATACTGAAAGCACAACAGTTGTTTTATGTCAAGTGTGCTGCTTCACTGAAAAGAGATGAAGTAACAAAAAGCCCCTCATCATTTTTTTTAAAAAGTACTAAATAATTTTTAAAAAGAATACTCTCTTTAAGTCTTTTGGAATTTAAATTAATTTATTTAATTTGTGTTAACATGTAGTTCATGCAAGTAAAAAAAAATAATTTTCTTAAATTTCTCAACTAATCTCTTGGACATACCTTACAATTTGCTTCTGAAGCTCTACTTTTTTGGGTAACAATTTCAAATAGAACCTTAAGAGCTGCAAATAATATTGCCATGGCAACTGCTTGCATATAGCACCAAGAAGGTCAATGGCTGCATCTTGTAGATTAGCATGGCTGGAATAAGAACTGTCCAGAACAAAGGCATGCACCAGTGGATTGAAGTAGGACATGAGAATCTCTGTGCGGAATTGGTGATCTTTAAGATGCTTAAATAATCTACGTAGTGCCCTTGATCGCTTGTGAATCTGCAAATATTATCATTATATAAGTAAAAATGACATTTTTAAAAAATCAACCAAATTTATCCCTTTAAAAAATGAGGCTGGGTGTTCCAGACTCGGGTTAATCTTGGGTTAATCTTGCTGACAAAGAGTTCAGCGCTAAAAAATACAAAATCTCATCAGTCCCACTCACCCACACCCTCCCTCCCATGTTGGTTAAACAGGTTCTTTATGGATGTTTACCAAAAGCAATAATAGCTTGCTCATGTTGTATTTAAGGGGCAGTGGGGCAGTCTTAGAAAAAATAAGGTAGTAAGTAAAATTCTGTTTAAACATAAGAATCCATCAAATAATATAATAAAGTGTATATATGAATAAATCAAAATGTTCAAGCTCTTCAAACAAGTTTCAAAAGACTATTATTTATTCAGGTGTAAGGACAGAAATGAGACAAGCAGTCTCACCTGGATGTGTCTTATGTTCTCAAAAAAGTCTGCTTCTGGATCTTTATCACAGAGATCTTTAAGGCCTGTAAACATGTTGTGGTCAGGGCAATTGTTGACAAGACTTTGTAAAACTGCAAGAAATTCATGGCGGACAACCTGGTAATGAAAAAAGGAAAATATTTCAAGATAAACACAGTTGTGCCTATTTGTCCACAATTCTTTTATCTGCTGAAATCAGAATATAGTACAATTTTTATGATGATGGAAAAAATGAATTAATTTTCCATTAAAAAAAAAGTCAAAAGTAAGATTAACAATGAAAATTAAAAAAAATATTTACAAAGTTTATTTTACAACTTTCCTATAATTAATTTATTTTATAAGGGTGTTATGGTAATGAGAGTTTATACTTTATAAAATAAAAAAAAAAAAAAAAAAGGTTTAATGTCTGTTTATAGAAATATTTTGTTAAATGAAATTACTAATAAATTGTTAAAATTTAAATCAACGGCATCTGATCTAAAAGAAAAAAACAACACAATTGGTAAAGGCCGTAAACATAATGCTAATAGTTTTACTATATTACATTCTTCTAAATACAGTGGAATTTGGTATAATGAACTTAATCCATTCAGTGACTCCATTCTTATACCGAACGTTTAACAGAAATAATTTTTCCCTATGAATCGATGTAAATTCAATTAATTAGTTCTAGCCTAAGAAATATGTTATTATATACATTTTTAATTTCTTTGCTGTATTGAAAAAATATAGAATGAAATTAAAATATCCTTAATTATAGGCATATAACGATAAAATAAATAAACAAGTATGAGTACTATACTATTTCTTGTTTGTTAATAGTTTCTGGCAGAGATGGATGGCGTAGGAGAAGGAAAAAGCTATTGCTTTGAAGGAGAATCCCCTTCTTTAAAACACTTGGCAACTCTGATTCAGGTTTTTAAGCCACATCAACCAACCTTTTTGCTTTTTAGAATTTTACAGGTTGCCCATTTCCGGATATTGCAATGCTTGGCAATGCGCATCATCGTAAACAAAAGTATAATTCGTTAACTAAGATTTAAGTTGATCATAAAACTTGTTCATTAACTAAGATGTTCTTAATCTGAGGTTCCTTTGTATTTAATGAGTTTTGATAGATCCCTGGTCAACTCTACCCAAACTTGACCCTGAGCAGCAAGATGTTCGAACCTCTGATTTGCTTCTGATTCCGAGTTTGACCTGAGGCACCAGTGTTTTCTCTAGGACCACATTAAAAGCTTTGCTGGCATTTTGAGAAGTTGAAGAAGCCAGTTTAGTTATTATGGTGAGCAGGCAATGGGTGGAATTATCTCTGATAGATAAATCATCAATCTGATTGAGTAAAATAATAATTTGATTAGTTGATATAACCTCCCAAAAAGTTCTACTTAAATCAGACAATTTTTTTGTTAAAGAAGGGAATATGATTAAATTTAACTTAGGTGAGGATCAAGGAATAGTAGTTATTCCAGTTTAGCTCATTACAATAAAATTACAAATGTTGATTTCTTTCTTTCTTTTCTTTCCTCCAAAAATTAGAGAAACTTCCCACATTTGTTCACAAATAAAAAAAATGTTTTATTGCTATAGGACATAACAATTCTGAACTCAATTCAGCCATTCAAAGCCCTTACAGCATAGATAAAATGACAACAGTTGTATACAACTGGTAGCAGGATGTCAACATCAGGCTCATCTGCCCCAGAGATCATAGAGTTTATCTGACTAAAAGCCTCCAGTCTGGCCAGGTAATCAGGCTCTTCGGCCTTACGCCTGTCCCAGGAATTCAACTGAAATTTATAAATTAACACTTTTACTAAACACTAATAGTCTCAAAAAGGAATTATTTTCAAGACATTCAATTAAAAGCACTGATTAAGTGATCATTATTCATTTGTATTTGGACACATCTCAGAAATATTTTTTTTAATTTTTCAAATCAATACATTTTAAAAGAAATATACAATTATTGCACAGAAAACTATTTCAGGTAATAATTTAAAAAACATTGGATCTATTTTTAAAGAGAGAAACATGACAACATGGCAGTGGTGGTACATAAATATATCCTGAAAAATATAACATGTATTAGTTTAGAGAACATGTTCTTTTTGTAAATATATACATTTTGAAATATAATTATGAAATTATGTTTAGATTCTGCTTAGTAGAATATTTATATAAATATCTTTTAGCAGAAAGGGTATTTAAGCAGAGTTAAGTTTGCTGACTGAGACTTACATTTTTAATATACAATTATAACATAACATAATGTTTTAACATTTTTTCCAACTAACCTTTTCTACGAGACTTGATACTGTCTTATATTTCTCATTATTTTCACAAATAACTCTGAATAGCTTGCACAGTAACACTCGAGACTCTCTTCGTTCAATGGTGGAAAATAGCTGCGCAATTGTTCTAGGAATAAAAAAATATATTGTTATAATGAACTTAATTGGTACAAAAATAATGCTTGACTTGGTAAATCTGTGCAAAATCATAAGCTTTTTCGTTTATAACAGGAGAGAAGGACGTTAAAAAAAGTCAAATAGATACCTGTAAAATGACTCTGGTTTGGTTAAGTACTGCATCATGTTTGTTAAAGACACCAATGTGTTTTCTTCGATGTCCTAAAATGAATATAAGGATAATTAAAAATAATAAAATAAATAAATATGGATAGTGCAAAATATTAGGTCAGCCTGTAAGATGTGACTAGCAAAGATTTATATTAACAGAGCATATTTCTTACCTGAGCCAGATGGGAACCTTTGGTGAAGAAAGGTACTAGTAGATTACAAAGGATGCTGCATTCCTCGGGTGAAGTCACAAAAGTGCTTACTCTTCAAGAAAATGAGAAATGTGTTACATTAGCAAAGTTATTCAGCACAAATGCAATTAAAAGTAAAAGAATTAACAAACTATTATCAATGTTTACAGTTATAGATATTTTATTGTTTTATTTAATCATTTCCATTGGTTGTATATTATTTCATTATTTTGCTTTAGTAATTTTACAAAATTTGCAAACCATTAGTTATACTTCTGGCAAAATTTGCATACTTTTTTGAACGGGCAACAGTAGATTACATTGAGATAAAGCAATTATGAATAAATGCACAAGATTTTGCTCTTTTTCCTTTTAGTGTTTATTATAATAAAAAAATGTTACACCAAACAAACATTAACAAAAATTTGTTTAAAGAAAATTGCTATTTACCGTTCTTATAGATTTATGAATAATATAAAAGAAATCTTAAATACCTGGCTAAAATCTTGAGTTCCAAGAAAGCGACTTGTTTTTTGCCCAAGTAACCTGAAGCCATCTTGCGTAAAGAATGTTGCAAATAGCTAAGGAGCATCGGAATGTGGGGAAGCAAGATGGCTTCCCCTAGCTTTCTTTCCTCTGTGTCTGATACAAAATAAATCATGTCATTATAACACTAATGCACCATAGAGAATAACACTGAAAAGGGAATAATTGAGTTAGATTTTTTTAAATATTAGCAGTCATAAATTGACAAAAGGTAGATTTAAAAAAAAATATAGTATTATATGTTCTCAAATAAATTAAAATAAAAAGCTACCTGGTACATAGGCATAGGGTTCAGGAAGGGGAGGCAACTGATGCCCTCTGTCTCTCTCTTCACTGCTCTGAAGCAAGTAGCTGACTAATTCTAAAATTGCTGTCGCTACCGATGAATCAATAGCTGGGGCATTCAGCAGTGCAAATACAGCATGCAGCGGACTGGAAAGATCTCCTGAATCTTTGGTTTTTGTCAGCAGAGGAAGAAACCTGCACACAAAAAATTATAATACCATATATATTAATATATAAAAAGAAAGAATGTAATAATAATGCAGCACACTGACATTATGGAAATGATGCATTAATGATGCAGGTTTAAAGAGCAGCATGTACTGTCATTTCACAAACATATACCTGTTACACTGGCTCCAAAAGCTGAAGAGTTTCAATAATGGCGTGGGGTGGTGCACACCTTCCAAAACTAGCTTTTCAGACTGAAATATAAAAAGAAGGGGTCATTCGTTTTTTATAAAAAAGAAATAATATTTACATACAATACAAAATATAATTTCTAAGCTAAAACTCATTTTTTTCCAAATGAATGATCTTATGACAACAAAAGCTTTCTTTTTTTACCTGAGGCCAAACAACAGCATGAAAGACAGCTTCTATCTCTTTAACAGAGTAATCAAGATCTTCAAAATTCTCAAAAAACTGAAAAAAATATGAGTGTTTTTTTTTTGTGTTAAGAAATTGGAAGTATGAGGTATAAAATAAAGCACATATAGATTACTTTAATGCAGTGGTTCTCAACCTTCCTAATGACGCGACCCTTTAATACAGTTCCTCATGTTGTGGCGACCCCCCCAAACACAAAATAATTTTCGTTGCTACTTCATAACTGTAGAGTACATGTATTTTTCCATGGTTGCGACCCACAGGTTGAGAACCACTGCTTTAATGTAATTATTAATTTTAAGGTAAAACAACCCAAATGAATACCATTGTGGCTTAAAATGAGACAGAATAAGCAGTTCAAACTAACAATGGCATAAAAAAAAGCTCTATTGAGGATTAGATAAACTTAGTTAAACAATGCCAACAGTAGTTTTACATGCTCTATAAACAACAAAGTAATTGACAACTTATTTGGGAAATGAAAAAAAAACAACACATTGAAACTTCTCAAACCTCAATAAGCCTGGTCAGGACTGTGTGTCGTAACGTCTTCAGCAGATTAACTGTCCCACTCAGCACCATGTTCCTCTGTTCTAGAGCTGCAGTCAGTGTTGCTGCTAAACCCAAAAGAACTTGTAGTAAAGAATGAGTAAATCCTTCTAGACGGTTACCCAACTTTTGAGATACTATACTGATGGTGTTAAGAATACTGTGGAGAAGAAGATGTTAACAATTTTTTTTTAATCAAGTGGGGGAAAAAAGAATGTTCACTCTCAAGCAACAACATTAACTTGAGATTGTAAAAAGAGTATTTAATATTTATTACTATCGCACATCGCTTAAAATAAAAGACATTTTTATCTGTGGACTCTGACGAAAGAAATACAGTGGAACCTCTCATAATGAGCACCTCTCATAACGAGTAATTTGCATAACGAGCAAAAAAAAAATGTGAAGAAGTTGCTCCCTTAACGAGCGACATTTCGCATAATGAGTTACGCAGAAGGGGAAGTCCTTTTTTCAGGACATTCATTTGAGAGCCGGAACTTCCGCGTCGATGCATTAGTCTGTGTTTAGCACTTGGTCTGTTAGCGTATTGTTTTCGTGTGTGATCACCAGTTTTTACAAATTTTGTATTCAGACAGTATTCGTAATTTTTTTATGTGCAAAGTGTAATAACCTGTGCAACGATATTGAAGAGCTTGTGAAAGAGCACAGTCAAGAGTTGACCACCGAAGAGCTTATGGAGTTGCATCGTGTTTCACAGCAAGAAATTATGGAGGAGAGCTTATTAATGGAGGAGGAAGTAGCAGAGCAACAATTTCTAGCGCAATAAGATAAATGCTGAAAGCATGGGAAACTGTTGCATCATACATTGACAAGCATCACCCTAATAAGGAGGTGGCTATTCGTGCTACAAATTTATTCAATGATAATGCTGTGACACATTTTCGTCAAATTTTGAAGCGACGGCAAAAACAAATGTCTTTAGACAGTTCTTTAGACAGTTTTCTAGTTAAAAAGGATTAATTATTTGTCATAAATTCATATTTTTATTTACGTTTTATGTTTCAAATCTAAATTGTATTCCAAGTTGTTACACTCCTTAATTCATAAGTAATTTTATTTGAATAAATGTTAATAAAAAAATTTGAAAAATGAGTATTTTTACAAACATGGAACGCATTATCCTAGTTTACATTGATTTGTATGGGAAAAATTGTTTCGTTTAACGAGTGTTTCACTTAACGAGTAAGATTCTGGAACGAATTATGCTCGTTATGAGAGGTTCCACTGTAAATGGCTTATTTATCACTTTGATGCTGCCAAATTAAGCATTAATGAAAACACATCTAATATTTTAAGAACTAAAAATGGAAGAGATCCAAATAATGTACAGTGAAACCTAGAAATAATGCAAACCCCTTTGCCCAAAGGAAAGTGGTGCTATTTAAAGGTATGGTGCAATTTTCAGGTTCAGCCAGTGAAAAATTATCACTCCGACCCGGGTGAGTTGGCTCATATGCCAGGGGCAGCTTTGTTTCAAAGTTTGTTATTTCGAGGTTTCATTGTAATTTAACACTCATTTTTTTTACCCTTTAATCTTTTTAAGAGGGATCATTTTCCTTAGGTCAACATTTTTTAAGGTTTCTATCACTGTCTGAGCCGGATCATCTAAGAAATAAAATAATTTGAAAATGATTTTATGATATGTAAACACTTCTAGGTTGGAGAGAAACTTATCAAACAGTTATTCTTATAAGAATACATTTTTAACTCTTTAAACCATTTAGAGTGGGGAAGAAACATCCTCTAAGCTATGGCCTTTTAAAATCTAACATTAATAAGGTTTCAATATCTTGTTTCTACAGCTCCTGATTTACCTGTGACAAAATGCATGCATGGTTGAAACAGCAATTCAAGGAAGTACTTGAGCTCTACAGATTTGCATCCACTTAGAAAGCCAAACACAATAGAGCGCCTAATGTTACTGCGTCCCTTGCCAGCAGTTTCATTGCCAGCTTTTCCGTGCATCTTGCCATAAAGAATTCTTTTTGGGAGACAAAATAAAAAAAAAGAAAGGAAAACATTAAAAATTTATTAAAAAAACAAGTGCAACAGCCTCTAATACTTCCATTCTTGTGTGTGGTAAGAACTTAAAAACCATAGAAAAAAAATTATTCCACTTCTTTTGCCAGCTCCTCAAGGTGTTTGAAATAATTGTACAATCAACTGTCATCAACACAGCCTTTAACTACCAGCTTAAGAACACTTAAAAAGTATTATTATTTTCTTAATGAGAAAACATGAAAATTGTTAAAAACTAACAATTATAAGTACCTCATTAGCACAGGTAAAAAACCTTCTCTATCAATTTCCTTTACTTCACTGCTTTCCTCATCCACTCTGAAGAGAGTGATCTCACTTTTGAATGTTTTGTCATCAAGAAGTCTGTTGAAATTTTCTCTGAAAAGGATCCAGAAAATATCAAGAGGTAAACAAAATTATTATTTTTCTTTTGTTGGAGGCTGGAAAAAATTGATTTGGTAATTTTAACAGAAATGATAAATCTTCCTTTGCACCATTAACACAAATCAACTTATGCACAATTTACTCAAACACCGCTAACTATGGTTAACTGTGGTGTGTATAAAGTCCTATCAACTTACCGATAAGGTAATATATGGGGAGACTTGTAGGTCACAACACATTCGAATGCAGCTTTCTGGATGGTTGAATGCCTGTGTTTCAAGAGCTGAAAACACATGTCAGATAATTAGTTAATGACTAAATTATCTGGGGCAGATTTAAAATGTATTGAAGTTAAAAAGTATTTACTAGATGTTAGTTCATCAGATTTTTTTTATTTTTATTTGATTTTCTTCTGTTGTTTAACTGTAATATAGGCTAAAAACTAATCTGTAATCTATTGTATGTAATCAAAACAAATATCCAATTGTTGAGATAAGAAGCAGACTATTCTGTTATAAAAGGAAGGTGTCAACAAGAGAGACCTGCTAACCTCATAAAAAGTTTCTTGTACTTCAGGCTGGTTGAACTTTGACCTTTGCTTTTTAAACATTGCAAACAAATCAAGGTGAACAAGGAGACTCCTGGAAGATAAAACAATGTCATTCTTCAGAAACATTCTTTTTTTTTAATATAAAAAAGAATATATATATATTTATATTAGAGAGTATATAATGCAGTCTGCATTTCCCTCAAAAGATTTAGATTAGGAACACTCACTGAATGGCAGCCTTTCTCCTCTTGAGACCTGGATTCCTATCCGTTGGTCCAGTCTGTATATTAATGCTTAAGCTAGTTTCATCTAATTCCTCTTCTATGTTTTCATCATCCTCTTCCACGCCTAATTCTGGGGCATCCTGTTCCATTTGAGTTTCCTCTAACTGTGACACACCAGTATCTTGAGTGGACTGGTTGACTAGTATACTTTGATAAGCTCGGGTGTCCTCATCTGCATTCCTGAACTCATTTCTGAAATATTATTTTTAAATAGTTAAATAAATTTTTATGTGAATAGCAGTGAGCCTAGTCCTAGACTGGGGTACTGCGCTATACAAAACCACCTAATAATAATAATATCTAATTCATTTTGCAAAGCAATTTAGTTCTTCTGTCCTGCTAAAAATTTCTATGGTTATAATTACTGAAATTTGCTTGCCATTTCCTATTTACCTATAAAATTTTTGAAAGAGTTAACAAACAATAAAAAGCAAATCCTATCAACTTTTCTTTTTAAAAAATCTGGAACTTAATAAAACCAAAATTAAAATTAATTTCACACAGCCACATACTTTAAGAAATTGAGGTAAAGTTCACAGAGCTCATCCGATCTGTGTACACATCTTTCAGGAAATTTTTTCATAGCTCTCCAGAGTTGAACACGGAAGTTTGTGAAATCTGCCTTCCTTGCATCAGCAAGCAATTCATTTCTATAGCTATCAAACAGTGACAATGTAGACTCCCCTTCAGAAACATTTGATGTGTTGTCAAAACCTAGTTCTTTCTCTAAGGAGTAGAGTATGGAAGATGCAAATGTTTCAAATTGACACGTGTAAGATTCAGGCTAAACACGATGGAAAAACCTCAATGCCAGGGTTAACAGAATATAACTGGTTTTATTTGCACTGAGTCCAACTCTAGCTCACAATGTATGCTCTACCCTACTCTTGTTAATAAAGCAATTCAGGTGTTTTCCTAGTGATCCAATTTAACTAAAAGGATTTTTCCTGCTCTGTATATACTTTCACAGCTCTAACCAAGTTGTTCTACCTTTCAATAATGAGCTCTTCTGCTTTAATTCTGCTTCTCTTCAATCATCACTAACTATATGTTATACAGCTGTTCTTTATTACATAAACGCACTTTATTTTAATGTCATGATTACGTCTCTTTTGCTAATATTTTTTTGTACTGTGCAGAGAGCCCGGCCCTAGGCTGGGGTAACACGCTATATAAGACCACCAATAACAATAATATACACACCAGCTTAAGTAATCACACACAACTTTTGACCAGTCATCAAAACTCTTTATTTGAGTCAAAATACCCGGTTATACAGATCTCACTCTCGACATTGTCAAGGGCCATAGAATCATGATGTGGTATTTAGAGACAATAAACTTTTAATACTTAGTCCTTGAACTAAATAAAAAATAACATTTGACACTCACTGTCTCTAAATATTAACTCACCATTCTTTGGACCTTGACAAATGTTTATATTTAATACAGTAGTGATTCCTATGGATCATTTTTAACACTGTTAGTATTTCATTAATAAAACTGAAACCAGTTACTCGATCTCCTTGAGTGGACACTCACCAGATTCACTTGCGGCTCTTTTCAATTGCTCTAGCATTACATCCCAAAAATCCATAGAGTCAAGCCCAGTGGCATGGGATGCAATGAGATCAGCTAGTGGTGCCCAAAGAAGTTTGAAGTTCCAAAACTGATTCCCCAGTAAGAACAGTAGAGGAGCCTGAGGATTGAAAGCATCACACTAAGTACATTGAAAGTCACTGTTAAGAACATTAAAGAAACAGTGAAGCAGGTTGAGTGAAAGCTTGAAAAGTAAAAAAAAACAAAACAGGACAATTTTGTAGGAAGTCTGCATTAGCAGACAAAACAAGAAACAGTTACAAATAAACTGAACTTTTTATTTGGGAAAACACTTATCTATTTTGAAATAAAACAGTTTAATTACTTTTTGTGTTGCTGCTTTCATATTTTAAGCTGGCAAAAGAGTTAGTGCAGTGTGATCTGTGTAACAATTGTGATCATTTGATCCATAAAATATTGTAGAGATGAGTTAGTGTTATGACAGCATACCTTCTGGAAAGAACCATGAGGTAAACATTTCATGACCATCTCGTATTCTAATTTGCGTAGATAAATAAGTTTTTCTCTGTAGTTGTGAACTGTAGGCAAAGGCATCTTCTCTGCTGTAAGCATTGTTCTGAAAGCACACTCTCTTGTTATTCCCTATAACAAAACAAGTTGAAATAGTTACACAAAGTTAAAGAAATATTCCTGTAAAAGATGAATTGAATAGTTAAATACAAATCATCACGCCTACCAGTCTAATATTTAATGTGACATAACAGTACAATAAATAATATATAGGTTCTCAGCTAATGAACACACAGGGTTAGAAAATACTTCTTACGTCATCATAAGCTGGCAGTTGGACAGGAAACATGGAAAGAATGTGACATGTTATCAAGCGCATCTGAAACAAAAATAAAATGCTGTGATCAAATAAGTAATTATTAGATTTTAATGGAGTACAAAAAAATTCACTACCAGTAGACTAATGAAAGATATATAACATGATTGTTGCCATGGTACTTAAAAGAAACATGAAAATGCTTTAATGCTAATTGCCCTACCCATCAATAAATGAAGGTACACTTACAAGAGATTGTAAAAAAAAAAAAAATTCACTTAACATTTAAAGTCTCGAAACGAAAAGCAGTAAAGCTACTGATTTTTGGTTGGAAAACATTTTTAAGACATTCGGTTTGCCTTACGTTATATTAAAATAGATTAACACAGACGCTGAATCTTGTGCATTGACTCACATTATGAGATGATGAAACCAAGTTCGGCTCAAGCAGCTTATACGTTTCTTCCAGTCTCTCTTCTGTAAGAAACTCCCTATTTTGTTCCAATGACAAGTAAAAGTCAACAATCTGAACAGAGCTGACGTTCTCGGGATACAATCTAAGGGCAGTAATGTTTAACAATTAAAAACAAGAAAAGTAAGTATGTATCACAAGCAATGGTTAAAATAAATAACTAAAAAACACTTTAGTAAGATCATAGTTGTAAGGGGGAAATCTAAATAATTCTGACAGGACAGATATACCTTAGAACACTGTAAACTTCTTCACAAGATACTGGCAGAGCTTCCAACTTGTTTGATTGAACGCAAATGAGGAAACTTCGCAACAGCTGGTTCAAAACAATGAAACTGGTTTCTCCTGTGGAGTGAATTCACGATGAGCTTCAATTAATACAGTTAATAATTAATGTTAAGAAATGACCATATTCATTGAACAAATTAATTCACAAACTTTAAAAATACTTAAACTATACTTTTTAAAAGGCTGCATACACAACCAGTTACCTAAAACACGATCTGTATTGGTGTTGATCTGGCTTATAATTTTCTTCCACAGTAAAACCGACTTTTCAATCAATTCTGAAAAACTGATAAAAGAGGAAATATTTTCATATAACTGTATTTATATAAATTTTGAAAATAAATCAACAGACTTTCGGAATTTAAAAAAAAATCAAAATTTTCAAATGAACCTCTAATTCAAATATGGGATAATTATTGGAAATAAGTTCAAGATATACTTAATATAAATAGCATTTCATCCATTACTTATGAAGCTAAGTGATACTATAAATATTCTCACCTGAAATGTGGCACGCACACTAAAGCAGCCCATAAACATGGCATATCAATATGAGACAACCCGTGCTCTTTTGATAATGCCCCAGAAAACATTGAATCTATGTAGCTGACCAAAGCATTCTCTTTCACAGATCTGGGGAAAAAAAGCAAAAAGATCAAGTCCATTTCTTGGTATAACAAAGAATAAAAACGTTTGGCGTATCAATAAAAAAAGTTATACTTGTTTAAACTGGAATTTTTACATTGAGCGAATAATATATACCAGAAGACTGCAGGTTATTATTATCAACAGATGTTTGTGCAAGATCCTCAAATAAATTGGTTTGAAAAGATCCCAAATGAGACCATATGAGATAAGGAAGTGATACTGTGGAGCAGGAAATACAGAGTAGGAAATCGAGATAGATTTGGGAAAACCACAGCACACCAAGAAAACAGGACCTCAACACAGTGAAAGAAAAGACAAAGAGTGCAATGAGATGGAATGAAAGGCTCAGAACAGAGATAAATGGAATTAATTTTTAAACGCACATCTAGGAGTAAAAAGATGAAGGAATGAATAAAGAAACTAATATAACAATTACTAAGCAGCAGATATAACCATTAAGAGCCACAGTTAATAAGTTGGTGCAGGGCCTGAGCCTGATAGTTTCCATTGAATAGGTCAGCACTCAACAAAACATCTTCTCCCTAAATATATACCTTGACCACTGTTGGTCAAGTGGATATGCTGTCAGCAAACCCAGGTCATCTCCTGTAACAGGGGCCTGTGTTTTTTGAATGACAAGCTCAGCCACAAATGCAAGAATCTCTTGTTTTTTGTCACTCATTGGAAGCTCTGTGTGAATCCGTGCCATGCAGCCTGGAAGGACATCCTGCAGAAAGGAAAGTAATTGAAAATCTGTTTCACTATAGGATAGAAAACTAACATTTACATATGCTTTAAGATTTCTAACAGCTCTCTTTTTTCTCTCTTAGCTTCACATTCAAAATTCATAATAACTGTAAGTGACGGTGAGATAAAAATAAAGAGGATGGAACTGAGTGAGAGAGAAATTAATTAATTATATTGTTAGTTTCTAAAAACAATAAGTCTTTTTAGATCTTTTAAAATTTTATTTTAATAGATGGTGGTATTTTGATGTATTTTATAGGAAATAGTATTCTTACAAAGTATGAGGAAATGTAAAAACTCAATCATTCAATTTTTTTATTGCCAATGACTGTAGCCTAAAATCATTATGAGAAAAAAATGAACAGGACAAAACAAGACTAAAATTGCTGCTGACCTTCTCAAAGAATGGCATATCCATTAAGGACTTCACAAATGTCTCAAAGTCAGAGAACAAAAAGGGAGCTTTGAAGACATGAGTGACTAGTCTGAAAATGGCCTCCACAGAAAGTCTCTCCTGGCAAGACTTTAGCAAATTGACAACAGTTCCCAAAAGATCGGAACCAATAACTTCTGGGTTCATTGGAGACTTCAAAAGAACACAAAGCGTCTGAGAGTCGGGGGAAAATAAATATACTGTACTTTAGTTTAAGTCTTGTTAATGTTATAAATATATATTAACATGTCTTTGTTCAAAACTGTCTTGATCTCTTATTAGGTAACAAAATTAAAAAAACAAAACAATTTCACTTAATTTCATTTTTTTAAAATAACAAGTGGCTTACATCACAAAAATGTTATGTATACAAGAAATAACAAATATTATCCCTAGAAACAAACTTCACTGTTTTGAAAATCGTTTTATATCTAAAATTTTAGAATGTAGAAATGGAAGAAAAAAAACTACTCACAGAAGCAACTTGTTCTGGGTCAGTCACTATTTTCCCAGAATTGTGGGACAGCCAGACTGAAACAAGGCGTAATAATCTGCACAAGTGTTTGACTAGACTGAGTGATTGCTTACTGTTTCTGACATCTTCACTGGATGGTTGACTTATGCTGGCTGAGTGAACTTGAATAATACAGTCCTATAATTAAATAAAGATGGCATTGGTCTGATAAAAATGTGAATGAAATAGTTTAAACTGTTGAAGCAGAATATAGTAAACATAATTCTTACCAGTAATTGCCTCCAAAGCTCCTTGCAGTTTTCTTTTGTGGTATGTTCAGCACATTCTTGCATGAAAATAGTAACAGATTGCTCTACTAGATTTTTTGGCAGTCGAACTAGCTTATTCTCTAATGGGTTCCACTTCCCCAATTTATACAGAATCAGAGGGAAAACCTGTCAAAATAGCATAAAATTTAATTAATGTAGTAAATGTAAAAAAAAAACAACCAACACCTTAGCATAAAACTAAAAGCTCTAAACTTTGTAAGCCTTAATCAAAACAGATTTAAAAGACAAATTACTATTTAACTATCAATTAATTTCAATATTTGAATATGAATATACAAGAGAAAAAAAATGTGTACAGTGATTTTTAACAATTTACCTTCTCACTTATGGTGTGAAAGTGAAACTTCACTCCTTTAACCATTTCAAACAGCAGCAGGCCAACACCATCAGCTAACTTGATTTAAAAAGAAATATCCAATGGGCTGCAGTATTTTATAATGACATTTTAAAAAAAGAAACAGATCAGCATTACACTTAATAAAATTGCAAGTTTGATAAAAGTTATGATAATGATTTTGCTACCTTAAAGCAGAATATCAAAATGTTCATGACTTGGATTTTAAATATGGAAATTATAAATACATAATGATTGCTTACATCTTTTAACAATTTAGCAATAAAAATATAAATATATATATATGTAATGTTTTGACATAACATTTAAACGAGACAAACAGATATATAACAATATTTATTAGGATTAAAATTGAAATACTTTATTTTAACTTTAAATATATCTATGACAATTATACTCACTTCAGGTGATTCATTAAGTGATGCAAATAAGAAATTTAACAATTCATTCTGCTTTTTCACCTGAAATAAGAATGTAATAATAATTATTGCTCAAAAAACATGCTCGTAATCATGGGCAGGAAATGTAACTATTTAGGTGACCAATACGTTAATTCAATAGTTTTATGTTTTTAAAATAACAGCGCTTCTAAATATATATAATTTTTACCTTCCTTAACAAGTATGCACAACTTTCTGCTGCAAATACTTTGATGTAATCTTTCTGGGATGATAAAAGTAATCTGGAGAAGTGGCTGTAGAAGTAAAGAATAAATTTTAGGAGGAGAGTTGAGACCTCATTGTTTTGTTGCCACCCATTTCTGATTATTACTATGCCTATTTTATTTACAGCTGGATATCCACCAAATGAAAAGCTTACCTGAAAACATCTTTAAAATCTTTGATAAGGAATCTCCACAGGACCCTGAACAAGTAAGCCAGAGCCTGAAAGATCTGCTCTAATGTTTCCGCATCTTGAGAATGCAAGGATAAAAGTCGAACAAGTATTTCAAAAAATGTGTAGAAATGGGGTACAAAATCTTGCTGAAGATCCTTTGCTAGTTGGACAAGTAGGCTGGAAAAAAAAAAAATTTATTAAACAATAAGTTTAAATGTGTAGAAAAAAACATACAATATATAGATTATAATTAAATATAATTTCTAAAATGTGCAACGTAGACTTACTCTAGCAAGGCATTCAAGGCAAGTGAATTCTGCACATTCAAATGTGTCTTCAGGGCCAAGATTATCTCTTCCTGAAAAGTATTTAAGTAGTGCTCAGATTTAAGTTGCAAAAATAATCTACTATTTTCAAAGATTGTTAAAACTCTAAAAGAACACCAATGGTGTTTGAAATCAATTATATTTGAAAACAATCATTTATATGATAGCAATATTAATGGCTGCTGATAAGATTAATATAATACCTTATGATGGACAAGTTGTTCATATGTTTGCACTTGACCCACAATCTCTCGTCTAAAGTTGGCTTCAAAATTAAATAAACATGTTTTTATTAAAGCCATTTGCCATACTAATAGAAATTGTAGACACATTTTATTAAAATAATATGAAAATAGCAGTTGATAAGCATTCTATCCATAAATTAAATAGGGAATTTTCTATTTTAAAAATTTTCATCCGATGTCTGGTTATTGTAAAAATCTTGGCTTTTCCTTCCAATCATTTTAAACTTAATTAAGATAAATTCATGAATAAATGTATCAATACTTACAGAAATGATCTGTAAGATCAAGCTCAGTCCATTTTGTAATACATTCACCAAATAAGGTTCCCTCAGTCTGAAATAAATGTATTTATTTAATTTAAAATTATAAATACTTAAAGAATAACATAAATATAATTTCATAAATTTGAAATAAGTTATGTATTTATTTTGTGTATTATATACTTAGTAAATGGCCTTAAGATATACTTTTTAATATATGACATCTCATTTAAAGCAATTGTTTGTGAACACCCTTACACAAATGTGAATATTTCAAGACCTGTTTTCAATTGAAAAATGTATTTTAAAATAGCAAAACGTAACAAAAAACATGGGGTAGACCCATCTTATTTTAAAAGAAAAGCCGAATGTATACAAATGTCTGTTGAAACAATGACTCACTGAGTACACAGGTCCAATTTATTTTTAAATAACTAAAAATAGATATATCTTGATCTAAGTAATACTTCAAAAAAAATATATATAATGCAAATTTAATTGATGGCTAATTAAAAAAATATTTTTTAAATATTTTTAAACTTGAATGGAAATGCAGATCTGCTTACTCTTTAACAATTTTGGCGTACAATGTACGATTTGAGGTGTATACATTATATATACTGTATGTTTATTTTTTTACTATTAAGATAATGTATTGAATGATTTTGTGATGATATTGTACAATTTTAAGAGTTTAAGGGTAAACAGGTCTGCATAATGTAAATAATTAGCATTGTGGACATATTGAATTTTGGTAATGATTCATTCAGTATGAATACCCTTCTAATTAAATTGACAAGTATATATTAATCAAATCCATCAGCCTGATAAGGTGTGCTCAACTCCACTAAAATCTAAAATAAATTAAAAATTTTCTCTTGAGTCTTAGTATTAATTGTTAAATAAGCCTTATTAAGACATATCTTCATTCTTTACCTTTGAAAACTGAAGCTTTATGCGAGTGGGGTCCCAAAAATGGGACATTTTTTGGGACATTTTCATATGCTATAGCATTCTGAATAACACTGTTTGAATTTCATTATTTTGAATGACAGTGTCTCAAGCTATGAACTCAAACAACTTTTTAAAATTTAATTTTATTGGGCTTATCTGACATTTCATCTGATGGAAATAGAACTGAGCGATTTCTTAAGCTCTTATTTTGTCTCATAAAACACATGAAAAATATTACAGCACTCATAAAAGTGCTGGACTCAGCACTCACAAAAGTGCTGGACAGCACTCATAAAAGTGCTGGACTAGACATAGCCAATAGAGATGCCTCATCAAGGGACACAGCTATAAAGATTTTGTATCTGATGTATTACCTTTATAAAACATACTTCTGAATATTATAATCCTATTTAAAAGACATCACATAAACGTAGTACTTAAAAATAAATTGTAGGCCTAGAGTCTAATCACAAAAATATAGATAAAAATAAATTTAAAAGGCATACCTCATCATCAATTCTGCGAATTTGGTGGATAACATCAATGTTGACATTTGAAATGCGTTCAGAGAAAGGAACAAACTGGAGAAAGTAAAAATTAACTTTCATGAAACAGATGGCGAAAAAAAGGCAAGCTATTCATGTGTTGAGCCTGAAAGCATTTGTTATTTCTAAAATAAAACAAATGAAGTGGGACTATTGAGTCAATTAATAAGATTAAATTAGGCACCTAGCTTACAAATTTCTATAGATTTTTAGCAAAATACATACTAACAATAGGTACTTTCTGGTAAAATTTTCAAAATATTTCTAAAAATAAAATTGCAGTACATTTGAATAGAGCCAATTGAATGGTTTAAGTTACAAAATCACCAAAATCAGCTTTTTAGCTCAAGTGGTTCAAAAGTTTATGCCACTTTCCAGCGCATCATTTTCACCATGTTTCTTCAATATTTACATGATTTGTTTACAATATTAAATATAAAGCAATGAAAGTATAAATATGCTTAGGCTTAAGAATAGAATTTTCTTATTAAAATAAAATGATAAGTTCCTTTTCCTGTATTATATAAATTCAATAAACAGCACATTCTAAGGGCAAAAAAAACGTGATCACATTACTCCACTCACTTCATTGGCTCCCTATACAGGCATGCATTAATTATAAGCTGTCTGTTCTCTGTCACAAATTTTTCTCAGATTTCTGCCCTTCCTATCTAACCGAACTTCTTTCTGTCTATTCACCCCTTCAACAGCTCCGCTCATCCGCAGACACGCGTATTCTATCCGTTCCCAAGTCACGCACTAAAACATATGGTAAACGATCTTTCTCTCTCTGTGCCCCCAAACAATGGAATTCTGTGACACTACACATCTGCAATATACCAACCACCCAGGCCTCCAAAACTGCACTCAAAATACATCTCTTTAAACTCTACTACCCAAACTGATTCCCCCCTCTGACCAATAAACGATGCTGCTGGCCGTCGTCCATGGGTTAACATGTAAAAGTTCTGGGGTGGGTAGGGTGAATATACATTTGTTTTTGTGTAGTAGTTATACAGCTGTTCTTTATTACATAAATCATAAATGTATTTTATTTTAATGCCCCGATTACGTCTCTTTTGCTAATATTTTTATGTACAGCCCGGTGAGTCCAGTACTAGGCTGGATCACAGCATTATATAAGACCACTAATAATAATAACATTCTTTTAGCAAAAAATAATCATACTTATAACTTATTTAATGTTAAAGATACAAAATCATATTAAGTGTGGTGTTGCAATATATTAATAAAAAAAGCAAACAAAATTATTTGTATTTATAGAAGAGGAAAAAACATCCACATTGGTAATTAGGAGTGATTCTCACACTTTCACAATCAAGTCATACTACTACTACAAATGAAAACGTAAATTTAAAGTTTGCTGCTGTGGAGCAACGGGACGGATCTAAATTTTAAGTTATTATACATTTATCATTAATTTTGTTGCATCAAGGTGAAGCAAAAGTTTGATATTGTTGGGTGTCATTTGAGTCATTAATATTATTAACAAAACTGACAATAATACAAGTCATAAAAGTATAAAAGGCCCACTTCCATGAGTGCGCAAAGTAATTAATGACAGAATTAATGCGCAAAGTAATTAATCATTTAATGACAGAATTAACTATCTGCTATCTTCTCAACTTATGTCTATGTTTTTCTTAAAATAAATTGGGCAATATTTAAATGAAAATCTCTTAATCCTAGCCTGCTAATTTGGATAGATCGTACCTGATTTCATTTGCGTGTTTTGTCCCTGGTTCCGATAGGGTCAAAACCCTTGTTCCCATAGGGCATGATAGGGTCAAAACCCAGGTTAGGGATAAGTTTAGGGTTCAGGCTAGAGTTTAGGGATAATTTAGGACATAAGTTCGCGGGTCGCTGCAACCAAGATGGTGGGCACAATACGAGCTCTCCAAATTTACCTCTTAGTCAACGAAGACTAATTGGATTGTTGAAGCACATTTGAGTTGGCATTCATGATTCAATAATCAATTATGAATCATAATTTAATTGAGTCTCAGTCCAGTATCAGATCTGACACACAATTCTAAATAAATAGTGAATTGATGATACTTACATGATGAACATTTTGTGCTTTATGTCTTGATGACTTTCCCATTGTCAGTTATATTATAATTAAATTAGACTACTAAACTTTAATGTTCTAAAACAGTGTAGTCAAGATATGTCTAATCCAAAACATGCGGATAAACATGCTGCTTGTTGTGTACATTTTAGGGTACATCTATATACCGAGATACGTCATCTTTTAGAAATGGGAACTTTTGACCATTTTAGAAACTGGAATTTTGGACCATCTATAAGTAAATTATTGCTTAAAACCAAATTTGAAAAATTGTTATAATTTTCCAAATTAAAATGGGATGATTTTTAAAGTGGCTAAATCATTAATATTATACAAATCTTATGGAAGCTGTCGTTAAAGTCAAATATAATACAAAATACACCAGTCTTGTCTATAAAGGTGCTAAATAAATTCGTTTCTTTTTTCTCTCCACCATTATGACTTTAAACAACAGGTAAATATTTTCCTGCATGCATTTTAAATTGAAAATAAACTTTGCGTGGTTTCTTTTATTCTTATTGTTAGATGCAGCAGACCCAAATATTTCGCCTCTATTTTTCTTCCCTTTTACTCAAGTGCATAGGCAAGTGGCGTAGCGAGACATTGTTGCGCCCGGAGCTGACTTTGAATTTACCCCCTCACCTTTTCACGATAACACTACACATAAATATCTATTGTGCTTTTTGGCACAGTGAAACCTGGAAATAAAGAGCCTGGAAAAAGCGATGCCCCTGACTAAATCGCCCCGAAACGGAAACGTGCGGGGGTTGGGGGGGAATCAAGGGCTCCAAAGTCAAAGTGGGGGCAGGGGCTTTGTTTCATTGAAAACCTCCCCGAAAAATTCAAAAGATAAGAATTCATTTATGCACATACCTGAATTTAGTATTACGCTTATCTACACAAAGAAATGCTATGCATTATTTTTTGTTTTGTTATTGAATAGTAATGGTGTTTAAAAATAATTAAACCATTTATATACAAATATTAAAATTATAAATTTGTTTAAACTTCTTTATTTGTAAATAATTTTTAAAGGTGTTGATGCGCTTGCCGTCACAAAATAGCATTTAATATAGACTATATATAGGCCTACTATTGCCACAGAATATTTTGTAAAAGCTTTAAATTTAATATAATTTATTACAGTTTTTATTATAGACTATAACTATAATAAAGTGACTATATACTATTAAAAAGACTTAAGTTAAACAATTAGTAAATATTGTAAATTTATAGAATCAATTTCTAAGATTGATAATTAAACGAAGCAATGGACAGATTGTGACAATTTTGTTATTTGTATCCAGCAATATTGATAGAGTGTAGTTTAAAGCGTGATGTAAAACAATTGTTCTGTGTAAGAGCCATTTAAAAAACGAAAGTGAAGGATAGTTTTTATTGTTACACTTTGTTCGGGGAAAACCGGTTTCTCCAGTTTTTATTCACAATAGTATAAACTTTTAAAACAGAAGATTTTTCCTTATGGCAACAAAAATGTCACCGGTACCCTGCCTGCTGCCTCTATGAATTAAAAATTCACTAAGACAATCCATACCAGACAAAGAAAGGCTGTCCTTCGAGTATTATTTGTATTAATTAAGTTAAGGTAGTAATTTTCACTACACAGTTTCATTGTTATGTTTCATTGGGAAATGGCATCAGCGGGCCGTCGAGCTTTGGCTTTAGCTCTTAAATTTAAAAATACGAGTCTTACACTGAGTGTTACACTTACACTAGTAGTACTAGTCACTAGACTAGGACTAGTCACTAGACTAGGACTAGTCTTACTAACTCTTCTTTAGTTTAGATACGTGGTCATGTCTCAGTCTTAATTTAGTCTATGAATTTTCTTGGAGTCTTAGTACTAGTAGTTTAGTAATCCTTGACCTGCATAAAAATCTTTAATCTTCCAAATCTTGGCTGTGTTGTGTTTGTTTGGGATTTTGTGGAACCACAGTGACTAAGCCCGCTTTGGCTTAATGTTATTGATTTTCACACCATAGGGATTACTACTAGTCTAGTCTAGTCTAGACTTCTTCTCACAGTACTCAAACTTCTATTCACAGTAGTCAGTTTAATTAAAGATTTAAACCGAGTTAAGCCATCATGCCATGATGAGTAATCACAGACTCAGAAAACACACCACAGTACAGTAGTTTTCCAATTACTATTACCCACTACAACTCACTGAGTAGTATCATGCTATCCTTTTTTAAAAAAGAATACACAGAGCCAACGCCAATTTTCAGTGGAATAAAAAATGTAATTTCAGTTTACTGACAGTGAATATAAGTTTATTGTCCCTATCTTAGTATCTATGCCCTATTTCAATGTGAGTTCTGGCACCCTGTATTGTACAAAAAGCATTAAAGTAGTAGGCTTACTATTACAATTAAAAAATTATTATTTGCATTTATTACTAGCAAGTCTAGAAAACCTAAAATTTAGACAAGTTTAGTAAGTACATTTACTTTCTACTCAGTCCTCTGATTCTGCTCTACAATATTGACTATTTTACTCATAGAATTTTTTTAAAAAATCACTATAACTGATGACTAATAATAATTAGTCTAAATAAAGACCATGATAGAATGATTGTTACAGTGTAATACTGTGTCAATGTTAAGTGTACTTTACTATTTTATTGTGTAAATGATGACACACATCTGAGGGTAGTTGGGGGTAATACATTTTGGACGATGTGTCATCAGTGTGTCTAAATTATGTGGCATATTTGTGATAATTTTTGGGGGTGGGGATGGGGTAACAGAATCTGCCAAAATAGTGTATTGTCATTTATGTATGGCTGCTAATAGAAGAAAATTGTGACAAACAGTGAAACACTTATGCATTAAGTGTGGCCATCATGGGTCGTGAAACTATTGAAAGAATGGATTTTTATCTTTTATTTGTCCTACCTAGTGATCAAATACTGATATTATAGTTTTGATTTGAAAATTATAAATAAATATTAAATAAAATGTATTTACTAATAAAGGAATCAAATTTGAAAAGTAAATATGTCAGGGACTATCCATATATCATATACTCAAAAAGATTTTTACCCCCCCCCCCCACACACACACCTTATTTATAAGCAATCAGATGGGGCATGGGCAAAAAAGGGTGTTAAACACTGTCATTAACCATTTAAAAAATTATTTTTGACGTTGGATTTCTTCCATTTTTTGGCAAATGCAGCTGTTTGGTTCATAATTATTAATGTAATATGTGTTATTATATTTTTGCTTGCAGATGGAGAGTTTTAGATTATACTCCATCCTTCTGTGTATAGCAGTGGCTCTGATTTATCACAATGTCATATGGTGTGGATTTGTTTTTGACGACATGTCGGCAATAGTTGAGAATAAGGATCTCCGACCAAGCACACCATTTTTTGATTTATTCTTAAATGATTTTTGGGGCACCCCAATGCACAAGGTATCGCTTGAAAATGTATTTTTTATAGCTATTAAAAAAAAATCTTTTACCAATTCTTGTAATTAATTTAATTTTGTGAGAATGTTTCTTTTTCTTACATTTTTCCCAAATTTTATTAACCAAACTTAAAAATAAATGACAGTTTGGTCATTATCTCTAAAATATAATGGTGGTAGACAGTACTAAAGGTAATAAATGTAAAGTCACATTTTCTTACAGGCCAGCATATTTGGCAAATATTTTTATAAGTAAAATTGAAAATTCATGGGCCTCTGAATTAGTTACCCCTAAATATAATAATAGATAGCTTTTATTTGATACTGAAATGAATGATATTACTTAGTGTTTAAATCCAAAATAAAAAACTCTTTCCTCAGGAGAAAAGTCATAAGTCTTATCGACCATTGTGTGTTGCCACATTCAGACTTAATTATTTGCTAGGGGAGCTTGATCCAGTTGGCTATCACTTGCTGAATGTTGTTCTTCATGCAGCTGTTTGTGTTTTATTTATGCTGTAAGTTAATATTTCTATGCTTTTATTTTACTTCTCATATTCTATGTCTTAGTGGTTCCCAATCAGTTTGAACGCTTAAAATGTGGAAATAATTATGAATAAATTTATTCTGAATTTATAGTCCGCCACCATCATAAAAACAATTTAGCTCCTTGGAGTCGTAAGGCGCTTGTTGAAAAACATTGATCTATAACCATACATTATTTATGTATATTTGGAATATATTTTTATCACCTATTGTCAATAAAAAATAATTATTCAAATTCTGTTAGCATGGCTAGTGATCTCTGTCAACTCTTAACATTTCTTAGGTTTTTTCACAGTTCCTTAAATCTTAAAAAAAACAAAACAGGTGGCACTTTTCAATCAGTTTGTTGGTGAGAAGTTCACAGGTGTTTCACATTATTTTAGCATCAACGATAAAAGTTGATGAAAAACATTTTTTGGTGGCATATTATCTACAGAGTATAATGGGACTTAAAATATAATCTTCCTAATCTGTAATATAATTAATCTAATCTCTAATTATTATCCATCTAATCTGCATTGTAAAAATAATTTTCTTGGATTCTGCTCCTCACTAAATGGTGTCTTGCAGAATTACAATTATTACTTTAGATATCAAGACTAGAAACCTGCTGGGCTACCCCAAACCCCCAAAAATCCATGGGAAAAGGAGCATTCATTTATTTTCAAGTTTATTTTGGGAAAACTAGAACTTATTTCAAGTTTTTTTTAATAAGCTAGAATTTTTTAGAGTAAAGTAAAACTATTTAAAAAAATTATTATCCTTTTTATTTAAAAGAGGATAAGATCATTTGTGTTTAAATGGAGTTAGGTTAGTGACATCTGCATATTCTCTAATTTTTTCTTTATTTTCTTGAGAGAAAACTATTCATGTTTAGGTTAATTATTGATTTTTTATTATCATGTTTGACATTTTTAAAAAATAAAGTCCTTTTAATTAATTTGTAAATATTATTTTAGGGTTTGCAAGATGTTTATGAGTGAGCTGACAAGTTTTTTGGCAGCTCTGCTATTTGCTGTTCATCCAGTACACACAGAAGCAGTGAGTAGCTGTTATTTAAATTTGAGGACTGCTATTTTATTAAGCAGACATTACATGTAGGATTCATATTTAAAATAAAAAGCTGGGTATATTAATTCTTTATAGACTTTGATGCCTTCCTATGGATTGAAAAATTATAAATGGGTTGGTTGATATCATATCTGCTTCATAACATTTGTGGTTTTCATGGTCTGGCTTAGTAAACATGAATTAGAAAGAATAGATTTAAAAGAAGACATTAACATTTTTAAAAATATAATTGGCTCTGTTTTAATTAGCCTTACTCAGCTTACTCTGGAATTGAATTAAGGAACAATCTACATGATTATGGAACTAAACCAAATTGAAAAAGGAAGGCGGTATCCATGGGCAAGCTACTCTTACTAAAATTTGGACACGCTCCAAGGACAAATTTTATAATAGATAAATATTTTTTTTCAGGTCACTGGAGTAGTTGGGAGAGCTGAGGCCTTGTCTTCCATTTTCTTTTTAAGTGCCTTTATTTCCTATGCCAAATCTACGGGATATAGGAAGAAGACAAGTAATGTTTTTAGCCATTTCATGAATGTTTTGTAAACATTAAAAAAAATAATAGTTTTCTCTATCTAAGGGATTTAACTAAAATATTTAAAATGTTAACCAAAAACAGTAACACAGTTCATTTGCGTAGCTATTTATATTCAATGTATTCTTAAGTAAAGCACAGAAATGGGAATGAATATTGTAGGTAATATTGTACCAGCTGCAGCTGTTTATGGCAGACGCTGTACAATTTAATGTTTGAGCTTCTTAAGAAATTAATACATAGCTGTCTATAAACAATTATTTATTTTAAAAAAATAATTCTAATGGGAACAGCATCAGTATAAATCAATAATCAGTGTATGTATGTTGGGAAGAAAGAATCTTGAGAAAATGGTACATTAAAAAAATTCCTTCCCTCTTGTCAAGTTGTCTCAATAATTCAATTAATCTGTTGTAAAAATTAAACAATTTCAAAACTACTGTCTTTTCAGAATGGAATCCCCTGTTTGTCACAGTTGGACTTGTAACCATAGCAATGCTATGCAAGGAGCAAGGCATTACTGTCATTGGGGTCTGCTGTGTCTATGAGATTTTTGTTGTTCAGAGGGTAGGTCTTCAATAAATGTATGCACCAAAGTGGATTTTGAAATAATTTGTCTGTTTTTCATCAAGCTTCAGTAAATTTAAATATTTAGTTTATCATTTCTCACAATTTATTATCATTAACTATTATTTTAAAACAAGCAATTTCAATTTTTGTATGTAAGCATAATATATTAATATGTTTAAGTCTTTTAAAATATTCACATTTATAATATATAAATGTATATTTTTTTTTTTAAATATTTTTTTTTGCAACAAAAATAGAAATGTTTTCAAAATGTGACACATAATTATTAATTTCTTTCCTACTTGTTTAGAGTACAATTCAGGAGCTTTGGGCAATTTTTAGAGGCTTGCTCAGTACAAAATCAGGCTTGCCTGATTGGTTGAAGACATCATTAATAAGGGGAGGATTCCTTGTATTCAGCACAACATTTCTTTTATTTGCCAGAATCAAAGTCATGGGAGCACAGTTGCCTGTCTTCACCAAGTAAATTTTTTTTTGGGTCCTATTTTATGATTTTAGTAGCCTGCAGCAGATGAGCAAATTACTAAGAGCAAGAAATAGTTTGAATATAGGCTTTTTGTTATTATTTAACTTAACTTTTAACAAATGAATTTAGTACAAAATTCTATCTATATATTATTTTACAGATGTAACCATGTGCTCAAGTCTGTAACACTGTGCTCTATATAGTTTTAGTAAATTGCATAAATAGCTGCATGATATATGACACAGGAAGTATTTTCATATGTAAAATGTGTAAAGTGAATGTAGGGGAGCAGAAGGAGAATTATTGATTTTGTGTAATGAGAGGAGGAGCATTGGGGTTTTGAGTTAGGTTGGGAGAGTTGGAGGTGTGGGGTTGAGATGTAACCCCATTAATATGTTTTTGTCTCATTTGTATCAAATGTCCCCAAGAATTTATGGAAGATTAATAGCCTTCGTTTCATATTCCTGTTTTGTTTTTTTTTGGTGACATTCCCTCCCTTTTTCTTATTTTCTTAGTGTAGATATTAAACTCATACATTTTCCCATTTAAGTAATCACGGTCCCAGATGATCTCAAATTGTTCATTTCTCTTTGATTTTTTTAATATCCCTTTCCGATTTTGAAATCTAATTTAAATTATATAGTTTGTTCAATTTAGTGATTTTCCTATTAGTTCGCTTGAATTTAGTTTTTTTTTTAAATTTCGTTTTATTAGACACATTTTTTTAATTAAAATTTTTTTTAATTTAATATTTTTTAAAAACTAAAGTAAGGGCAAGATCGTTCGAGAACTAGAGTATTAATGTGTAAAAGACACATAAATAATCTTATTTAAAAATTACAAATGAAATTAATTTTATTATCCAAATGTTTTGGTAAGTCATGCAGCGCTGCCTCCCCTTGATGTGCTTCTACCAGTGAGGTGAAGACTACACTCACTATGTAGACTATTTGCCCTGAAGTCCACTAGGTTGTACCAGTTAGCCAATGAGGACCCAATGTTGAAGCTCTTGATGGCTCATCATTACTTGGAATTTTGAGTTTATATTATACATCTAAATTTTGAACAATTACTTCATTTACAATAAATTTTACAAAAATTTATATTAGTTCTCTCACTCCATAGTTTTGACAACCCAGCATCGACTTCACCAACTCCTGCCAGACAACTGACCTTCAACTATTTGCTTTCTGTCAATGCATGGCTGTTGTTGAATCCATCTGAGCTTTGCTGTGACTGGACCATGGGTACCATCAAGGTCATTCAGTCAGTCTTGGATGTTCGCAATCTCTGTACGCTAGCCTTCTATGCTGTCATGGTGGCATTAGGTACTTACGCTGTGTCTCAGCAGACTCAGAGATCCAGAACTGTTGCCATGGTATGTTTGATGGAAGAATTAAAAAAATATATTGCTATAGAATTATTTTTTGTTTGTTTGTACTAATTGAATATTTGTATTGGAAATGAATCTTAATTAGATTTTATTAGCAGAAATCATTGAAATTATTTCAATACTATTTTTTTAACCATTTCTATTTTTGTTTAAACTAGATGTTTTTTCTTAATTCTACACAGCTACTTGACTCCCATCCCAATGGCTCCAAAAGTGTCTTTCCATGTCTCTGGACAGTCATATTGCTAAAAACATTAATTAAAAACATTTTATCCTAGAGCTTGGCGGTACTGGTTCTTCCCTTCATTCCCGCCTCCAACCTTTTCTTCCCGGTCGGTTTTGTGGTGGCAGAGAGGATTCTTTACACTCCCAGCTTTGGATTTTGCATGCTAGTAGCACTTGGATTCCAAGTACTGAAAGAAAATGCCGGGTGAGTAGTAAAAACTAATAGAAAGATCTGACTCTTTGTTAAGGTTATTAATGCCATTGAAGCCAACACTTAACCAACACTTAACTAAAGCAGCTGAAATCCTTCTTTTCTTGAAAAAAAATCCAATTTCATGAAATTAATCACATATGTAGATGACTAATATATTTAACCTATTTTGCAGATCTAACAAGTTTTTGCTGGATGCACTCTTGGCATTCCTTTTGATATCACATGGAGCCAAAACATATCTACGCAACTTTGATTGGTAGGCCTACTGTTAAATATAGTTTTTATAACAAAATATGTTTGTATAGTTTACTTCTTCAAGCATCTTAAATTTCAAGAATACATAATCTACTTGTCAGACCCTTTATTATATTTAACTTTAAATGCAATGCATTTTTTTAGGTGCTTGTTGAAATTTCCCAGTTCTTAACATTTTTAATTTGTTTTGATAGGATCGATGATCAGATAACTAGTAAATCTTGTATGATAGATCCAATCTTTCAAGACAATAATTTTCATCTACATGCAGAATACTTACAATGTATAGTTTTCAAGTGTAGTCTTAAAGTTACTTCAGGTCGAAGAGGGGGAGACATATCTATTTTTTTTTTTTTTTTGAGTTTCATATTATATGTATTTAACCAGTTTTACAAACTCTAATGTAAAGGAATTTTATTGGATTTGTTGGGAGATTTCCTCTTTACTGTACCACCACAGACAGGTCAGGCTTAACAATAGCTGAACCATCCATCAAATATATATGCATAAATATAAACTCTCTTAATAACAGCATTATAAATATTTGCTTAAAGCTCAACTATTCAAAATTACATTGTATCTTAGAGAAAGTATTCGCAATGAGATGCCACTCACATTATTATAATAAGTTGTGATAAAAAAAATTTCAGGGAATCTGAGTACACAATATTCCGTGCTGGTCTCAAAGTCAATCAAGAAAATGCCAAGCTTTTCAACAATGTGGGACATGCATTGGAAAAAGTTCATAACTTCTCAGAAGCCTTGGATTATTTTGAGAAAGCTGCCAGGTTAATTGATTATTTTAAGTAGAAAATGTATTTGATGTTTTTTTTTTTAGAGCTTATTAATTAAAAAAAAAATCTAAGTTTAAACACCTTCATTGACTTATTCATACATTTTTAATTTTGAAATATTTTTTAGGTAAAAATCTGGAGTTTTTATGGAAATAAAACTCAGTTTATTATACCCCGTTTGGGTATTTTTAACAAAAGGCTTTTCTTTTCTTCTATTTGCTTTATTGCAGTGTACAGCCAGATGATATAGGTGCACACATCAATGTTGGGAGGACATATGTGAATCTGAATCTAAGTAAACCAGCAGAGCAGGCTTATCACAGGGCCATCAGTCTATTTCCTCCTATAATCAAAGGTGACTGACTACCTTAAGAAATTCTGTGAGAAACACAATCTTGAGAACATGTATTTACTTCCTAAAAGCAAGCTTGTTAATTAAGTTTATAAAGTTACTGAATACCATTTCCTCAGGCAAATCTTACCAAGCCAGGGTTGCACCAAGTCACTTGAATGCATATCTCAACTTGGCCAATTTGGTTTCTAAAGATCCCAGCAGACTAGCAGAGGCAGATCAGGTCATTTTTTTAATAATTATTATAAAATAGAAATTAGAGGCACATGCCTTTCAAAGTAAGGAATCAGTTTATTAAAAAAATTAACTCTTTAATTTTATTCTTTTAGTCCTAACTGACACAAAATCAGATTTTTAATGCCTATTTTGTATGTAACTATTTTCATACTCACAAATGAATGCACCTGTATTTTGTAATTGATATATATTAGGGATTTCTACATAAAAAAATCCCTTTAAAATGGTAATAATGAATAACAGTTAAGGTATTTCAAGGTGTTAAATTTTGTTTCTTTGTAATGGATTTAGCTGCTGAGGCAAGCTATCACAATGAGAGCTGATTTTGTTGAGGCCTACATTAATTTGGGTGATATACAAGTGAAGCTTGGCAAGTAAGTCAGTGAACAAAAGTCTTTGCTGTAAACATTTTTGGGAATGCAATTGAGCATTGTCAGCAAAATGCTGCACTTGACTAATTCCATTTTAAATTTAAATTCATCTACTTATAGCACAAAGCCAAATGCAGACACATTAGTAGAGCATTGATAAAATACAGATGGTTTAGACAGGAAAAGAAGCCAGAATGGTCAATAAATTGTTCGTGGGCCCTTGTTTATGTCTTTAAAAAAATTGTTAACAAATAATTTCTTTGTCTTCAGACTAGATGATGCTAAATTAACATATGAAGCAGCATTGAGACAAGATCCCAAAAATTCAGACCTTTATTATAATGTAAGTTTCAAAATAACCTCATGAAGATGATAAACTGAATATATTTTAAGAATTTTAATTAGAAAATAACTTTTTTGAAATATTGTTACTACATTTAAAAAAAATATTTATTTTTCCATATTGGTAAAGTTTTTTTTTTTTACAAATAAATTAATAGCTTGGTGTGGTTCTGCTTGAACAAAACCAAACAAGAGCTGCCAGGAAGAACTTTGAGTTGGCATTACAATTTAATCCAGATCATTGGGTGAGTGCAAAAAAAAAAAAGAAAAAAGCTACATCGTTCTGTGTTCTTCTTGTAATTTTTATGTCGTTTATTGACAATTTTATGTCTGTCAGAGATAACATGCATTTAATGAATAATAATGTAGGTAAAAAAAAAGAAAGAAAGATTTTTAGTTTAAGTTAATATTGTAAAAAAATTGACTATGCAATTATTCCATGCTGTATTGTAATTTAATCTCTATGTCTTATCTGAATTTTAAAATTTGAATATTTATCGCTATTATAAAAAAAATTTATATGTATATTTACACAGCCGATTTTCAGTTTACTTTATCACTGATATGTTATCTTTTAAAAATTAGAAGTATGACTTTTAAAAAAGTTGTCTTTTGACTGAATTTTTTAAAATTTTGCTTTATCATTTTCATTTTTACCACCATATATACTCACAATAGGTTGCATCAGTGGATATGCTTGAACCCTTATTTTGGGGTTGTCAATGTGGGTGTTTACATTTGACAAGTAGATAAGTAGCACCCTAGGTTTTTGGGAGTTACATGGCGTTTTTAAAATAACTGATATTTGTTAAACAGACATCACAAAAATGTTTCCATAACAGCTTGAAAACTGAAAAGCATTTGTCATAAACTATGTGATCTTTAATAAACCTCATTACACTTTTCTTCAGTCTAAGAGGTAGCAAGGGTGAACAAAATGCCCCAACTTTTGCATAAATGACTACGCCACGCACTACTACTACTACTTAAGAAAATCAGAAAAAATATCTAGACCTGAAGCTCATGAAGTCTTCCTCAGCACACCACCGCCGCTCCCAACCGGCATTCAACCACTCCCCCAGTGGTCTTGAGACCGCCTCACCCACCCTTCCACTCGATTGACTATGCGAGTGAGGTGGCATCAGAGAAGGAACACCTGGCCGGCCGGGGTGCTGCTTTAACACAGCAACCGGGCCGGACTTTCTTGGGCTGGGGTGGATATATTTTACGTCTCTAATGCTGCCCCCTTCCCACCCCGGGGGGATGCGTAGGTGTTTTACAGACGCCCTCTAATAGGGATTACGCACTAAATAATTGTAAGCCGAATGATGTTTAGTGGATAATATATTCAGTGGTTAGGAAACCCCTGATTTTCATCAAAAACTTTGGTAAAAGAAAGTGTGACCTACACATGAGTATATATGTGGTAGTTCCATTTCACACCTTGTGTGCTGCTTAAAAATTGTGGACTTTTGTATTGATGTTTCTTGCACCCATTTATGCCATTCCATATTAGCAATCCCTCTACAATTCTGCCATTCTTATGCAAGAGGGGGGAGATCCGAGGGAAAGAGATCTAGCAATGCAGAGGTAACATCTTGAGATGCACATTTGTTAGAGATATCAAACAAAGAATTAGGAAGTATATACCTAATTATTCATTGTTAATCAACCAATTACCCACCATTTTCATATTTTATCATACAGGCATTTATTGATTAAGAAATATTTAATTCTTTTGGGTAAATCATTTATCACTAAAATCATCTTTAGACATTCCTTTATACATGTGTCACATTTTGATTTAAAAACAACATAACTACAGGTATAATACTAACCCCAGTTTATCATACTCTCACTGAGTGGCCCTTGCAACCAGTGAAATATCCTCTTCAACACCAGGCACAGAAACATTGCAAATCCCCTCTGCATGCATAGGAGCCAGAATGATCAATAAATTGATCGTAGGTCCTTAACATATAGAAGAAGAAGAAGAGAACTTGAAAATCGTTTTAATATTATTTTCAATTTAATATTTCAATGGATAAAAAAAATTCAATGTTATAAAACAAAATTTACAGTTTTGATTATTTTTTATTTTATTTCTAAGGGTTGTCTGGTATTATTTAATCCTTATCTTTAGATAACCAACTCAGATTTGCTTATTTTGCGTGAATATTAAATGCTATCTTAGATGATTAGTTTAAAATTTATACTTTCCATTAAATATTTTAATTCAATATTTGTTGATTCAGATTTTACTTTTATTTATAGAAATTAATAATTTCTGGTATTTATTGCAGGTTGGAGAGGTTGAAATTGCAGAAAGGGGAGGATCCAAAAGTTTATTTTAATTATGCAATGGTGGCAATGGATGAACAAAAATTTGATCTTGCTGAGAAAAACTTTAGAAAAGCTATTGAGGTATGTTATTATTAAGTTTTTTCATCATATTGATTGATTGGATACTTCTGTAGCGCTGGTATCCATGCTACTTTAGCATGCTCACTGCACTCTGGTTTCCTCAAATCTAATTTTATTAAAAAGTCTTTAAATGTTTCCTTATTGATTTTCTATCCTTTTTAATACTCCTCAAAGATTGAGGTAAACTATTCCATAACTTTGGCGATATCGCTTCAAAGGAAGGCACTCCGTATGACTTTTTTCTGTGTTCATCCACACTGGGAATTTTCAGTAATGACTGAGTTGAGGACAGCAGGTTCTATAAGGTTACATGTTTATAAAGCAGTTCTTTCAGATATTCCGGTGCAGAGCCTTCATGTATTTACTCTAAAGATAAGCCCTTTTTTTTCTTTATTAAATAACTCTAAAATATTTTATTGATGGTAATCATTACTAGCAATTATTATCTGGGTAGTCACATGCAAGTTATTATGTTGACATCCCGGTGGGATGGGACTCATTAACCTTGGATGGGATGAGAGAGTGAGGCTTATGAATTGAGCAACTCTCCCTCAAATTTTGCCTTGGTCATCATCGCGTGCGAAGTATGAACAATATAATATATATTATTATAGGTTCTTTTGACATTGCGATTGAAATGTTTAAATTCAGTTCTAAAACTTTTTCTAAAAGAATATGAGTGCTCCTGAGAAGATGGGGTTAACACCGAAATTACTTTTAGTTTTATCCACTTCAGATTATTAGGATTGATTTACATCTCAAAACATGAATGCATTGATTTTTAAATTAGTTGTTTTAGTTTTAGCAATAGACTCTGATGATTATTTAGTTAATTCCACAAATTATTAAATCTCCTTTCTGACCTTTAAAAAATGTTTTTGAGCAAACTTATTTTTCCCTCTCCTAAGCTGGATCCTATGTTCCGGAGCGCATTGTTCAATTTAGCCTTGATGTTGGTAAACAACCTTCAAAGACCCCTCGATGCTGTGCCTATTTTAAATCAGTTACTTGAAGTAAGGAACGCATTTTTTATGTAAAGTTATGGTCTAAATTAATCTATAAAAAAATTGAATCAGCAGGATATTTTTTTCAAATTTTTTGTTTTTATAATCTGGGAGGCTCTATTGGTTCTAAAAAAAATGAAGTGTCTACATCTTGATTCATGTAAAGGATTTTAAAAGGTATAATTTTACTGGGTATTTAGTATTTTATTAAAGCTAAAGGAAAGTCTCTATAAGCATTTGACATTAAATTAGCAAAAATGATGTACATGGTACCAGTATCTATTTTACTATTCACCTTAAACTCACAGATATGAACATAAATTTGTGTGGTTGTATGTAGATTTTAGAAACTCTTAATTTAGCTGAATAGTTTCATTATGTAAATGCAACATTCTTTGTATAATATTTCAGCACTATCCTGACCATGATAAAGGTCTGATTCTGATGGGGGATGTCAATGTGAATACTCTGAAAGATTTAGATGCAGCAGAAAAGGTAATTATCTTTGAGACTATAAGTAAATATGAATGAAAATGACTTCATCTTCATTGGTATTTTTATTCTACCCACTCTTATTTTGTTTTACAGCAGAATGTGATAAGGACATTTAAATCGCATTATAAATTTTGCTCAGCTATCTAGCAATAAGTAGCTATGACAATTTTTTTTACACTTGAGATAAGGTCACTACACTACTTTTTAGGTTTCTTTGATGTAGACACGTCTCCTTTATCTTTTTAAAAAAAAAACAAAAAACTAAGTTTTACCATTCTGCATTACACAGTTATGTTTCCCCCTTAATATAACGTTCCCGGTAACGGTGTATAATTACTTTACCCTTATCTATATTTTTTATCTGTGCAATGCCCCTTTCTCTAGAATTTCAACAGCATATTAAGCCGAAACCCTAGTAATAGTCAAGCTATGCACAACCTTTGTGTTGTCTATGTTGAGCGCGGAGACTTGCTTCGTGCAGAAAAGTGCCTGCTTCATACACAACAGCTTGACCCAAATGCACAGTACATTCAGGACCATTTGAAAATTGTTCGCAATAAGATAGCAGAGGTAACACACTTGTTTTACAAAATATTGTAGCAAATATGACTTAAGCCTTTTAAATGTAATCAGTTTTTGTATTAAAAAGTATATGGTCTATTTTGTTGTGTTTGGTAAAATAATTAAATTAGAATTGTGGTGACTTTTTCTATAGTGGAAGTGGGAATCATTTTTAAGCATTTGTGACTACTTTCTTTTTTTTTTTTTTTTAACATTGATGCAAATTAAATGAGAAGATTTACACATAATACTGGCTGACTCTTCAAAATTCACGTTATGATTCATGTTGACAATTTTTTATTTTGTACATCCTTATTGTAGTAATTGGATGTTGTGTGTCTAAGTGGTGAGATGTTGGTAATTATGAAGGATTTGTGATATGTTTTTTGATACATGTGTTTCTGAGATTGTGTAAAATGGAAGAAATGCATTAGGGGCCATGGGAAATGCCTGGATCTGGAGATTCGTGTTGGCCAAATTCGTTTTTTATCTTTATGAGCTATAAAAATTACAATATTCATGATTTTTGTGCTTCCGGCTAGGTGGGTCATGAATGTTAAATGTAAATTTTAAATTAATCTTCTTTCCTGTGTGTGGTGCACAAGATAGCTTTGCTCATTACATGAGACCATTGTGTTGAGTGTTAATTTACTTGATGCCTGAATGTTGTGAAATTTATCATTGTTGAATAATCATTCCTAGACCAAGTGGGGCGACCTTTTCCTAAAATAGCCACAGTTGTGGCTAATAAAAAGTAAAATTAGCCATACTATAAATCATAAAACTCTACTTTTAAATAAAATTAAATGTAGAAATAGACTGTTAAATCATCTTTTAACCACTGCTAATATCAAGTTCAATTACTAAAAGCTACCTATTTTTTTAAATATAGGTAAAAAAGCGAATGGCAGCAGAGCAAAATCAAGGCCGACAACCGAAACCAGAGCAATCAAGGGATCCCAACCCATCATCTGGTCAACCTGAAGCTCAGTTGAAAAACAGTTTGCCTCCCCAAACAGGGACTGTATGATGATAGAAAAATTTATGATTAGTTTGTAATATTATTAATGTTTTGAAAATTATACATGTTTTTTATTTATTGTTTATACATATCGAGACCAATTTCTTTATTTTCTTGACTTATCATCACAAATATATTTCTACATTTTAAAGTTATTTTTACACCATATCAGTGGTATGAATTATTCACCGTCTGTGATTAGATTGAGATTGTAATAAACAATGATTATATCTCAGTTATGACCACGAGAAATGATTTTTTTTCTAAAAAATGTTCACATTTACATTTTCTATACATTGACATTACTATCTATCATTAAAGGTATATACAAACTTTAGTTTGAAATGCAAAAATGGAGTACAATGGAAATTATATTTTTTAAATGCAATTTTTTTAAATTGAATCTTCTGAATGTGTATTTCAGGAAACTAAAATGTTTAAAAATTCATTTGCTTCGTAGTCTTTTTCAGTAGTGTATGAATCTTATGATTTACATTTTAATTTTTTGGGGGCTCAGAAAATAAAAATTAATGTAGCCTCTTTTGTGATTATCAAAACATTTTATGACATTATCAGAGACTATGGGAAAATAAAAATTAAGATTTATATGTGGTCAGTTTTTTTTAAACTTTTTAATATTACATTTTTTAAAAAATGTGTTTGAACAGAATACAAAACAATATATATTACTATTCACTCTAGTATTTTTTATGTCTGTTTGCTTTTTATTGCAATGTTTTGAATAGTGTATAAAAAAATAGTTTTAAATGTAATTAATGGCCTTTACTATAATATACAGCAGTATAACCTGCTGTGCAGATTTGCTGCCATGGTTTTTTTCCTTTCCCCAGATATCTTTGCTTTTTATAATGCTATTTACCAATTGTAGCTTAGCGTTGCCCAAATAATTCTGTAACAGAATAAATGTGTAACATTAGCATGGAGAGAAAAAAAAAATGTTTAACAATATAATCTTAAGTTTTTCACCTCTTGGAACATTATTTTTTCCCAAAGGAAATGCTTACTTACACAGTTACAGGAACTAATTATGTATAGTATAATTGTACTTGTAGTCTTTCTTTTGAATAAAATTATTATTTTTTTATTTTAGGAAAAATCTAACTGCAGAACACAAAATTAATAAAATTTACTGAACCTTTTTTTTTTTTAATTACTGGTACTTTTTTGCGATCACAATTTTCTACCAACGTAATATAAAAAAATAAAGGTCTTGTTTGTTTGCAGATTTATCAATTTCCTCATGCAGCCCTTGTTATTCCCCTCAGCTTTGTGAACTTTTCTATGCAACATGCTCCGGCTACAGAGAACTAAAATAAATAATAAATAGCTATGTTAACTTTCTTTAATGATCTGATAATTCAGCCATAATAATTGATAATTTTAAAGTGCATTGTCATTTATGTCAAAACTATTGTGTTTCTTACTTGTTTTTATTTTTAAATTTAATTGTTCATTGGTATATTATGTAGGCCCTGAAGTGTAAAGAGCTGTGCGATGTTGATAATAGAAAGAGATTAATACAAGTATAAAGGCAAGATACTATTGTAGCGGTCCTGATACACAAAATATAATGTACATTAACTCTTGGTATACATATCATTGGATGTCACATTATTTGAATTCTTTCTAATACGAGCAAAAACACTTTGATATCAACATTCTTCTTATATTCTAATGTTTTCTATTATTTTTTATGCATAAGGTTAAATTAAAGATAATGTCCGACAAAATTCGTTTGAAGTGAAGAAACTGAACTGGACTAATTCTATTAATGCTTTGAAATTAATGTTGTTTTAATAAATCTTTAATTATAATTTGATCCAATGATTTGCGATAAAGGTAAAGTAGCACTTTAGTGGCAGTAATTTTGACAAACCATTCAATTTTGATGAATAACCCTGTTTTGTTGAGACAAATAACACAGATCTACAATGCAACCATCTCCCTTCAAAAATATATTTCATACCCATAGTTCTATCTCAAAAACCTTCCAGTATGGTTGGTATGGGCAATCTAGGGTGTTCTACAGCAGGGGGTATGAAAATAGAATTCATTGGTAGTCCCTAATACTAATAGTGCAGTTTTAAAAATATATCTAAATAAAATTAACTCATGTACTATGAAGTAGTACTGTTCACATCAACTTCAAGTGATGTACATTTACATAAATTTAATGGTGGCATACAAGTAAAGGATGAGTATAGTATCAAATAACTTTTAATTTTAACAAGTTAATTACACTGGTTATTTTTCAGGCATTTGTTACAATCATTATTTTTTTAATCATTACATAATGAACACTTTTGTTTTAGCAATTATTTTGCATAGATAAAATTATCATGTAATAAACTGGTAAATTGTTTTTTTTATTAGTTCTCCCTTTCATTAGCATTTGTCATAAATTTTGATTTGAAATTGATTCAGATTATCTTCAACTTCATGATTTTAAATAGATTCAGTTTATCCTCATGATTTGAAATAGATTCATTTTATCAAATCAATTTCACTAACAAACATCAGGGTCAAACTTTTGTGTAAATTTTTAATAATAAATAGTAATACAAAATGATTTATGTGAATACTGTCACATTTGTAAAATTATAACAAGGTGAATAACAAGGTGAATGAGACTGTACTGTTACTCGATGAATAACATTTACTCTTTTAGTTAAGTTTCCTTTACACACATGAAACTTTTGAGTTTTTATTGCCCTATATCAATCTGTTCTTATGATGATATATATTATTTGATAAAGTTTCTTTATAAACTAAATAGAAAAAAATAAATGTAGTATAAAAAAAACTGCATGCACATTTTTAGATAAAGCTGCACCTAAAAAAAGACTTCAACTTCATTGAAGATTTATTCTAAAAATTGTTAGCATTTATTTATATCTGCCATCTTTTTCTGTTTTTAAAGTACCGGTAAGTTTAAATCAAATTGGGCCCCGAGTAAATAAACGTATCAAATCCATAGATACATTATCTACATCATGACAACCCCCTGTTCCATAAATTAAAAGTTGAATGAGTTGACCATGGTTTATTCTGATAGCTCGCCCTCTTCTACATTATCCAGCGCAGGGCTTTCATCGTCATATTGTGATCCAGGTACTTCTGATTTAATATACTTTAAAGATGAGTGTCCAAATTGCGACACAATGCTACTTTCATATTTTCCCCTTGAAGTAAGTTCATTCTCAGAAATTTCTCTCTTTGGACTCACATCTCTGAAGTTCTTCCAGGTTTCCTTTGAACACTGGGACTTTTGGTTTTCTTCTTCAGAATATTTAGACCTTTGATTTTTGAAATGGTTTTCACTAAAGTTTTTGCCATTACTACGTTTTGGAGGTGATATCCTCTGCAAAGATGATGTTTTTTCCTTATTAGTACAATAGCTGCTAGGACTCCTCCTTTGGTAGCCTTTGTGGTTGGTTGGTGACCTTGATGACTTAAGTTTATCTTGCTCCATTGGGGATAAAGCTCTATCCAAGGATTTTCTATTCCCTCTGTAACTATTTTTTTCATCATTCCTTTCACGAGATCTTGTGGGTGAATTTTTCTTTTGTCCAAAATAACGACTGCTATCTTCACCAGCTATCCTTTCCCTTGTAGTTTGTCTACTTCGATTACTATGAGATCTCTGCCCACGCTTTTGAGGGCTTCTGTCTCTGGAAAAGTTAGAATAGCTAGTTTTCTTCTCAGGGTTTATGCTATCCATGTTATTTCCAACTCTATCTGGCACCCAGTCCTTAGATATCTCGTTATTTGTTATATCTTTACCATCCCGACATCTTTGTCTGCTCCTGTAAACATCTTCCCTGGAGGATACTCTCGATATTCTAGGAGATGATTTTCTCGAGTGCTTGACTGGCCTGCCTGAGGAGCGTTGGTTAGGTGATGGTGACCTTGATCTTTTCCTTCCCCTGTCTAAAAACGCACTATCTGTAAGATAACTGTTTGATCTATGGATGCTGTGTGTTAGCTCAGGTGAACTGCTGTGTGTCATGTCAGATTTTTTAACATTCATTTTCTGTGGCTTTTTAAACTCTCTTTTGATGACGGCTTCAAGCTCGTCTCTTTTATTAATGAATGAATTCTGTTTAGAAGAACAGACTAAGTTTTCATCTAAAATTTCTCCATCTTCAATATCAGCAGATTTTGATTTCAATACCGGTACATATTCAGGGCACAGCTTTGATCCCTTTAAACACTGTTTTGTGTTAGAATTTTTGACAGCTTCAGTGTTTAGGACTTGTTTTTTTACAGAGTTTGAAAAACAGCCAGTTAATGCTTCCCCATTTTTATTTCCTTTGTTGTCTGCAAATAATGCCTTTATAATTGGCAACTTCTCAAGCTTTCTTTCATCTGTGCTTACATTCAAACTGCAGTTTGGGCTACTTTGGTATTCTGTCTTTACCTTACTGAGATCCAACACATCTTCCCCTGCCACTTGTTTGACAGGTGGGCTCAGCATGGAGTCAGATACTTGAAGGATGGGACTTTGAAAAGGAAGGGATTCTGGGGTTTTAGAATGCCCATCAAGGTCAAGTTTCTTTTTTACTTTTCTGATCTTTTGGAAAAATTCTTTTTCATCAGAGGACAACTTCACATTTGATTTACCTTCTGGCAAGGATGTGCCGTCTGCTTCAGTATGATCATCAGCTGTGTCAGATCTTTCATCGGTATCACTCTCAGTATAAACGTACCTGTTTTTTACAAGCTTGTTTCTTTTAAGTCCCTCAAATGTCATAAGTCTGCTCAGTAAAACACAACACTGTTGATTTTCTTGTAACAATTTCTCACCCCCATCAAGAGAAAATTGCTGTGAGTTTTTATTCACTGTTTTATCACTTGAAGTGTGTGCAGTTTGCGGGTCGAGATCCTTTAATTTTTGGGAAAGCAGTTTATTACTAACGTCATCTATTGACATTTTACTGGGCCTGGCTGTGACCTGGAGAGGTTCTTTCAATGCATCTTGAATTTCTGGATTTTGATGCTCTCTTACAATGTGATGTGGCATTATCTTATTTTTGAAAGACAGAGGTGAAACGTACACATTCTGTTGATGTGATTTTGTATTCTTAACAGGAGTCCCTTTCCTGGCTTGTGCAACATCACTGTCAAATTCTGATAAGCTTACTTCCATCAAACTTATCTCATCAGGTGCCAGTAATGTCTGTGAATTCATGTTGAATTTAGGCAAGCTATTTTTTTCTTCATCTACACTGCTCCCCAGATTGTCCTCTGTGTCAGATACGCTGAACGTTGTGTTTAAGATAAGCTCTATGTCAGAATGACATTTTCTAACCATGCTTTGTCCTCCATTTTGTAAAGGCTTGATTGCATTGACATAGCGTCCAATGCTATCATCCTCTCTCAACAATACCTGATGAACATTATTATCAGGTGATGACTTCAAAAGCTTTCTGTTAAGTGCTTTGTCTTCCGGAATGTCATCTTTTAAATTTGTGAAAGTTTTTGAGTTTTCCTTTGTGGAAATAATGTCCTCTTCAAATTTAAAATTATCTTCCATATCAGTATCCTCATCACTTAAATAAAGCTGGTCAGTTAAGGATATAGAGGGTTTTACAGAAGTCACATGATGACTGGCATCATTCACTCTGGAGTCACTCTTATCTTTCTGCAGTGATGCCTTGTCGTTCTTTAAAGGAATACTTTTGTCACTTGTCACCTTAGCCTTGTTTGTGACTAAGAATTCGTCTGATTTATGTTTGATTAAACTCCGGGCGTCACTGGTACTATCAGGCTCATAATGGCTATCTTTATTTGTATCAGGGCAGCTTTCACTAGATGTGACTGATGTAAGAGAGTGATCAGAAGATGTTACTATGCAAGTATCATGAGCAGTCTGAACATTATCCACCAGACGAGGGAAGTAGTCGGTTTCCCTAAGGTCATTGCATTTTTCTTTCAGTGGATCCCCATCTGTAAGTGAATTAGGTTGAATAGTAGCAGGGAGCGCATTATCAGATTTGCTTGAATTGGGCATATTAGGATTACAGAGGTTTCTTTTAAGAGGTGAGCTCCCCAGAAGTCCAGGCCCCTTAAAAATCTGTTGTTGGCCTTTCATTATAGGCTGCTTCATTAAAAGGACCTTACGTGGCAAGGAAGCTGGTTTAGCTCTACGCAAGAGATTTAACCTTTTTTTGTACAATTCATATCTGTTGCCGTTAAATTTTCGTATTGGCTTAGAGTTAGAGTAAATTACTGGCTTAGAGTTAGAGTAAATTACATTACCTTCTTTAAATGATTGGAGTTCATTCTGAAAAACCTTTTGAAATGTTTGTTGCACAGCATTCATCCATAACTGCCTATTGCAACCAGAACTCTCTAACTCTAAGTCATCTTTTTTTGTTTCCAAAGTTTTCAAACCTTCAAAATTACCTGTAGAAATAATGTCTGTTACTCCATGAATTGAATCCTGAGAATAGTGTAGTTCACCAATGTTTTTAAGACGATCACCATTAATAATTCTGGTTGTTTTACTTTCAACATTGATTAACGCAGAAGACACATCTGTTGATAGTGTTAAGTGTTTCTTGCAAGTACTCTTTTCTTCAACCACCATGTCTTCACTGTGGGAAACTCTCGATTGCTTCAATCCCTCATTTTTTGGGGAGTCATTATTGGATTTATGTACTACTTCAGGTTGTCCGCGGATGTGTCTTACATGAAAGCTTTTATCGCTGACCTGACCTCTCACACCTGGGGGGTAAAATTCAGAGGGCAACAAATGTGGCTTAGATGGACTTATGAATGTGGTGCATGTCGTCTCTTCATCACCAAGCAGAATAAGATTTGACGTACAAGTAATGCTTGTGACATATCTGGTTGGTGAGCTGGGTAAGGAACATTCAATCTTAGGCACAGCATGTTGATTTGAGCTTGTCAACTCATCATTGGATGATTGTTTATCTGTATCTGTGGACGCTGCACTACTACCAATGCTAGTTTTATCTGAGTCACAGGAGCTGTCAGACTTGGCAATGGCTTTGTAAGTTTTTTCAGATCCATCAGGTTTCTGTTCAAAGAGAGTTCTAGGATCCAAGTCTGTTTCAGAGTCGTCTGTATCTTCATCATTAATAGAAATAAAGTCAATTTCTATATTATTTGCATGTTTTTTAGGAAGTAATTTGGAAGGATCATTGTTCATGTGAAGATTGTTGCAGTAAACCTGATTACCATGTCTGGCTTCTATGGAATGACTTTTGTTATCATTCCTGTTAGTTTCTATCTCATCTTGTTCATCAGAAATTGATTCTATGTCCACAAATGAGGAAGAAAGTGATGGTGACTTTGCTGCAGTTGGAGCAACTGTCATCTCAACAATGGGAAAAGCTCTGATGGTTTTATTTTGGGGGGCTGAATGTATATCGTCCTTAGTGTGAAACCCTTTCTTATCACTGCTACTACAAGCCACATGTTCAAATGACCATGTTTGATTTGTTAAAGCTAAATCTTTCGCAGGGTTTGAAATGTCCTCTTTTAGAAGGCTAAATGGCTGTGTTTTACTATTGGACTCATAATCAGCTGAAACCATTTCATTTTTCCTTGTTGTTGACATGTTGCATAACTTCTTGGAAGGAGTAGAGATTTTTTTGTATGAACCTATCAAATTTTGTTCAGCATTTTTTGGTGAGGATTTTGAAGAATTTTCCACACAATTAAGAGAATGTGTTTGAAGGTTGAGAGAATTTTGAAGGTTTGAGGTTGCTGTAGTAATCTTTGTGTTATATGAGGAGTTATTGTGCTCAACTGTCAGTTCTGATCCTTTGTTCAATTTGACCTGATGCCTTGGGACAACACAAATTTTTTCACTTGTTTTCTTATCAAAATCTGACACTTTGACAGTTGGAACTTCTAGTGACGACCCAAGACATTTCAAGTTTAATCCACTCCCTTCCTTGGTTTTTACCTCCATTTCAGGATTTTTTCTATCCGATGAAAACTGCTGCGGACCGTCTTTGGATTTCAATTTGCCAGGCGATGCAAAGTGACGAGTACTGGCATCTTTAGTGACATCATTAGATGAAGAATCTTTTAACTTCCCACGAGCAGCCACACCCTTGCACGCAGCAAGAGAATATGATTGGTTAATTTCTTGCTGTAATCTGTCTCTTATTTCACTGTGAGGTTTTTTATCAGAGACGTTCACTCTACGTTTTTTTGAAGAGGGCGATGCACTCTCTGATTGTTTTTTAGAAGCTGCTAGAGTTTCTTTAGTGGGTGTGTTTCCTTGAATGTTTTGTTTATGTGATTGCCTCTTAATAGAGCATTCAGAACCAGCCAATTTTACTGCTTTAGGCTCATCTTCCTTTGACCTGTTGGGTTGTAGCAGAACTTTCCTGGATGTCTCATCTTCCTTCTGCCTACTTGGTGGAAATGTGCCAGGGCTTTCCTGCTGTCTCCTCTTGAGCATTAATCTCAAATCAGTGTTGTTATGGTCATTGCCATTTCTTTCAACACCCTTGGCTTCCTTGGGTGGAACAGTTTGTATTCTAAATTTTTCGGAATCAGGGTGTGGTTTGTCGGCAGAAATTAAACTTATTTTGTTTTTATTACCCTCATGTTTTAGAGGGGAACGTTTTGCACTGAAAACAACTTCTCTTTTTCCAGCTAAGTCTGGCTTATTGTCTGGGATAGATGAAGTTTTACACCTGTTACTAGAGATGTATTTTCTGTCATCATTTTCAGCATTTAATTTGGTAGATTTGAAAGTGGCATTAGGAATAGTACCTCTTTGCTGAGCTGTGATCTGTTCTTCTAGAATTTTTCTGTAGAAGGAAATGTATTTTTAGAAATGGTATCCAATTAAAGTGAAAATTATATGACTTAATTTTGTTAAGATCATGTACTCTTAATTTTAAAACAAGCAATGCTCCTTTCAGGGGTTGGGGAAGATTTTTAGCCATTATCCCAAAATAAATTACCCCCGATTTCTTCTTCTTCTTCTACGAAGAATGCATTGATCATTCTGGCTCCTATGATTTTGAAAGGAAAGTAAGAAAATCATATAAAAATTAAATTCATAATGGTTATTGAATATATTTATATGGAGAATACACATAAATATAAAAAGAATTAAAAAAACATTATTGATTAAAAATTACTTATACTAGAAACACAAGATTTCTTTGAAAAAATTGTCACTTCAAATTTTGGAGAAATTATGCTTTATTTTTTATAAATAACTTCAAAAATTGGGAGTGGCTGTGAGCAATTTGGTTAATGTAATCGGGGCTCAATAATTTTTTGATTAATCTGCTTTGTTTTTATGTTACTTAGTATGGAAAATCCTTGTACCTAAAAATATGTAGCTGCAAAAGGCAGCAATTATTGACGACTTCTTCATGTGCAACTTTGAAGGCCTATGGAGCTCTTGACATTTTGAGGATAAGCAGTAGCGCCAATAGGGGGTCTGCACTGGCTGACACCCTCACAGGGTGTCTGACACCATAAAAATAGTATTCTGACAGAGCTCAATAATTTATTGTCATAACAGATCTCAGTTGTATATATACAAGATCAGGGTGTCATATGAAAAGGATGTCACAGCACAGGAAGCCACCAGAGTAGGGTACCACCAGAGTGCAGAGTCACCAGAGCAGCCAGACCTCGGAGAAGGGCCATCTGGAGGGGGGGACATAATGAGTTTATTGAACATTCTTAAACCAACTCTATTGATGCCGTTGAGCATAAGATAAAATAGGCGACCAGGTCAAGATGACTTATTCAAGACAAGATGTGAGGTTGTATTAGCTGCAGAGCCACTAGTAGTCACAACATGTTGGGTGCGTTTCACCATTAAACGGGCGAGATGCGGTGTTGCCAGAAGAAAATTCTTTCATAAAAAGGAATGCACTTTTAAAATAATTTTATTTATGTCTATTGAGCCCTCATTACCGTTTAGATTTCTATTTTAACCCATTTGGGATAATTTACCCTGGTTCACGACGCCTGCTTTAATTGAACTTCGGACATTTTCTGACATGTTTAGCTTCACATCAAAGAAGTAAGGTACCACACAGAAAGTATAGCACCTTATAAAGTTTAGTGCACTGGAACTCAAACATAAAATCAAACTGCTACTCTAACCATGTTCCTGCAAATTCTAATTTGTATAAATATTATCTTATATATACAAATGTAGAAAATATTTGTAACAAAAAATTTGACACACTTCAGTTTTGTTATTTCTGCCTCCTTTTTCTCCATTTCTTTTTTTGCTGTCAGAAAGAGAGAGGAGATGTTTTTACTCAGTTGTTCCTTCAACTGTTTAAGCATTTTGTTTTCTTCAAGAAGCTCTTGATTTACTTTCTCCAACTCTCTTACACGATGGTTTGTCTGCAAATACATTTTTATAAAAAATTTAGCTTGCATGGGTTATAGAAATTTATTGATTTTTAACATTTGAAATTTTTTAGATACACTTTTAAAAAAATAATCAGTGCAAATCTTTATTAAAATAACAATATATTGTATTCAGTTCTTAAAGTAAGAAATAACAGTAAAATTGTGGTACCCCACCCTATTTATTAAAAAAAAATTGTGGTTTCTTACCTTTTCCTTTTCTGTCAGCTCAGACGTTAATAGTTCAGTGTATAAATCTAGGCATTCTATATTCTTTTCAAGCTCCCCATTTCCCTGAGGCTTTAATAAAGATAATTTTAAACACTTAAAATCACATTTTTCAACATAAATAGTTATACTTAATATAACTTAAACCATCACTAACTTTATTTAGATTTTAAGTGGAAACATATATTATTTGTTTGTCTTTCTTGAATCTTATAAGAACCCTTAAAACTTTGCACACAATAAATTATTAATGTTTTAAAAATTAACAGCAAATAAAAGTTGTAAAGAGCTAGAGTCTTTTAGCTGAGTCAATGTTGAAACAAAATCTACACTCTATCAGTAGAATCATTTTTAAAATCTAAAAAAACTTTACAAAGCAAAAAGCAGGAAAACACATAGCGGTATGTTTTACCTTGTTCAAAGTGCAAATGGGTTTCAATTTCAAAGGGCTTGTCTTATAATTGTTTTCTGTATGAATTACGCTATCCATGGACAAGTCACTGTAAATGTCCACACTACATTCATCAAAGCCTTGAGAAGTTCTGACCCCATTTGATAAATTCCTTTTTTTCTTTGGAGACACTTGTGATTTTAAGCTGACTCCTCCAGGTATTTGGAAAACATCTGAGTATAATTCATCCAATTCTTCCTCCATTATTTGGTGAAGTGATGATTGTCTTAATTGAAATCTGTTGAAAAGTTATAATAAGATTTGTATCAAAAATGCAACTTAAGCATCATACAGAAGAGGTGGGGAAAATTTTATGCTTGGGACCACATACACAAGTCTACAGTTTCTAACTGGCAGCATGTGACAGAGGTTTATATCCATCACAATCAAAGCATAATTTACATACAGTACATGTTTTTACATACCGGTAAATGTTATGTGAGCTTGCTCATAATTTGATTCACAAAAACATCTTGTAGATTATACATTTACAAATTGATGTTTTGGACCACATTCAGCCAGCATTTGTCCATTTTTGGTATATACTAGTTACATTTTTAAAACATCTAAGTCCATCCTTACACTCAACCATTCTGTATATAAGGCCACTGCTTAGCTCTGTAAACAATCATTTTGTATAAATGCCTAAAGCTAATTATTATTAACAGACAAATAGGTTAAACAATTAATTTTCTGAAACGATTTCTTTTAAAAAATGTATACTATATTAGCTTAATAATACTCCAAAGATAATGGGTTTTAACATCTTCTGAATCAACATTGCCTTTTAAAGACAATGCATTCCAAAAAAAAAAAAAAACAATTGCTAAATATCCTATAAACTAGTTTATGAAAATTTAAATCCAAAAGAGCACACAAACATGCTGTGTGTCCTTTATCTAGTAAGAATACATTTTAAATCAATTATTGAAAATATATTTCTTTATCCACTTTTCAGCTCTACCACTGGCAACACCCCCCAACCCCTTTCTTATTTTATCCATGAACAGGGACACAATTTGTGACAAATAAAAAATGTAATGGGTTTATAAAAGTGAGTTACTCTATCCAGTTGGTATGGCATTCACAGAAAAACTAAAATTCATTTTAAGATACACATAGATACTCGTAGAGAAAATATTTTTTATTGAAGAATTATTTCAAACTTAAAAAAAAAGACTAATATAGGAGTATAATAAATATTAAAACTTTGCCAAATAACAATTTTTTCTGTTTCTTCTCATTTACATATGCTGTTTTGACCCATGGAAGCTATCAAAAATGCATGTATTATTGTATTAATAACCTAATGGAAAACCTCTCATAACTTGTGTTACGTACCATTATAAGGTTTAACAAATTTGATCTATAGTTTTAAAATTTGGCTTGTTAGATGAACGATACGTAACAAAGGACTGAAAACCAGTATACCAAGCAAAACTATACCAAAGCTCGTAATATAATAAATTATCAATTTAATTATTCTATTAAGTGGATACAAAATCAAACATACAGAAATAAAAACAATTCAATATTAACCTATAGCACAGCAAGTGAAAAAGTATAATACAAGAAAGGTACAAATATTAATCCACATGCATGCGGTGAAAAATCAAATAAGTCTTATAAGTAAGTCTGCCCGTCACAATTGACCATCATATTTATAGTCAGGGAGTCAGGAGAACAGAAAATCAATGAACTGTCTGAATAACGTTAAATATTAACAGCCCGTCTCAATAACATTAAAATTTAATGACCTGTCTGAAAAAATAAGATATTAATGACTTGTCTTAATAATAATAACATTAAATATAAATGACTTGTTTGAATCTGTTTGGTTTAGAGACAAACTTTTTATTCAAATTTCTGCTAGAAATCTTTTAGAGGGGGGGGGGGGGGGGGGGAGAAATAAGCAGCTCATGTCACCAAGTTAATTGGTGATGTCTGTAACAAAAAAAAAAGGGTTGGGGGTGTTTAAGGGTTGCATGCCACAGCTCGAACAGGTCTATAGCACTAGCTATAAAAGGACAATGGTCAGCATAGAATAGACAATATTTAGTTACGCACAGTCATCTCCATACTAAATTGCAGAACTTTTTCAGATTTTGACAATTGTGTGGCAAGGCTAGACAACAAAAGTCAGCTTTCCATAATTTCTTCATATAAAGGAATAACGACAGCCACCAACCACACAGTTATTGAATTTTCTAAAGGTTTCACACTTTTTGTATCAAATATGTAAATTATTTAGTGTCAACTAAAATTTACACAAATAAAGCACTCATAGTAGCCTAAATATAGTATTTACCTAAAAAAAGGTATTATTATTAAGTGGTCATTCCCCATAAGCTAATTGCCAAACAAAGTACTTATAAGGGCCTATAAAACTGTTTCATCATTATCCTTTTTCAAAATTAAATCAAAGGTAAATTTTTAGAGATATATCCGCGTTTCTTACCATGGCCGCCATCTTGGTTGACACAACCCGTAAAATTAAGAATAAAACGTTTAAAAATAATGAAAAAACTTCCTAAATGTATCCCTCACCCTAACCTGAACCCTAAATCTATCCCTTACCCTAAATCTATCCCTAAACCTAACCTGAACCCTAAAGTCATCAGCAACATAACAAAACAGCAAATGATGTCACGGATATACAACTCCTGAACAGCCAAATCGAAAAGTTTTTTCAGTCTGCCCATTACTTTACTGATTTTTTAGATTTTTTGTCTAAGCACTCTGAGACCCAGGGCACGACCCTTTGAGCCTGATTGACTTAAGGCAAAGAAGGCATGTGTTTAGGACATCCCCCCCCCCCCCACACACTTTTAGGCTTTAGGGGCCACACACAAGGCATAATTATAAGGAATCCAATATTTGGGGGGAACAAAAAAAAGGGGGGGGGATGGTTTTAAAGTTAAAGTTACTTTTTATAATGTGGGATGATTAAATGATTTTTTTTTATCATATACATATTCAGCTTACCAAATATTCTAAATATCTGACTTCTAATTCTAAGCCTATGTATGTCTATGACTATGTCTATGTCAGTAAGTATGTGTCCTAAATTAAGCTAAAATTCATGCAACTTTTTTAATGCTTACCTACCTACTAATATTAATAACGTAGTCTGTGTAGTAACCATATATATTAATTAAATTTTCTCAACTGATATCTGTAAACTTCATATAAGTGATAAGTTCTGTTTTTAATTTTTATTTCGGTTCTTAATTTGTAGGACTCAGGACTATTTATCTATTCTATAACTATTATTTCAATTTATAAAGTTAACATATGCAAAATGGGTGATATATGAGTTTCGTGTTCCTGCAATTTAAACACGATTTTACCTAATTATCAATCCGAAGAAGCAATTTTGTCACACACACTTTAGTAGGCACGATTGTTGGATAATTTTTCATTGTGAATTACAGTTTTTACAAGATAAAGTAACGTCTTTTTTGAGGAGCGCGCAAAGATTGCCAGATTTTTAAGCATGCTAATTTCACGTCCAAGAAGTTTGCTGTGTTGATATGGCTATCAATATTAACAGACAAAAAATACTTTTTGGGATGTTTAATGTAGCTATTTTACCTTTCAACTTTAAAAATATTTTTTTTTGCAAACCCACTAACATAAAACAGAATATTAATAGTTTTCCTGAATTATAATAGAAAATGTACAACTCGTCAAATATATTGGTATAAATTGTAAAACTCTTTCTTATCAAACATCTTCATTTCCTCCGCAGATCTCTATTCTGATGACAAGTGGTATTTTATTATGGGTATTTATATATATTGTGTTAAGCTCGCTACGCCACTGTCGGGAGGCATGCTGTGGAGAGCCTGTCATTCGCAGATGACACGCAGCTATACAAGCAAAGCCATCTCTCTCTTGTCGATTCCACTTTGTGGGAGAACATTGGTGATGTCAAGCCATGGATGACACTCAGCAAGTTGAAGCTTAACGATGACAAAACGGAAGCACTCCTTATTCACGATCACAAATCATCCTCTAACTCAGCTCTCCCCACCTCATTTGAAATAGGTAACTCAGACATACAGTTTACACCCCCCGCTAGGAATCTTGGTTTTATTCTGTCTAACAACATGTATCTCGATAATCATATCTCTCACATTTGTCGCTCTGCAGACACCGCTATCCGTCAGATCAGCTCCATCCGCCACTACCGCACAGTTAGTGCAACAAAAACCCTAATCAAGGCTAGTCGCTCTCGTCTTGACTATTCCAACTCTCTTCAGTCAGGTTCACCAAAACACTTCTTAGAAAAATTACAAAAGGTTCAAAACTCAGATGCTAGGCTAGTTTTAAAGGCAAAAAAAAACATGATCACGTCATACCACTACTTCATTCACTTCAATGTCTCCCTGTACAAGCACGGATTGACTATAAACTATCTGCTCTCTGCCACACTTTTCCTCGAATTCCTGCCCTTCCTATCTTAACGAACTTCTCTCTGTCTATTTACCCTTTTGACAGCTTAGCTCCTCCGCAGACAGGCGTATTCTTTCGGTCACCAAGACTCGCACAAAAACATACGGTGAACGGTCTTTCTCTTAGTGCCCCCACTAAACATCCGCAATATCGCAACCTTCACAGCCTTCAAAACTTCACTCAAAACACATCTCTTTAAACTCTACTATCCTGACTGATTCCCCCCTCTGACCGTTAAACGATGCTGCTGGGTCCCGTCCATGGCTTGACATGAAAATTATTATGTAATGGTTGGAGCGAATACACATTTGTTTTGTTTTATTTAATTAATGTATGGTAATTTTTAAGTTAAGATTATGTTTGTTAAATTGTATGTACAGCGTGGTGAGCCCAGCCCTAGGCTGGGGCACCACGCCATAGAAAACTACCAATAATAATAATAAAATGTGTTTACATAATGTGTCTGCTCACTGAGCCTTGCCAAGTACATCTTGTTATTGAAAGCCACTTATATTGTTTGGAAGATGAAAGGTATTTCATGTGTGTCTGAGAAAACTATATTATCTCTTACTCTTATGAATAGATGACTTCCTGGGTGAATAAAAAAGGGGGGGGGGGTAGGGGTGTTATGAATTTGTCACAACGTTTGACGATTGGAGGGTAGGGTAGGGTAAAAAGAGCGTTTAATATAGCGGGTTGTCTCTTATGGATGGCCCCTACTAATTCTTCTGAGAATTTACCACCCCCTAAATCACTCGATCACCCACTATGAGAGCCACTGCTCTTAACCTGTGGGTCGCGACCCCTTTGGGGGTAGCACGACCCTTTCCCAGAGGTCGCATAAGACAATCTGAAAACACATATGCTCTACAGTTATGAAGTAGCAACGAAAATAATTTTATGCCTGGGGGGTCGCCACAACATGAGGAAGAGTATTAAAAGGTCGTGGCATTAGGAAGGTTGAGAACCACTGGTTTAGGCTAAGCTTAGACTGATTTTTATAGGGAAACGGGAGCATTGTCTTGCTGGACAAATCTACTGACGTGTGATTGTCGCCGTTATTAAAGTATTTTGTTATAATTTTCACTTTAAATCCTGAGCTGTCACAATTTACTATAAGAAACTGATAGGTTATCAATAAAAAATAAAAACTCCACCCTGGCCCTTGAGTACCCTTCTACTTCTAACCTGAGAAAATCCATTTGAAAAGCGGTCGGCAATCGGTGGCTCAATGCATGAATTACGACTAAACATTGACAAATAATAAAAAAAATCCGTCCCCGTCAGCCGCACTCAAAATATTTTCTTAGCACTTAGTAGATATAATATTTTAAAATGGTTTTTCTCCCCAAAGTAGTTGATGACCCTGCACCAAATTCACGAATAAATCCAATCCACATTTACCATTATCAGTTCCGACAGTTGACGGATGTAGTGTCGCGTCAATCCTCGAAAGGAAAACATGGCAGGACCAAGGCAAACTCCACTAACATGCAGTGGTCATACTCGTCCAGTTGTGGATTTATCATTCAGTGAAATTACTCCGTTTGGATATTTTTTAATCAGCGCTTGCAAAGGTTTGTTTAGTGTCAATATATTATATTGTAGCTTATCACAGGAAAAAGATTTCTGAATCAAGAATAAGAGTTCTGCATCCTCAATTCACTCTCTCTCCACACTCACTCCGTGAACTCACACTCCTCAGCTTCACATTCTCAAACATTCATAATTAAATTAATGAATCCTCGACCCGCGAACATTTACGTGTTCACGGGTCGGGGCCACCAAGATGGTGGCCGTGGAAAAATAAAATAACTCATATTTTTGGTAAAATTACGAATAAAAAGTTGGCAGTGTCTACACGTCCGGCGGGGGGGGGGGGGGGGCGGACGTTTAGTGCGGGAGATAAAAAGTCCGGCGACCAAGTCACATGACCGCCGGACGCCTAGTTGGAGAAATTTTTCCGGCGAGCTAGTGACTGCTAGTGGAAGATATGCCATGTGACCGCCGGACCACTAGTAGTCTAAAGTCTAAGTAGGTGTTATTATTCCGTCAGGTCATGTGACAAGAGGTCGCCGGCAAAATAGTTGCATTGCATATGATATTCCAATATTGTGCACAGTAATTACATTTATTAGTCAGCCGATCCCTAGATAATAAATAAATACTGAACATGTTAATATATCCATATGCTATGACTATGAGTAGGTACTTCGATAAAGCAAGGGAGACTACTTTAAAATTTGTATCGGAAATGGGCGTCGGCGCATTAAAATCCGACTTTTTAATTTTTTAATGTGAGTGTCAATTCATTAATAAATGAGTCCTTTTGACATGTAATTGAGTTCCGCTTCCGCCTTTTCACTTTGGAAGACATATTGGCCTACATTTCCATCCAGCTATTTTGCATTTTCAATCGACTTTTATTTTGAAAATCATTGGTATATATAAGGCATCTTCGCATACAAAATTTTTTGTGAAATAAAAAGAACAGGTCTTTCATATTAAATCGTGAAAAGCAGTAGATATTGAAGTATCTTTGTGCCAATTCTCATTGAAGTAGGTCATGTCTCACATTAGTTATGCTTGTCTCCGTAACCTGTATTGTCACTAGGTGGACTAGCCCAATTTCGATTAGGATGTGACCACGCCCCCTTTTTAATGGCGGAAGACGCAGATTAGTTTCAGATCACTTATGTTGTTTTTGTTTTAACATTACAACACAAATATTAAGAGTTGCAACTAGAAATAACAGTAAAAACTTAATAAATAACATTGAATAAACATACTGAATATATATGGGTCATGTGGTAGCTGAGTAATGAAGTGAAGAAGTCACTTAGTTGAATCTGATCAAGTAGTGTAGTGTGCAACCGTTGCCAGGGGCAACTATGGCCGATACTTGGGAAATATTTAACTATTACCACTATTTACATCAAAAGATTTGATAAATTATGTTTTAGAATGAACTTAAATTTAATTGAAAGAATAATATTTTAATTTGAGGTTAAAGAAAACGGTAGCGTCCATATTATAAATGATCATAATTTGCCGTGTGCAAAATGTCATGGCCATGCGCATGGGCAGCCATTCAGTCACTTGCAAATGGCTATACCGTAGAATACTATCTCATTTTCATTCATAAAAGGTTGCCGTGTGCAAAACTATCACACAGTTATTCAAGGAAAGCTTTAATTAATTAATTAGTCATGTGGCAAAGTTGAAAGTTCAAAATAAGTAGATCCCAAACAGTATTTTAGGGGATGCATTGCCTTATATAAACTATATAGCCATATACCGGTATAATGGACTCAGTAGATTTGGTAAACAGAAAAGCCTTATATTAATACATTATATATTAAATTTACTGATATACATAGTGATAGTGCATAGTTAGATAAATTATAATTTATATATAATTGTATAAAATTATTTTTTATTACAGCATAGTTCTGAAAATAAAAGTCCTATAAAATTATAATTAAAACGAGTTATTTAGCTCGTGACGCGAACAGCTGAATTGGGTCACAGAATATGGCGATGCGGTCCATGTTAAAAAAGGACAAATGAAGTCGCACTTTAAAAATTCATAACTTTAAAACTACAACAGCTAAAAATATGATTTTGGTGTTATAATTCTGTAAAAAATTAGCTCCATTCAACTATGCCATTGGTTTAGTTATACAAAATTTTTGAATTTTTTACCAAAGTACCTAACTATGAGATACATAAACTAAGCATTTGACTGTGAATATTAAACTAGTCGGCCTATACTTGACTAACTAACTAACTAGTACTAGTAGTAGATTAGTAGACGTACTAGTATTACTATTTGATTCCGACTCAACAAAAAAAAAGTCCTTTAAATTGGTTAAACATCTCATAAAGCTCTGACTACTGTTACAAAGAAACATAATAAATTTAATATAAAATATACTTTTAATTAAAATAAGAAGAAAAAAAGGGTAAAATTCGATCCCAATCCAGTAACCTATCACATATTGTAAGGTCGCTAAGCGTCTACTCTACCACAAGACCACACTGGTTCATATTGAACAGCCTTATCTTAAAACTAGGTCAGTACTAAGAAATAGGGTTTGTTACGGCGGTCATGTGACTTGGTCGCCGGACGTATAGCTCCCGCACTAAAAAGTCCGGCGCGCCGGATGTGTAGACACTTTCTAAAAAGTTTTTAAAAATGACCTAAATCTATCTCTCACCCTAACCTGAACCCTAAATCTAAACCTAACCTGAACCCTAAATCTATCCCTCACCCTAACCTGAACCCTAAATCTATCCCTCACCCTAACCTGAACCCTAAATCTAGGTACTTTGGTAAAAAATTCAACAATTTTTGTAAAATAAACCAATGGCATAGTTGAATAGAGCTAATTTTTAACAGAATTATAACACCAAAATCATATTTTTAGCTGTTGTAGTTTTAAAGTTATGAAATTTTTAAGTACGACTTAGTTTGTCATTTTTTAACATGGACCGCATCGCCACATTCTGTGACCCAATTCTGCTGTTTGCGTCACGAGCTAAATAACTCTCGTTTTAATGATAATTTTATATGACTTTTATTTCAAAACTAATGCTGTATTTAAAAATAATGTTATACAATTATATATAAATTATAATTTATCTAACTATGCACTTTGTTTATCAGTAAATTTAATATAATGTATTAATATAAGGCTTTTCTGTTTAACAAATCTACAGCGTCCATTATACCACTATATGCACTATATAGTCTATACTATATAAGGCAATGCATCCCCTAAAATACTGTTTGGGATCTACTTATTTTGAACTTTCAACTTTGGCACATGACTAATTAATTAAAACTTTCTCTGACCAATGGTTGAATTGTTTTGCACACGGCAAACTCTTATGAATGAAACTCTGAGGTAGTACTATGGTATAGCCATTGTGCAAGGGCTGTGAATGGTTGCCCATGACGACCTTTTGCACACAGAGAATTCTGATCGTTAATAATATGGACTCTACCAGGTTTTTAAAGTTCAAATTAAAACCTTCCAATTTAAATCTCTTCCAAATGCATTCTGAAACACAAGTTATCAAATATTTAGAAGTATATAGTAGTAATAATTGAATATTTCCTAAGCTAAGTATCGGCGTCTTCCGCCATTTAAAAGGGGGCGTGATCACTAATCCAAAATGGCCTGGGCGACCTGTGCATAATGAGGTCAACGTTGAAGAGAATTGAGAAAATGTATATTGAGCTAGCTCAATGAAATTTTGCATACATATACTTCAATATATTATGCAGACCTACAATTAATATGAAAAACATACCATGAATATTTAGACAGAATTTTTTAATGCAAAGATGCCTTATATTAACATATGATTTTCCTCACTTAAAGTTGTTTTAATGAAAAAAAAAACTTAATGGGAATGTAGGTCAACATCTCTCCTAACGTGAATGGGCGGAGTTTGACCTTAATTATGGACCAGAAGGACGCTTGATTTATTCTAATTACATGCACATAAAAAATTAAAAACTCGGATTCCATTGCGCCGACCTCCATTTCCGATACAAATTTTCTAGGAGTGTCCCTTGCTTCGGCGAAGTACCTACCTAAATCTATCCCTCACCCTAACCTGAACCCTACATCTATCCCTCACCCTAACCTGAACCCTACATCTGTCCCTCACCCTAACCTGAACCCTAAATCTGTCCCTCACCCTAACCTGAACCCTAAATTCATCCCTAAAGAGGGTTTTGACCCTATCGGAATCAGCGTTTTCACCCTGTCACTAACCTAAAAATTAGGAAAATGAAAAAAAAAACCAAAGAAAAATGGCCAAAATTAATTATAAAATAAAGAAATAATGAAAACCCAACTTACAGTTTCATGGAATACACTTTTACACACTTTATTTCAGTTTCCATCGACAATAATATCAAAAAATTAATGAAACACATTCTGGTCATCATCAAAATTCATTTCATAAAATGGCGGAGCACATTAACATATTGATAAGCCAACCAATAAAAATTTTAAACTTTTAATTAATCAACCAATAAAAATATGCCACCATCATATTAATGAAAATGTAACTCTATAAAAAAATAAAATAAAGGGAAGTGACTCCCAATAAACATGCACATGAAGTCAAGGTACTCCTTGTATGAAATAGCCCTGTTTTGGCCCTGTGTTTTATTATTTTTATTTATAATAATTTTAATAATTAAAATATACTACTAGTACCAAGTAGTGTACTAGTTACTAGCCTCTAGAGTCTAGGTCTAGGTACTTAACTTTGATAAAAATTCATTTTGGCTAATTCAGATAGATCGTACCTCATCATTAGGTTTAGGGATAGATTTAGGGTTCAGGTTAGGTTTAGGGATAGATTTAGGGTTCAGGTTAGGTTTAGGGATAAATTTTGGGTTCAGGCAACCAAGATAGCGGCTGTGGTAAAAAAAACGCGGTACGATCTATCCGAATTTACCTTAATTTTTTGGGGGGTAAAAATTACCAATGGCATCAGATGAGTAGACTTAATTATTTTTTTTACAGAATTATAACACCAAAATCATATTTTTAGCTGTTGTAGTTTTAAAATTATGAATTTTAAATGTACGACTTGGTTTGTCCCTTTTTTAACAATAATTAATAATAATTATATTAAACATAACATTAACATACATGGACTGCATATCCACTTTCTGTGACCGTATACCGCTGTTCGCGTCTCAAGCTATGTAACTCTCGTTTTAATAATAATTTTATAAGACTTTTATTTTCAGAGCTAATGCTGTTTTAATACTGTTGTACAGATAAATTGTAGCTTATCTTACAATGCACTATGTCTATGTATATCAGTAAATTTAGAAAATGTATTAATATACAAAGTGGATGTGTACACCGCGGTGGTGTACCTAGCGAAACTATGGACGTAGGCCTGCGTACACTGTGACAGTGTATCTAGCGAAATCATGGACCTTTGCATGCGTACACCGCGGCAAAAATGTACCATTGACCTGGTTTTAAGATACGGCAGTTCAATGTGAACTTGTGTGGTCTTGTAGTAGAGTTGACACTTAGGGATCTTATTCTTATATTATGTGATTTACTAGATGGGGATCGAATCTTACTTTTTTTTTTAATCTTCTTCATTTTAATTAAAAGAATACTTTATATTTAATTTATGTTCATTTGTAACACTAGTTTTATGAGAATATTAAAAATATTTCGTAGCAATTGAAATATTTTAAGCATATGTTGAATTAGAAAATAATAAGAAATGAGGTAAAAAAATAGAATGTATGATATATAGTATATAGGTTCATCCATTTATGCACTATGGAAGGAGAACGTTGTTGATTTTGGATATTTTGCATACTGCTGCATATAGCGGTTGTCAGAGGGGAGGTGCATATTTTTTCTTTCGTATGATGATAAATTAAAGCTAACCATCTCCTTCTTCTGACATTATACCCAGTGCCCAGTTACAGTTCACTTGATATTTGGCTTCTCTACCTAATGTGCCGCCGAAATCTCTCGCACATTTTTGAAATGCTTTTTTCAAAATATGTTCCTGTATAGTTGGATATTTTTGGATCTGAAAGTTTCATGGACAATCGTTTTACAGTGTGTAATTTCTTGACAGGACATTAACATATAGCATGGAAATGAGCGCTATATGGCTATATAAGTACTCAAATCAATCAATCAAAGAACGTACATTCGTAAATTTAATAATTATCTTAAATTTCTGACACTCAAATACATCTATTAAAGCCAATTTTAACCTAAAAATCTGTGCAATCAATAATATATGTGTGTGGGGGGGGGGGGGGGGTTACGCCACAGGTTAGGATATAAAATGCGTTTCACTTACGAAGAGGCCAGATACGACCAATAAAATACTAAGAAATGCTTGTCCTTTACAAAAGTGTGGAACTTACCCAAGTATCTTCCTCTCAACCCCCAAAATAAAAAAAAAAATTAAATTAACCAATTTTTTTTTTAAAATTACAGTTTCAGTTTTACAGGAACGTCGTTCCCTTGCGTTCATGCAGGACTCAAGTCCTGCGCACAATAAAAGTATCAGTTCTACTTTTGTTCTATCTTGCAGGTATTAGATAACTTTTAAATAAATAGTTTTCAAGAGTTTAACATTAATTTTACAAGTACCGCATAGAGTTACAGACTGGCAAAGACCATGGTTTTTTCTAGGTACACCGCCGTGGTATACGCAGGCCAAAGACCATGGTTTTGCTAGGTACACCGCCGCGGTGTACGTAGTGCCGGCCATTAATATAATATGGGTTTTCTATTTAAAAATCTACTGCGTCCATTATACCGATATATACACTATATAATCTATTTAAGGCAACGCATCCCCTTATTATTTAAATACTGTTCGGGAACTACTTATTGTGAATTTTCAACTTTGGCTCATGACTAATTAATTAAAGCTTTCCCTGACCTAGTTTTATATTTTTTGCACATGGCAAACTTTTATGAATGAAAACTCTGAGATAGTACAGTATAGCCATTATGCAAGTGACTGACTGGCTGCCCATGACATTTTGCACCTGGCAAATTATGATGATTTATAATATAGACTCTATTGGGTCTTTTAACCTCAAATTAAAATATTCTTTCAATAACATTTAAGTTCATTCTAAAACATAAGTTATCAAATATTTTGATGTAAATAGTGGTAATAATTAAATATTCCTAAGTAATGGCAACTTCTGCCATTAAACAGGGGCGTGGCCACTTCCTTATCAAAATTGGGCTGAGCAACATTACCATATAGCGGTTTATTCAAATGAGCATAGCAAGTGGCCAACATAGCCTAACTCATTGAGAAATGACACAAATATACATTGATAGATAATACAGAGTAAGTCTTGATATGAAAGACATAAAAGTTGAACTTCTATACACATTTTTTAGTGAAAGATGCCTTATATTTAAAGGGGAATTTCAAAATACAGGTCGATTGAAAAATCCAAACAAATCAATAAAAATGAAGGCCAAGATGGCTACTAAAGTGAAAGGCCGGAAACGGAACTCAAATATATGTCAAAAGTACTCATTTATTATAAATAGAAACACATCAAAAAATTAAAAACTCTGATTTTTCTGTGCAGATTCCCCTCTTCCGATACACAAAAAGTAGTAGTCTCCTTTGCTTTACCGAAGTACCTACTATATACTCTCTTCTTGCTTAAAAGCTGTTTAAACCTGAACATACTCCTCCTTATAATATTATGGCCATAGTATAGGGCATAAATAATAATATAATTATAATAAAAAGTGTTTGTTGATTTTGGGTTAGCGGTTAGGCCGGAGATGTGTTGCATGGTATATAATTTATCATAAATATCAAAATCTTTTGAATATGGCAATGCAGACAGAAGTTGATGTGGAGGAACCTCCATGACCAATGTTATATAATAATTTATATATTATATATGTAATTAAACATTTATGTTTGTGTTTACTTAATGCAAGTTTTTGTTGTCTAATTTTATATTTTTGAAATTGTGGGGAGGGGTCTCCCCAGTCCCCAGAAAATCATTTTGCACATTGCAATGTCTTTTGAATGAAACTCTGAGATTTTGCACACACAAAATTATTATTATAATATGGTCTCTAACGGGTTTTTAAACCTGAAATGAAAATATTATTGTTTAAATGCCGTCTAAATTCATTCTGAAACACAAGTTATCAAATATCTTCTTAAGCTATTGCACAGACACCCATTTCCAATACAATTTAAGCAGTAGTCTACCTTTTGTTACAGAAGTTTGAACATACTTGTACTTCAATTTTCAACTAATAAAAAGACAACACTTTTATTGTGAATCTTTTTTTTTTCCCCACTGGTCTTGGGGCATCATCAAGGATATGTTTATTTTTTCATTTCTCTTGAAATGTGTTAGTTGAAATTTCATACAAATTAATGGAAAACTTCATTTTAATATACTTCATATTAACCATATGGATCTTCACATTTAGTTTATGAGGCGAGTCATGCTCAATAAAACAAGTTATCTCACACATCGTTCAGGCCCTCAATTGGTGGATTCACTCTGTCCATTATCCAGATTCCCCAAAGTGACATCACTGCTCTTAGGGTGAGACAAGTGTCACAGTCTTTGGCTTGATTGATGAAAATTGAGTGCATGTTTGTAAAGATAGGGTTAGTGATATGAGGATGAGTTTTGCCATGAGTTGTCTCACCTTAGGCGAGGGGTGGGGAAGAAGGTGTTTGAATGCCACGGCTCGCATGAACAAAAACAAGGTCAACACACAGTAGGCATATACAACATTTCAATTTTTTAATCTTCTAAGACTGTAGGCCTATACAATCTTTCTATTTTTAAACCTAAGAGAGTTGAGACATTCAGAATGAAATGTAATACACCTTGGACAAAAAGTGGTGGAGATTATTTATTTAGCATCATACTCAAATAGTAGTCTAGCTGGCTAAACTCTCAACACTGGTTTAGGGAGTAGTACTAATTTCATATTACATTATTAAAGTAGTAAATTAAATAGTACTTAATGCTACGCCATAGGCCTATTCAAATGAAATAGAGTAATTTATTTGTTTTCCAACTTATTTTTTGAATATTATTTAGCCTAAAAAGTTAGCTAAGTATTATTAAAATACTGTGTCTTTGAATAAAAATTTTAACATTGGTCATTGTGATGTAAATTTGTTTTTTGATTTCTTAAATATCTTGTAAGTTGAATTTCAATTAGAAGTAATTATTGATCATCAGAATAAAGTTTTGACATGAAAAAACTCTGTATAGTATCTAAATTTATCATACACATAATTTCAGTCCCACTAATGCACACTGTTCATCTTAAATGAATTGTTACAACAATTAAGTCTTCACCAGTCTTGTCACCTCTTACCTTTCTCTACTTTTAGAGATGGAAATGGAACCCCCTTTTAAAAGTTAAGGTTTAGTTGGGCAACAACTTAAGATCAGGTTCAGTTCGATAATAATTAAAGTCATATTTCTGTTCGTTATAACTGAAACTTGTGTTCAGCAGCCACTGAAGTTTGGCGTGTTTAGTAATTATCGCAATTATTATAGTTTGAAATAAGTCTAAAAAACATTTTGGTTATTCTTAAGCTTGTGATGAATTCTTTTAGTTCATACTCAGTCGTGTTGAGATTTGGTTCGGTTGCAGGTGGTGTTTGAGTTCTACAGTGCTTTCATTTCGATCTCATTTATTGACACTGTCCCTTGTTTGTAAATAGGATATTAAAAATTCAAAGCCAGAGAACTTAATGCATTTACCTTTAGCAATGTCTCATCTCTCTTAGTAATTTTTTTTTTTACAGATGGTAAACCTATGCTACGTCAAGGAGACACTGGAGATTGGATTGGGACATTTGAAGGTCATAAAGGCGCTGTGTGGGGAGCCACGCTGAATAAAGATGCTACTCGTGCAGCAACTGGAGCAGCAGATTTTACTGCGTAATTAAATATTTCTAGATTTACAATTTCTTAAGACAAAGATAAAATTATATTTCTAATGTACATTTTAAGTTTCTCCAATTAGAGTTTTTTTTTTTTAATTAAAGAAAGAATTCTGCCAAAAATATTAGTTTATTACCAACAATTTTAAAAAAAAATTAAGAAATGAACATTTTTTAAAAAACTAATTGATGGCAAGACTTTCTAACTGAATTATAAGTTGCATTGCTCGAAAAATTTAAAAAAACTGAACATTTACAATAAAATTAAAAATGTTCCAGATTTATAATCCATGCTTATAGTTAATAATGATTATCTGTTGCCAACAGACTACATAGTTAAAATTTAAATCCTGCATATCCTGTTTGTAAAAAAGAAATATTATTAAAATATTATAATTCATTAAAACTAAATATGATAATAAATATATTTCTAAACAATCCTGTTTTTTTTTAACTATTACAAACATATGTGGCAATTAAATTATATTAATGTGTTTATTAAAAAAATATTTTAACTTTTAATCATAAAAGTGTCTAATCTTCATTTCAGCAAAGTTTGGGATGCAGAAAAGGGTGAAGAACTCCACAGTTTTTCTCATAAGCACATTGTGAAGAGTGTTGACTTTTCTTCAGACAGCCACTATCTTCTAACTGGTAGTAATGAGAAAATATTAAGGATCTTTGACCTGGAGAAACCAGAAGCTGGTATGTCTTTGGATTGATAAACAAAACTGTTATATTTTATTATATTTCCCTTTTTAAGTGTTGAAGTAAAAAATTCTTAATGTGGTGTCATAAGTGTGACTCATAACTCTCCCCAGAACCAAAGCAATTTGCTGGACATACATCAAACATAAAAGCTGTGCATTTTAACAAAGATTGTAATAGGGTTCTCAGTGCAAGTGATGATAAAACACTCAGGTATGGATAATGAATAATGGGAGCCACTTAATTCCATTCCAATTTTCTTGCCTGTTTTCACATCAGTCAGTTTTAATACATAAAATATTAAATGTATTTGTCTGCTAAAACTGTTTGCAGATTTAATTAAGTATTAATGGTGCCTGATTCTTTTAATGAATCATCAAAGCACAAATCAAATTTTAATCTTAAAGTTTCTTTACATAGACTTCTTAAAATTATGATATGTTCAAAAATTTTGATGAAGTAAACTTTTGTATGCCGTTCCTTCCTTGACTGTTAACCTCAGAAAAGCAGTGTTATTGTAATGTTCATTAAATAATAAATGACTCTATTTTTGTAAAATAACACTTCAATTTTCTGTTCTGCAGAGTTTGGGATGTAAATACCTGCCAAGAGATTCACAAAATTGAAGTTTCATCACCCCCTGGCAGCTTAGAACTAACATCGGATGGGTCAATTTTTACAGTTACTTATGGACATTTTACAGCCTTTTACAATGCTGAAACGTGTGTATACTATATTCAACTTATAAAATTATCTTGCCAATATTCAATACAAATATTAAGATTTTGTATCTTTTTATTCCAATAAATATTTATTTCTAAAACATCAACTATGATAATCATTTCAGGTTTGAGAAGATAAAGGAGATCAAAGCACCTGCACCTGTAAATACAGCATCTCTCCATCCATCTAAAAACTTCTTTGTTTGTGGTGGAGAAGATTTTAAAATGTACAAATTTGATTATTTTACTGGAGCTGAACTGGGTAAAATAATTATTTTTGAATTGGCTTGATGCTTATTTTTTTTTTTTTTAGCATGAATTTTTAACATTTTTATTTGAAACATCATTTATTGAAATTTTAGCACCATCCCACTGAATTTTAAATTTTGCAAATATAGATTAAATCTTTGTTTAAAAGTAATGTATAAATTTAAAAATAACATTGTTACTTATTATATACCGTATGGGAATATAAAATGTTGGTAAAGAAAGTGAAGAAATTTAAAATAGTTTATTTATCGTCAGAGTCAATGGCTCATCTGTGCTTACAATCTTTTTCTTTGCACATCAGGTTGGGGAACCCGCTGTGATGAAATAGTTTTGCAAATTTTTAAATTAAAAACTTTTTTTTTGTGTTAAAATAATTAAATCTTAATTGTATTCCAGAGTCTTTCAAGGGTCATTTTGGACCAGTCCATTGTGTTCGGTTTTCTCCTGATGGTGAATTGTATGCCAGTGGGAGTGAGGATGGAACACTCAGATTATGGCAAACTACAGTTGGAACTACCTATGGATTATGGAAATGTGTTGCGCCAGACATCGACTGCTGTGACATCAATTCCACAGCATCTCCAACAACAGCAACATCAAATACAAATACTTTGGTGAAAGTAGAATCGTGATACTCCCAACAGTAAATTAATGTTGGGTAGGACTTTAAAAAAAAATGTTGAAATACAACTTTTATTGATCAAAATTTGAAAGGTCACTGCAACCAAAGTATTGTTACCTTGATGAGTTGCCAACAGTCTTTACAAGTCTATTGTTTTCAACTGAGATTGTTGGATAGATAAACACCTGTCAGAACCAATGATTTAATATTTAAAGTTTAAGTATTGGCAATTTGATTTTTGTTGCTTTTTATTTCATCAAGATAGCACGTGCAACTGCTTAACACAGTGACCTACTTGTAAATAATAAGCCTTTTTTTTTTCTCGCTCCATGGTGCAGGTTTTATAGTAAAATTTAAAAAAAAAAAAATTTTGTTCTGGTTTTAAGTGGTTTGTTAATTTGTTATACTGAGTCCTGTTGTAAATTTTGAAAGGGGTAAAGGACTATAAAGTGTGAAAAGAAAGTGTGTGAGTGAATGGATTAAAAAAAATTATGTGGACTATTGCAAATTTTTTTTTTTTTCGGCCTCACTATGGAATGCACTAATGCTAAAGCTAAAAATAGCATTAAACCAACCAATTATTTAATATTTTAAGTTGACATTGATATAAATAGAATGGAAGCCTTTTATTATTTTCCTGTTTTGAGGGGTGTGAGCTTTTTAGAATATGTATTAAAAGTTTATTGTGTACTGTACTTAAGATTCATATTAAGAAATTGGCCGTCTTGTATTCTGTCCAACTGGAATCTATTCAAAAGGCAGAGGCAGATGAGAAGAAAATTAAAAGAGTAAAGATATGAGTTTTTCATGTCAATCTTTTGATAAAATATTGGTAGTCTCTTGTTAAATAATATTCATCCCATTGATTATTATTTTATTTTTTTATATTACATAGGTAAAAACAAATTTGTGCCTTTTTTTCCCCACCAAAGTTTAGAATGTTCTAAATTTAGTTTTTAAAAATATGTTGACTGAAAGCTAGCAACAAATTAATATGTGCTTTCAAATAATTAATTTAAAACAATTAAAAATGATGCACTGTGCTAACCCAAGAATGAGTTTTTCTTTCCCAAGTTTATTTATAAATCCTGCCCTCTTAAAAGGAATATTCTTTATTGACTTTTGAAAAATAAATAACACTTTACATTATAACAGCACAACTTAAGGATCACAGTGTTCCACTTGTTCTTTGTTTTGTTTTGAAAAATTATTTTGAAAACATTGGATCCTAGAGTTGTTCAAATAATATGACTCTACCTCAACTTTGCATTTAGATGACAAGAATTTGAATCTCAGTTTAGGTTTTGGACATCTGCTTATTTTAAAAAATCTTACTAATGTTCTATCATAATAAGACATAAAACAAACATCTTAACCAAATCAATATGTACAGAAGAAAAATTCATGTGGTTAAACCTCGATTAAATTATTTTGATTTTTTTTTTTAATTTGAAAATTTTATCTCATGTTAGTATAAAAATAAATACACATTGAAAAATAAACTTTTGTATTTTTGATATTTCAATTTAATAACATTTTATATGCATGGCAATCAATGTTACAATAATGTATTACCAATAATTCAAACATTTTTATGTATTTAGCATCACATAATAATAAAACTAAAACATTATGAGATTGGAAGGATTAAAAATGTTAAATCATATTTGATTTCTCCAATTTTTTATTTAAGATGTCTTGCCACAAGAAACTGAAATGTTAAAAATAAAAAATCATTACTTCCACTTCCAGGTAAAAAAAAGAAAATGACTCCACCAAGCAATGCAATAAAACCTTGAAAGCTAAGAACATCTTAAACATTTAGGAAGATTTGATTCTACAATCAATAATAATGCATCCATGTTTAAAATATTATGACTGGATTTATTTTATCAGTTATATACACGGATGAATATTTCCCCCTACGTTTTAGGTTTCCCTGTTTTTATTTTAAGTCAATGATATCTGTGTAGTAGTGAGTTAAGCATGTCATTAACAAAGTCAAATACAAAAATGCAACAACACGTCTTTAGATTAGGTTACGCGCCAATAAACAAAAATCCATGAATTGAAAAAAGTTAATGGCTATGACTAAGTTACTGGATGCACAAGATCATAATAATAGTTACATCGTAGTATAACAGTTCTTTAATTCAAGAATTTGATAAGTCATGTTTCCCTTGATCTGGTAAACTGAACACTTCTAACTAAGCTGTAAAGTTGAAAATAGTTTACACGTTAAATTTAAATCTTAGCTTAAGATGATCTTGGTAAATATTATTTGAAGAAATTAAGCTTTCAAATGGCAGGACTGTGGTCCTATCTACGATTTGGAATGCAACATGAGTTTTTTAAAATAGGGCTGTACCGTTACTGACCCGTGAGTTTTTATTGATCAGTTGGCAGCAAATAATTGTTTAATTCTTTAGCAGAATGCTAACATATTACTTTGAATAAAAGTTTGGGGGCCTCCTAGCAATTCAGTAAGACATGTAACATATTATCTGATGGTCTTAGATTCAACTATTCTTCTTCTTTCGTCCTCGAGGAACAGCAGCCGATCTTCATCGACGTCTGTGGTTAGGACATAGGCCGTCTACAAGAGCCCTCCAGGCATCGCGATCCTGAGCCAATCTCTCCAGCCTCCCCCAAGTGTGGCCAAGTTTCTTGGTATCCGCTTCCACTTCAACTATTACCTTACAAAAAATTCTTTACTAGTACTCCCTTCCAACATGCAGGATAAACTGGCTTGTGAATGGCTTTGAGAAATTCAAACCCCAAGAAAAAAAATAAATTTACCAACTGACAAAGCCTGATGGAAAATTGCTATAATAAAAAAATATCAGATAACTTCTGGAAATACCATAAACTTTAAAATAAAACTGTTTAAGATTAATAAGTTAAGCGATATTTTCATTAACCACCAACAACAGGACAGTTGTAAGCACCTTAGTTTAAAAGGTTACTAGTTATGTATTCAACTTAATTATTTCTATTTAACTCATTGAACAGTTTTTAAATTTCAATTAGAACTAAACCTTAATTTGGAGTCTGCTTATTGAACTGTTAATTTCTACTTTACTGAATTTTTTTTTATATCATTGGAATTTATAAGTATTACAATACCTACTTTTATAAGATTTCTTTCAAAATTTTTTAATAATTTAATTCTGAAAATAGCCACATTGAATTTGAAAATTCAAAGAGTACAATGAATCCTGGATTACTTATTTTATGCCATACGGTATACATGTACAATTAATTAAAAGATTTTTAATCAACATGATAAATTATATGCTTTCTTTAAAGACATACAATTATTAATTAATAAATATAATGAGATTATTAACCCCTTCTGATTCAAAATTAAAAAAAATAAACTTGAAGCAAACTTATCGATGACAACATTTTACATTTTTTTTTGGACCTTAAAAGTGGAAAATATATTCATGAACAGTATTTGCCCTTCCTGAATTCTTCATTAATAAATACCCACAGAATTAATATATATTTACTTCCAAGAACTAAAAGTTAATAATTGTAATCTTTTTTCTTGCCTGTCTCATTAAAATATATATTTTATTCTCCAACAAAATTGAGCTATGGTGTGTATTGAATGACCTAAAGAAAAGTCAGAAGTTAAATAACTGAATTTTTTGCAGGCAGCAATGTAACACAGTTTTTTTATTTTTAATGTAAAAGAGTACTGTCATTTATTCAGTTAGTTATTAAATAACAGAATGTCCCCATCGATAATTAGTTTTTGAACACTTTGTCTATTTGAACAAGTAATAATAAGTGTATTTCAATCACTCATACATTTTTAAAAAAAATACTGAAACAACAATAACCCACTTGACATAGTAAACTATCTCCATTAACCAGAGACATATTTTTTGTCAGAGAAACAACACCCTAATTGATGGACTGCCAAATCCCATGTTTCTCTGTATAGCCTAATTTTTAGAAGACTTGCTGTTTTTCGATCAGTTTCGGATTCCACTGTTTGTCACATAGTGTTTACATTTGGTGTTGCCTGGATTAATAAATCAAGAGCTCAAAGTAAATCCTGATAAAGAGTTTCCAACTTTCAGCTAAAAGATTTTTACAAAGGTGAGAAATCAGTGATGTATTTGGCACTTGGCAGTCCTGTTGTTATATTATATGCTCTCTGGTTTATAAAACTAGTTTTAAAAAATGCATTTCAGAAAAAGAAATTTTAAAATAATTTCAGAATTATTTTTTTAAATAAAGAATATCTGATCAAGCAAAATGAAAACAAGAATTTTTACCGTTTGTTGCTTGCAGATTGCTTAACATCTTGGTAAATTAAATTTGTAGTGAATAATTTAAAAATATTTTTTCAAGTTATTGCTACATTTTCTATCTTGAATTGCAATTTATTTACAATGAATTTCTTCATTGAATTCATGGTAAGTGAAGTTTTAGAAAGAGAACAGAATATGTATCCTAGGTGAAACCATAGAAGTATAGTTGTTTACACAATAGGCCTATTAGTTAAAATTTCTTAAAACTTTATAGATTGGGAACTGTGAATAAAAGAGATTATGTTCTGCACAAATAATAGTGGTTCACTGAAACTTTGCCCTACTCCCATGGATTAATTGAAATCACAAACTAACTACTATTAAGTACTCACAATGTAATAGAGACACTTAAAAAAAAAAAAGTTGTGCACAAAACGATGAAGACATGCCAAATAAAGGAAAACAAAAGTATTGCTTTTTGCATGTATGGCTTGCTAAAAGGAATTGTTCAGTATTATGACAAAAAATATATTTACATTAAGTTTATATCCATAGAGCTGAAAGGCCATATTTTAATAATCACATGCTCTGTTCTAATATGTCATTATTCTAGAAACAACTGTGTTAGCTGTGATTAAGGCACACTCAAAGTCATAATTGCACAATAAAGTTGATAAAATATTTTGGTTGCATGAACTTTTGTGGATCAAGTTACCAAGAAACACATTTACATTAACACATTTTATGGAATAAATTATTAACAAAATCACTGACATATTTATCTCTCTCACTCATTCCTTGACATAATCAAAGTTTCATTCACACTCCTTTTCTTGCCAACACCTCTGAATAAATTAATTTTATTAAGTAAACAAGATGAACAAATGCCATCTTTTTCTTCATTCTCTAAACCAAGAGGCTCCAGTAAAGCAGCATTCATTTGAAAAAGATTAATAACAAGGGTTAAAGGAAAAAACCAGTGATATGAGGTTTTTGAGTAAAATTGATAATAAATTTTGAAAATGCCTCATGCAGGTATAAAAATGTCAAGATGTCTAAATATTTATTTATTGGTTACCCTACTTTTTCAGTTGGGCCTATGTGGCATATTATTCTATTGAATGGCATGTAACCACAGGGGAGATAACTTAAAAATAAAAAAACCCTGACATCACTGGTTTTTACTTGAGCCTTTCAATTATATTTAAAAGACATGCAAAAGAATTATTGCTTTAAGATGACTTGTTTCTATTAATTTGAAGGCCATAAACATGCAGAGGAATGCATCATTAAGTTAAATTTTTCAAAAATTCTCATGGAATGTTTTTAACACAAAATATGAAGAAATGTTAACAAAGTAACAATTACTAACATACTGGGTAAATTATCTTACAGTTATTGCTTTTTGATAATTTATTTTTTATATTAAAAAATTTGTTGTTATAGGCACAAGATTAACTATCAAATTTGAATTACATTTTTGTTAAATCTGAAATGTGTTGAAAGATATTTATTCTTATTATCAGCTCCTTAGACAGAGTAGATGAGCATTGAAAAACAACAACCCAACTGTTCTACATTAAAAAAATCATGAAAAACTTTCTCCTGAATTTTCTAGTCAGTAATTTCTCGATCCTGCTATTCTATCATACTGTTGATGACCTCTGTTGTGGGAAGGACCTTGAAAAGCTCGGTTATCATAGCCATATCTCCCATCATTATAATCAGGGCTGTCATAAATGTGTTGATCACGTTGACCACCACGGTCTGAAGCTGGTCTGGCATACATAGGTAAATCTGTTGTGTACACATTTTGCTTCTGTGAATTTAGAAAATGAGATAATCTTAGGACAGAGAGAAAATGAAACATTAACAGTACTACAAGTTTTAGATGAGTTTTATTTGATTCAAACAATTTGTTTTGAGAAAAATACAGATGGATCTCTGCAGCACACACAAAACCCCCCCCCCCCCCCTTTTTAAAAACAAAAAAAACACGAATCTTTAGCGTATAACTAAATAGAGTAGTATAATTTGTATAATAATATAATTTGAATTAGTTTTTGGTTTTTTTTACAAATAGTCCTGCTAATGTTTTTTTAGCCAAACAGTCCAATAAACTTAGTCATGATGTTAAAATGGTTTAGATTAATTTTGATCTTCTGTTTAAAAAAATATTTCCCCTGTCAAGAAACATGTGAAAATGTGTTTACTTTTGAAAAAAGTTGTTTTTAGAATAAATTTTTGTAATAGGATTATAGTCATATTAGTATAATTATAAATTAATTGAATTGCGAAGAAATTGTTAAATTTTATCAATAAAATGATAGGCACAATCATTATTTAATTTTAACGGTAACCAAGATTGGAAAACACTGAAGTGATATATTGGTTAAAATATTTTTTAACTTGGAATAAAAAATTAATAGTATGCATGTAACAAGCTTACAATAATTTTCACAAGCAGGAATTACCAAAAAGCAACGTCTTAGACATTCCTTAAGTACGAGGAGGAAGCTGGTGTGTGTTTGGCATGATTATAACTTTGTGACAAGGCAGAGATAAAAAAAGATTTGAGAAAATTGTAACAGGCATTACATTACAACTGAAGAGTTAACAGTTTTTGATAAACTTGGACACATAGAAAATAACAGTATAAACAAACATATAGGTACCCATGTAAATTCATGTTCAAATCTGTTCTCTTCACAACAACTTTTTTCACATGTAAGAAAGTGTGTCGGGCATTGAAAGGATAGACAGTGTTTATCTATAACTATACTTAATAAGTAGATATTTTATATAATGGTAAATCAATATTTACAGACTTGTAGCTAAGCATGCACCAAAAGTTTAAAAAAAATACTCTATTTACTAATGTATTTTAAGTTCAGAATTAAGTACCAACATCAACTTGATTTTGAAGGAGAACTTGGTGGACCATTGGGCCATGTGCACAAGTAGTTTTCCAAAACCCTATAGCTATAGAACAATGGTTCCCTAACGACTTCTGTTAGTATTTTTAACTATTTTTTTATATTATATATAGATACAACATCAGTCAAAACGTAGTCATTATATTATAAGTTAAGGACACACTTTTTCCCTCTCAAAATATGCTTAAAATATGGGGTGCACCTTATGTGCTGGTAATGTAGAATTTTTACCCTTAAAATTGTAACTGATAAAGGGGGTGCATCTTATAAGGATGTGCATCTCACATGCCGCTGCATCCTATACATCAACAAATATGTTAAATATTTTTATTTTATTATCTGAAAAATGTTGCAGCCATTAATTCATTGAAATGTGCTCCTGAGCCCAAATGCCTGGATTGAGTTTGTCATGCATGGTGTAGATAAGTGTGTAGAGTAATGAACTAAAGGTAGTTTTAATGATAGCACCTTAACATTATTCAAGAAGTTTTTCTCTTTCCTTTATTCAAATACAATTTAAGTTTTAAAGTAAACAAAGCTTCAGTGCACACAGTGTCAACAAAGTTCATCTCTCAATCATCATTTGAGTTAAAAATTACAGGACAGAAACATGTTAAACTTGTTATCACCCGAGGATACAAAGTTTAGTGAGTATTGATTTAATATTATTAAAATTATTAAAATGAAGATATAACCCACTGAGACTTTATTTAAGGCTATACTTTATTGAATGCACAGGAGATCAACATTTTGACTTATTTAAAAAAGTCATCCAAAGTGCAAATACTAGAAAGGTCAATGGTTCAAAAGTTGGTTAGGGAAGGATCATGGAAATTCCAATTTTTACATAAGTTTGTGTGAGCTTTAACTTGTTAATTAACATATTTTTTTTAAAAATCATAAAAAAAAACAAAACAAGTTCACAGGTTACATGAATCATTGATTTCATCCTTGCAAATTGAAATATTTCAGACTATATGAGTCACTTTTCAAGTAAAAGAAATACAAAAATAATATTGATGTAAAAGAAATGTCAATATCTTTATTTCGTAAAGGTTACCATACCGTATTATTTACTACCAAGCTGTATGAATATATACATTTTGTAGCTAACCATGTCTACACAAACTTTTTTCATTGTTTCGATGTGATGTGCTCGGGGGGGGGAAGAACATACATATAATGTGATGTCATTACATACAGATTCATATGGATCATGATCCCTATTATGTCCAGCCTCCCATTGCTTAGCTTTTCCAACTGGTTGATGCATTTGTTCTGAATAAATTAGCTCCCGATGGTGAGCCCGTGGTTGTGCCATCTGCTTCATGGTAACCTTCATTGTCAAAAGCAAATGAATGTGGTGCACTGGGTAAGACTCGGCTAACAGCCCCATAATCCTTCTGATGCATTCAAATCATAAAAGTATGCATCAAATGGGTGAAAGAGTAAATTTACGACATTATCTTTAAAAAAATAAAATAATAAACGGCTGTGAATAAAAAATTCAAATATCATATACCGTAATTTTTTTAAATACAAATGTTTACTTAATAAACTGTCCACTATTAATGAGAACAGTTTCATTTGGCATGACCAAATTACAATTCATGCAACATATTATGCCATTTATTTCTATAGGTATAGCACTAGCTTTTTAACATTGAGTTTTTTGTTTGTTAAAAAAATACTAATTATTTCACTCCCTTTAAACATACAGCAGTTTGCTGTTTTTCTATTAAAAAGAATGACAAACAAACAACCTGTTTTTGTTATAAGACACGAGAAACAGATGGGACATTTAGATTGGTGTAGGTCTATACAAATATGACTATGAAAACATGTGGCAGTTTAAAAACTTGATTTAAATATCTGAACAATAAAATATGATAAAGAATATCAGTCAATGCCAAGATACTACAGGAAATATTAAGGCTGTTTGGTAAAGATAAAGTGCAAAAAATTTATTAAGGAAACAGAGCTCTTTTACCATTCAAGTAAACAATACATAACTCACCTTATTACTGAAGATTAATAAAGCTTATGAAATATTTTTTAAAGAAAGGACTTTACAGTAATTTATTATAAGATATTTCTACAAAAGAATAACATGATTTTGAAAACTATAATGCTAATACAGCAAACTTGAAATAGATGAGTTAATGATTATATTATATATGAAATCTTGATGAAGTGAGAAAACCCAACCACCAAATATACATTAAAATATGAAATTATGGGTTAGAAAGATATGCACATGACAAGTCTTGAGATGTTTTCGTTCATTGGTTGCATAAGAAACCAATAAAATAGATACAAAAGAAATGAAGTAATGAAATGGCCTTACTTGTTCATGCCTTGGTTTGGGAGCTACTGCTCTGCTCGCAGGTCTAGGGCCTGCTGGTACTGATCTGCCTGCCAAAGGTCCTTGTGGTTTCTTCTTAGGATTTTTGCTGGGCGTGTTATAGCCAAATATCTTTATGAACACACCCATGAAAACAACAACACCCACGCACATCAGCAGCACAGCCCACCAGTGGTCCTTGGGAAGAAAAATGGAAATAAATGTGTAGCCTACACTTTTAATACTTTTTCCCTTTAAATTTATAAAGTTGTGTGATTGGTTGGGCAGGGGGAGGAGGAAAGGGGGTTAAAGCGACAAGAGAGAAAATATTTCTAATTTTTGCTTCCAGATAAGATTGAAAAAAAATAGTGAAATATTTCCAGCCCCCGACCATTTTTTCGCGTAGGTAAATTAAATAAGAAACTGTGGGCTTTAATGATAAACAATTTTCTAATGCAAAATATAATTTGCTTGCTGCTTGTATGTAATCTTATTATTAGCTCAGTCTATAACCAACCTCAATCCATGTCCTAATATTTCTTAAAGTTAGGGGATTAAAGATCAGGTCTGTCAATTGTTTAAAGGGACCCTCAGCATCAACATTCTTACACTTTGAGAACACATCACAGAATCCTTTGTAGTCATTGCAAGGTGAACCTAAATAAATAAGAAATCTTTGTTTAAATACCTCTACTAGAAAAAACATCATTATTACATCTTTTTAGAATAGTTAATCTCACTCCCTGCTATACGGGTGCAGTCTGCAATAGCCATATCAATAGATACGTAGGATGTAACTGTTAAACTTATTGGACTGTTCTTCAAATAAAACATGGAAAATTAAATTCTGTATTGTCAAATGGTGATTGAAGATCAGTACCCTATACAAATTGAAATGTCTGGAAATATGTTAATGCAAATATAAAAATTATATAGAAAAATGGAAAAATAGTTATAGTGTTTTCTTTTTCACAATTAAAAACAAAGGCTAAAAAATCCCCCAAAAAGGGGGGGCGGGAAGAGAAAACCAAAAAAAAAAAAGGGGGGGGGGGTTGTTGCCATTTGATGCATCTCTCTATAGAAGAATCTTAATATTCTTAGCTACCTGGGGTAAAATCTAATGAAACTTTGAGATAGAGGGAAAGATAATGAACAACATATCAGTAATGTGAGAAAAAGTGGTGATGAGAACTTAATACTGCACTAATAGTACAACAACTTATTGATAACATGGAATTAAGTTTTTTTTAAAATTTACTAAATGCTTAGGTTCTGAAATATGTTATTAGGGATAAAAGGAAAAATTTAAACAATGGAGTTCATTGCAAGGACAAAAGGAATTAATTTAATTAAAATATTAAGTTTCATTAGCACTGAGATTCTTAAATAAAAAAAACTTTTTCATTTTTGGTGTTCTTCACTATACACATGAACATAGATCCCAATTAATTCGTGCATTTGTTTATTTGAGAAAAACACATCAAAAGTTCCTTGAGAATGTGTTTTGTTCAGTGCTGGGGCTCAATTATGTAAAGTATAGCACCAAAACACTGGGAAATGTCAGAAAAACAAAATGATTAATTATGAGGATTATATTCCTGATCTAGGGGTGTGTCTATCTAAGAAAACAATTCTTCATGTAGACAACCAGTGCAATAATTATATAACATGTTGTATCTTCTTTATAGCTGGTGTAAGTAAGGCTAGCTTCATTGATTACATAAGTACCAGTCAATTGTTACCTGATGGTCGTTTAAGACCCAAAGTTTTCAATGTGCTTTTCTGGCCCTCATGTATCTGAGTAAGAAGATCTTTAAATTTTGGATTGGCCTCCACTTTAACTTGGTCGTTTGAACTGATACAATCAGAAGATTCGCTCTCTTCTAAAATATAAATTTGAAGAAAAAAAAATTTGTAAGATGTAAAATATTATTTTAAGTCAGGTTGAAGCCATGAGGCAGAACACACATTTATATTTCAAGTTTGAGAAATCAGAAATAAAAATGTTTCGAAAATATAACATTTAAGAACATATTTAAATACTTTATATAATAAAGAATGACTTTATAAAGCAGTGAGCATAAAATCAACAAGTACACTATCAACAGAGTACACTATCAACAGACTAAAACCTACTTACTGCATGAGATGTAACACATCTGCTCATCAGTGGCACCCTGGGCAACAGTCATGAAACATTCCATCCAGTCTATTTGAGAGCAGACGGATCCAATGCATTCCTGTGGTAAACAGAGTTCAGATTTTAGTACTGTCATTTATTACCATTTTTAAGTGGAAATAACTTTGCTGGTTTTGATCTATTTCAGAATTAAGGTAAAGGGATATATTGGCTCCTAAGAGTTGGTCAAATATACATTTTTAAAAATGCTTTTACAATAATTGTTACAGATTATGAAACTACACCAACAGCTAGAATTTAAAGAAACAACTCACCCCAAGTTCACAAACTTTATTGAAGTTATTGCAAAATGTTTTGTTTGCTTTATGTAGAGGTGGAGGGCAAGTGGCGACATTAGTAATAACAGTTAAGGTAAAAATGGCAAAAATTATATTTGTAACAGTGTTAATGAGAGAATAATTTATTCAAGTATTGGATTTATTCTGTGTGATTGTGATGTAGATATAAGAATTTCATAGAAAACTGGGGATATGCCTATTCAACTATCTAATATTTCTTGGAACATCAGGATAGAACTTCTATTAAGAGGACTGGTTGGTTAAATCATTTGAATGTAAACCCTAACCCTAACCCTGACCCTAATCCTAACCATGACCCTAACCCTGCATATTGTCTTCAGGCTTCTTATGCATTTCTTTTTGAACACATGAAGAGGCCTCATGTGGATTAAAACAAATAATGCAGAAAATCTCAAATTATTTTTTTTCATTCATTAATTGTTTTCAAAACCCACCCCTCTCCATCTTTTACACATTACTTATTTTTGAGCATACTGGACCTTTGCTTAGGAATGTAAAATACATATTTCACATTATTTTAATTTTACTTAAGTTTTTACCTTGTAATAAGTTGTACACACTTCAGTCAAATAAGTACATACATTTTTTTAAGGATTAAGAAAAAAAAATGATGCTGATCAATAATAATATTAAAGTAAGGATATCCATCACAGTGTGATTCATTATTACAGTCACTTGCAGCTAAGCAAAGAGTATCTTTTGGTTGATAGGTACATGAACTTGCACAGCACTGACCTTGGGTAGGACTGCAAGCCAATGAAAAAAAAAAAAATAATTACTGCAAGCCAAGAAAAAACAAATGAAATATTAAAGCACCCAATGAGACAAAAAAGATAAACAACTAATGAGAAATCTAAAAAGTCCCTCAAATTTAAAGTTCTCCACAATGGCTGCCTGAATGAGCCTTTCAAAGTTGAGACTGGAGTGAATGATGGGTAGAGTCTCTACCAATTCTCTTCTGTCTCAGCAGCTATGGCTTGGCTCATGCAACAAACCACCCACTAGCTATGGCTTGGCTCATGCAACAAACCACCCACTAGCTATGGCTTGGCTCATGCAACAAACCACCCACTAGCTATGACTTGGCTCATGCAACAAACCACCCACTAGCTATGGCTTGGCTCATGCAACAAACCACCCACTAGCTATGGCTTGGCTCATGCAACAAACCACCCACGAGCTATGGGTTGGCAAGGGAAGAGCCAATGAAAAAAACACTCTGTGCTTGAGGAGAGATTACTCTGATAACATATGATTGTATTTAAAGACAAAGAGACTAGCTGGACCTACCAGTTCCATATGTCTTAAAGTCAATACAAGGAAAACTTAATTTATGAGAAAAATGGCCCAGTGGAAGACATAAATAATTACTCTAACAAAAGCTCACTGGAAGATGCAACAGTGTTGGAGTATCTAGGGAGTAGGTGACAAAATGAAGAAACTTAAGCATGCACACCAAGATAATAATTTTCAACATAACCTCACGTGTCCTCACTATGAATCAGTGTGAGGGGAGACTTCAAGCACATCCAAAGGGAAGGTGGATGTTTTCTAGACCAAATGCCTACATGAAGAATATAGAATCTTCTGGCCAGAGGCAGCCTTGAATGAGGAACTGAGACACCATGGAAAGGGGATAACCATAACAGAAATTGTACAGGTGTGTTTCCAGTGATGGCTTGGTCATGTTAGTGTAATGCCAATAGCAGCCAATAGAAAGAAATATCTTTACATGGCCATAGCCCTTAACACCTAATGGCACACGAGGAATGAATGAGAACTAAATAAAACAAAATTTTCCACTTCTTAGAGAGATTGAAAAGAGAAAACATTTTATGTTGCTACAATAAAACTTATATCTCTGAATTGACTGAGGACAATATTTTAAAAGTCTTATTTTAAAGAATGAATAAAAGACTAAATACTGAACGTGAAACAAACATAGAAAAGCATGGAGCGCAAGCCCCCCTACTGAGAGAGAGAATTTATTTCATCAATATACTTTTGATATAAAAACATAAAGAATAAGAATTAAAACTTGGTAAACCTAAAATTTAGTTTTAAATGTAAATTTTATACCTGACTGCTCTCACCCTACATATGATTTTTAAATATTTGCATTGATTTGGATTTGTGTAGCAGAAATAAAATTCCATAATATCCTTGGACAAATCTCTTAACTGTCAAATTTTCAACAAAAAAAACCGCTAAGACCAACATAATGACCTGCAAACACCCGTTGTAAGTGTGCATGATGAGTTAGAGGGTGGGTCAGTTTGATATTTGCAGCACTGATCCTTGCAGTCATCTTTATAGCCACAGTCACATTTTTCATCGGGCTCTACAACTCCATTACCACAGAAGGCATTGTTGGAAACTGGGGATACATGGCCAAAACAATGTTACCAGTTTCATTTTAAAGGGTAAGTACTTATACTGTACTTTTTTCAACACCCATTTCCCTGCCCGAGTAAGAGCAAGATGGAATTTAAAAAACTGATTGGTTTTGTTGTGTTATATAATTTCTTTTATGAAAAAAAATGTTTTTTTAATGACATTTTTTAAACATGACAATATTGGCATTTCCAGTACAAAGATTACAATACAGTATTTGAAGTACCCAAGTCTATAACAGTCTTCATTATCTAACTTAGCTTTTTACATTTATAAACCAAATAACTTTGGTTTGGCTCCTTTTATTTATCCAGAAAATACATCATCATGTCAAGCTCTCTTTAAAACAATTATAATACAGTGTTACGCCAGCAGGCCCCATATCAATGCTAAAGAGCTGTTGTTAGCAAATTAATCAATTTTTGGCATCAAAAAAAGTAAATAATTTCTGGCAATTAAAAGGACTTCACATCAAAAAGATATTTCGGTGCTTAATGTTAAAATTACATACATGTTTCATTTTTACTCTAAACTTTTCTTTCAAAATTGGTTGACAGCCTATCCATCACTTTGATGAAAGCCAAACAGTTTACAAACTTTTATACATGCATTTCAAAACCTGTACTGAGAAACAAAATAATTTATTTTTAAGCCCCCTGGTTAAATAAATAGAAATGTACATTTATGCCAAGGGATGAAACCACTCACTTTGGAAACAATTATTCCTTTTTCCTTTTGGTGCCAAGGTATCCAGAACTTTGGCTATATCATTTTTGCTGCAAGAACTAAATTTGGCATTGTTGGGTAAGTTTCCTTGAGTTGCACTCGGAAACATGATATAATTCCCAGATGAAGAATCTGGTTGTGATGTCCCATATGGTGCACACTCTGCCTTTGCATCATGCTGAAGAGAAATAAACAAAAACAACAAATCCTAAGTTAAATATTTGCTATCATTTCATGCATTTCATATACATTTAACACTTTGCCCATTGCTACTACATATGCAATATGTGTATGAAGGTGTTGTCACAACTTTCAAATTACTATTTCATCAAAGTCCCAAAAAAAAAAAAGAAACCACGCACTAAATAGTGCGTTCATACAACAATTTGACGCGAAATTTGATCGTGTGAACTGAAGCTTAATGACAGAAGCAGAATGACCTTAGTACTTTTTTGTGAATTTAATTTGTTGATGAGGATGTGTGATGATTGCAGTGATTATTTTCCCAGATTTTTCATTTTAAAATGAACATGCATCAGATTACTATTGATTATGTCCAAGTATTCAGAAAAGACATGAAACAACAATGACTTAATGAGCTGAGTTTGTTCTATGGAGCAATGAACTGCAAAATATAAATTCGACACACCTGAGCACCAAAATTGTGTCCAACTTCATGGGCAAAGGTAAGCTGTGACACTCGAGTGGGCACCTCCTGGTTGAAGTTGATCAGTGTAACAATGCCTGTGTTTAAACTTCTGTCAGAGATTCCGTTTTTGTCATCCCTCACTGCACCATATTTACCACACACACCAGAATTACGGGCTTCAATGATCAATAAATGTTTCAAATTAAAATATAAATCCTACTGAAATAAAATTTAAAAAAAAAGCTACCAAATTAACTTTTGAAAGTGTTAAAATTTTTTAAAATTCTATACAAATTCTATTAGAGGCTTTGAAACATGCTAGTTAAAATTTATTTTATGTCACATGGATTTTTGTTGTCAGTATATTCTAACTAGGGTCTATGGAGTGCATTCATCATGAGTTTTAACTAAGGGTCAGTGAAGTAGCCAGGGTTAGTACCATCTGGGACAAGTCAAGCTTTTTAAACCCCCCCCCCCCAAACCCCTGTGGAAAAACTCTCCTGGCAGCCAAAAATGATGACCCTCATTATAAGGTAAAAAAGTGCCGCCCAGGGCAGACCGCCCCCCCTCCTCTCCCCACTTCCTACACCACTGAATGGGTCTAGGGAGTGCATTTATCAAGGATCATTTCTACATCTTGCAAAAATGTGTTATTTCAGTTTTAGAAAATAACATAACTCTTTCCCTCCCCACTGAGCCCATTAATAATTTTTTAAATGTTTCAATTGTGCTTCCAGCTGTCTTGAATCCCATAAACTTACAATCAGGGGTAGCCACCCAAGCAAGGCCAAGGGTGCCACCAACAAAGTCTCTGTACGTGAACGTGTGCACCAGACAGAAAGTATCGTGGCTCTCGGCTGCAGTCAAGTCGAGGAAATTACTGACATCCAAGTTATCAGTACAATAACCAGTTGGCCAGGTACCAGAACCGCATCCAGTGATGATCTAGAATACAAAAAAAAACCAAAAACCACAATGTAAGTTCATGTTTATAACTGATCCCATTAACTAGACAAAAAAACAAGTAAGTAGGACTAAAGTTGAACAAACTGACAATGTTTTCTATTATAATATAGTACACCGGGAAGGGAGACCACCACTGGCTAAATAAAAAATGAGTTTAAGTTGCCTTAAAAAGGAAGGTTAACTTTTTAAAAACAATAATATTGTGGAGTGTTCAGACCTTGGTAGTCGACATGTGTGTGCAGGGGTGGCCGGGGGGGGGGTACTGACCAACGGTTAGGGTCCATTAAGCAGCGTGTGGTCTTCACAACAGAATTTGTTATCAGTCCGGACCTGGCGGATACCCACCTATTACGCGGTGCGAGACATAGGAATGTGAGATCCACCGACCGAACAAAGGGTCAGACTGCCCGTGACGCCGTTGCGGTGCTGGGGTATGACCTATTACGTGGTGCGAGACATAGGAATATGAGATCAACTGACCAAACAAAGGGTCAGTCGTGTCAGACTGCCCGTGACGCCGTTGCGGTGCTGGGGTATGACCTATTACGCGGTGTGAGACATTATGAATGGGATTGGGGCCCTGGGAAGAATCTCTAGGGACATGGGACTTATAAAAGGGACAGTTAGACGGGACTAAGGGCAGAACTCAGCCGGGGAGGCAAGTGGACAGATGGGAGACTCCGACGGACAGGAGTATAGAACAGACGAGAGAAACTGAATACGAAAGAGATAGAGACCAACCGGGACAGTCGGAGTTGAGTACGACAGAGAGAGAGAGAGAGAGAGAGAGAGAGAGTGAAGTCAAAGGAGGAGACAAATAAAAGAGTCAAAGACTATAACCCCAGTTTTGATTTGTCGGATTTTTGCAGTACGAGTGAGCAAGGTTATCAACCAGATAAATATATTTATAGAATAGAGACGACGAAGGTTCTCTACAATATAAGAGTTTCTCTGCCAGATTGTACTTCAAGTAACAATGAATTTTTTATGGAGTTTCTTTGAAATTTTTCTAATAAAAATACTCCTCCCCCCACCCCCCCCCCACCTCTCATGAATCAAAATTGAGCTTGAGGTCGCAGTGGTTTTGTTAACGAATTATTATTTTTCAAATGAGTGAAGTCTTTATTGTGTACAGCTATGTCACAGAATATGGGAATATGAAGAGAATCCAGTCCTTCATCAATAACTGCTTAAGAAGGATTCTCGGGATTCATTGGCCCAACAGAATCAGCAACCAGAAACTGTGGCAGCGGACAAAGCAAGAACCTGTAGAACAAGAGATCCTCCAGAGAAGATGGAGATGGATTGGCCATACGCTCAGGAAACCTGCCTCCAGCATAACTAGACAAGCCTTGAATTGGAACCCTCAAGGAAAACGGAAAAGAGGCAGGCCTAAGAACACTTGGCGCCGTGAAGTGGAGGCGGATACCAAGAAACTTGGCCACACTTGGGGGAGGCTGGAGAGATTGGCTCAGGATCGTGATGCCTGGAGGGCTCTTGTAGGCGGCCTATGTCCTAATCACAGACGTCGATGAAGATCGGCTGCTGTTCCTCGAGGACGAAAAGGCGAAAGAGATGTCACAGATGCTATTCGTGAATTTTATATGAGGTGCTATTTTTCCAGAAATAGTTTCCAATCAATTTTTCATGCATTGCTAAGCTATATGGAAAGTTTAGAGCTTATCATGTTACAGTCAGATTTTTCAAGAAATTTCCAAATATTTAAAGTGCTTATTTGAATAGTTTCCTTCAAAATGTTTTTCGTTTCCTCTAAAAGTCAAATTCCATAGAAAATCAAATTTTTTTATTCAACCTTACATGACCTTAAATGTTGGGTAAAGAATATAAAGTAAACTCCATTCTCAAGATATTAAAATATTCAACAAGTGGGACTGACTGTGGATCTTTGTAGTTGAAAACCAACACCTCTGAAGCTGATGGTGCTATCAAAAGTGTTAAAGAGTGTTGTCAGATAAATATCATTCAAAGCCTTCACATGGCTGCTAAACAGGGAAAGGATTTCTTCTTTGGCTTTCTCCTGTGGACAAAAGGATAACATGATACGTGAGTAATATGAACTAAATATGAGGATTTTTTAAAGTTGAGTGATGATTCATCTCAACAGCCTTCACTTTTAACCAAGGATTTTACCATTTTATTGCCATGGTGCTTTTAACTAATGTGTTGCTTTCTTTTCTTCATTTTTATATTATCTGATACAGTGGGATCTTGGAATCTGGATGCCACAGAACTTGAACAATTCGGAATGTGAACAAAAAATTCCAACAAATTTTTGCTCAAAATCTGAATGCTGCTTTGGAATCCAAATGCCCAGCCCTATATTTATAGATGGCAAATGCCCCAGGTGAGGGAAAAGACATATATAAGTAAGTAACCTACATTATTATTTATAACACAGAAAATTTAAAGACCATTCTAACTAAAACTGAAGATTAACCCAACGACTTGCCCTAAACATTACAAAAGGGCAGTTAATATAAACTTTAAAAGCCAATATTATTGTTATGTCCAAGTATTACTTCTAAATTACAATAGAATTAATCAATCACATTTTAAAATATACCCCACTGAGTACATTGATTTAAGTGCAAGTTTAAAAATGAAAAACTAAAAAAAAATAAAAACAAAGAGCTATCAGACATTCCTTCCAAAGTTGGCACCCAATCAGTTTGCATTTCCAGCTAAATACTCTGCTTAATTAGTACATTTTTTGGGGCTTCTATTGTAGAAAGATAATACTCACTGGATTATTTTTAGTTTTTGCCAGGAAATGATCATATAGTAGTTTATCAGCTCTCAAACTCATGAAGCAAGTCTTTTTGCCCTCCTCCAACTGTCGCCTCTGTCTGGACTTTGCTGAATTGGCTTCTGCTGAGTATTTATTGTGAAAAGAGTATTCAGATGAACTCTGAAAAAAAGAAAATTAAAAAATTTCACTGTCACAAAGCATTTCTTTTACATATCAAACGCTCTAAAATTATTAATCGTATTGGGAACATTTTTATTTTATAAAAAGAACTTCATTAAAACTTTTATTTATCAAATTTTTACTTGCTTATATAGTTAGTGTTTAGGATAGGTAAGACAGTTAACATGTTTACATGTAAAAAATTTCAAATCGGAATTGGACTCTTTTGATTTATTTATTTTTTTGTTATTCAGGCTTCCACCCCACCATGTTCTCCCTGTTTTATCTGATTCTATCAACAGACCTTTCTTAAAAGATATCATCAGTTTAGCACTGTGATTACTCACCTCTCTTACATGCCCGAAAGACGGTTCCTCAACTGGCCGCCACATTTTACTGAGCTTTTCATAAACCTCTCTGTCTCCACAAATCCCTGAGGCTGACCTCCTGTGCCTGTGAAAAAGATTCAGAATTCAGTAAATTGAACAAAATATATGCTATTAAAATAAAAAAATAAAAAAACACGAATAGACACTAATCACCTAGCAGACAATTTTCTTCTTTAAAATTGAGTGCACCCTCTACATTTCCAATAATTCTTAAAACAAAAATGCCTGCCGCTTTTTAAGGTGTTAAGATGGATACTTTTTAACTATCATTTAACAGACACATTTCAATATTCTAGGAATATTTTATAAGGGAACGTAATATAATTTTACATCTCCAAATTTAAAGTTATGTTCCTTAACATGATCAGGAGTGCAGCTCCTGCAATCAGCCCAGCTAACAAACCTGTAAGGATCCAGATTCATTCGGGATTCTGGGTAAATGATGGTGTGGAAGTCTGTATGATTGAAGTGATTTCTAGCAGGTTCTATATGGTAAGTTGTGTGGCCAGGAACAATGATGTGTCCCGATACGCTGCCGCCAATAATGGACAAATGGACGGAACTGGACGGCTCTCCTGCAGGGAAAAAAACAACAGTGATACAGGATGTGAAGTTGCAATAATAGTAATTTAATTGAATTCAAGTTGGTTGTAAAATAAAAGATTTTCTTTCATCGAGATTTATTGAAGGATACAGGGATAGAAATAACTTCAAATAAGCATTTTAATCAGCAAATGTCTAAGAAAAGTATTGACCAATGAACAAATAAGTGTTATAAAAACTCTCTTAACAAACAAAAACTGTACTAGATGGGTTCAAATCTCAGCAAGATGGTCTGAAATATGCTTTAAAAAACTATTTATTTTGAATGCAGCGAAGGGTGGTGTTATAAACAGTCAGTGGAAATGACATTTTATAGAAAGGCTATTTACCCCATTGTTTACGTAACAATCTTTACCTTAAAAAGATTAATTAAAAGACTCTAAGATAAACTGAAAGATCTACTAACTTGAAAACATACACGGAGTTCTTCAATTTCCCCAAATACCCGATGAAATTATTTATAGTATTGTAATCTGTGCGTCATCTGATATGATTATGCTGTCAAACAATTTTAAGAACAAAGTCACATTTTCTTACCTGTTAAGATGCCTTCATAAATAAAACTGGTGTCCACTTTTTTTGGTGGTTCATCCCCGAATATAAGTTCATGATTTTCAGCGAAAATTGAGCTGGATGGCTGCAGCTGTACATTAAATGTCCTGAAAAATATTGTTCAATGAGCAGATGGAATAAAAATTTAAAAAAATCAATCCATCAGCTGTTCACAATTAGGACTTAAGTTGATGAAAAGCACCTATTAGGTCAAGCAAGGGACAAAAACAAAAATGCCTGCTTAGCAGAACATTACTATCAAGTTCAGAATTATGATGTCACTGCAGGAAAGTAAAATTTAAGCTTCATTTATTTCATGTCTAGTAATGTCATCAATTGTACAAAGACCCACCTATAGTCGCAACAATAAAACAAAGGCAGACTGCGCTGGGCAGGGCATATTGAAAGGATGCCGGAATATAGAGCAGCAAAAGTGATATACAGGCAGAAACCTAGGGGCAGACGACTCACTCGTCGCCCAAGGGTGAGATGGATCGACGATGTGGAGAGGGATTTACACCAGTTGGGGGTTCGCACATGGAGGCGGAAGGCCATGGATCGAACCGTATGGAAGGATGTAGTGGAGGAGGCCCCAGGGACCTACATGGGCTGTAGCGCCACTGATGATGATGAAACCGCAACCATATCTTAGTGAACTTAGTCTTAGATATTATTAGTACCTATGACTACTTTGCAAACCATTGACCCACTTTTTAAAAACCCCATACTAATCAAAGAATTCAGGTGTCTCGTAAATATTTTGAAGCTCTCTGTCCTCACCTGTTGTATGCTTTAAATATCCATCTGAAATATGGATCAACCGACCGCCGTACTCGAGAATGTTTTTCATGGAGATGGATTTGATTGAAATGTAATGGCTGGTAGTCAAGGATGTAGTCGTTGAGTGGGGCGCCATCTGTAAAGATAAACAAAATTAAGTGTATTTAAGCGTGTAGTTCTGTAACAGTATTACAAGACAAAATCCCAAAAGTTTTAAACACACATATTGGCATACACACAGAAATGTTGGTTGTTTTGCTGAGCAAAGGCGAGATCTGCATAAATGGTTGGACCATGCCCAAAGAGGTCTGATTATCTGATCTGCTTTGATGAGACTCTTCACTGTATACAGAGAACAATATAGATTTGTAGGGGCGTAGAGTTTTAAGAAATCATAAGATTGCAACACTTGATATGATAAATAATAGAATTATTGTTAGTTTCCGGCGATTTAATTTGATTTTTTAAAATTAAGTTTGAGTCAAGACTATGATGACCCCGGAGTAGAGCTCTGGGGCTGAGTGGGGAGTGGAGCAATGGGCTGGAGCAATGAAGTAGAATAATGGATAGGTAGGATCGTCGCGTGGGCCCTACAAACCCTGCGGTTGCAGTGGGTCTCATATATTTAAGGGGCCCATGCAAAGATTTTATGGGCAAATAAAATAAATTAGCAATAAATGATCCGGGTTGGAATGATGTGCTGTTTGATCCGGGTTGGAATGATGTGCTGTTTGATCCGGGTTGGAATAATGTGCTGTTTGACATGGGTTGGAATGAGGTGCTGTTTGATCTGGGTTGGAATGATGTGCAGTTTGATCCGGGTTGGAATAATGTGCTTGTTAACATGGGTTGGAATGAGGTGCTGTTTGATCTGGGATGGAATGAGGTGTTGTTTGATCTTGGTTGGAATGATGTGCTGTTTGACATGGGTCATTGCCATACACCGTTGTTCGCTATATGTCATCAATGACAGTTCTCCCAATTTTAACTTCCCGTGACGATGTACGTTATAATTTAAAATCGTGAAATTATCAAAATACTTCTTAATTTGATTCCATACATTTTGTAAGTGACATCCTATGTGTGAGTTGAAGTCAATGTTCACACGTGTGTCGCAAGGTATTGACTTAATTGACGGTACGAACAATAAAAATCGTTGCGCAAAGTTTTTAAAATACCAAAATACTTTAAGTGGAAGCAGTATATTCTAGCCAAAAAATGCCGAAATTTAAAACAAAGACTTGAATCATGTGTCTCAGAATTCAGCCATGTTTGTGACTGTGAGCCGCATGATAAATTGTTCAGTTTTTTTTTTGTAAACCTGCCGTTTAATTCTATTATTAAGTTGAAGTTGTTGTTTTTAAAATTACGGCCTCAACTTCCGTCTGACCTTCTCCGATGTACGGCCTCAACTGTGACGGATGAGCTTTCGCTAATTCGGATAAATAAATAGTGCCAAACTAAGTCATTCTTTTGAACTTTTTTTTACGAACATATTTTTTTCAATCAATAATTTGGATTATAGAACTGATTTTTGGGGGTCCCTATCATAAATTTTTTTCTTAAAAAGTGCTGAACTGAAATAATATATTTCTTAACAATTAAAAAATGAATTTGGGAGATTGTCAGGTGAGGATTAAAACCCTGTAATTTTGTTCACGTAATTGAATGTTCTGTCTCCTTTGATTGATCGTCTGAATCAACCGCAGAGTTGCATGCTGTAGTGTGACGAAATGGACTTATGCTGTGATCCGATGAGTCAACATACGCCCCAGGGGGTAGGGACGAGACACGCCTATGGAGTGGATCACATATAACTTCAGGACCTCGCCCCCACCTTTTTTTTTTTTATAATTCCCGTCGAAAAATCCTATTTTGTCACAAGAACTAGACGGTTAACACGCCCCCAACCCTTTTTTTCCCCTCCGTGAACGACAACTTTTCAACACCCTTCTCTTTCGGCACACAAGCACAAACAATTGGGACGTCGTATGCGACTCACAAATAGTAATGGCTGAGTGATAGGACTCGCCATGGATCCCAACACTGTGGCCAGACTTTAATTAAATTATTTATCCCGCTTTAACTTGTCTTCAGTAGTTAAAGCCTGGGCACAGTGGCGGATTCGTGGAGAGGTGACCAGGTTTTTAAACTCGCACACAAGAAATATGTGAACACGTAGAAAGGGGTCGACACAGAGCATGAGATTAAGCAGAATCGATGGGAAATATATCAGAATATATGTAACATTAAGCAATTGTGTCACATTATGGGACCCCAGCCACCTGGAAATTTCGTGCTTAATCCGCCACTGCTCTTTCCGACTTTCGAATTAAGGGCGTTAAGGGTCGAGAGGTAAACAACATTAACATTTTAAAAAGTCAGCACATGAGACCTGCGTTAGGGACCTATCCTCTATTCCCCCCCCCCCCAACACAACAGGTAAACAGCACAGTCACAGACGCATATCGTCATAGCCGGCTTACGCCAGGAGTTGATGGCAACACAGCACTTAGGGTTCCCCAGGCTCGGGGACCAGAGACATTCAAGTACCGGTACGTTCGTAAATGTATAGAATTACAGACCTCTGGGCTAACCAATTAGTTGGACCCTATTATAATTACAGGTACAGGCTACCACAGGTACAGGCTGCATGTAGTTGATTTAGGGTTTCATAAGGAAGTTGCCTCTTGAGAAAGTTCCTGTTACAGAAAGTTGCTACTCAAGAAAGTTGCTACGACAGAAAGTTGCTGCTCAAGGAAGTTGTTACTACAGAAAGTTGCAACTCATGACAGTTGCTACCCAAGAAAGTTGTTATTACAGAAAGTTGCTACTCATGAAAATTGCTATTTAGGAAGTTGCTACCCAAAGAAGTTGCTACCCAAGGAAGTTGCTACTCAAGGAAGATGCTACTCAAGAAAGTTGCTACTCAAGGAAGTTGCTACTTAATTAAAGTTGCTGCTCAAGAAAATTGCTACTCAAGGAAGTAATACTTAATAAAAGTTGCTACTCAAGAAAGTTGCTTTCAAGCAACCCAGGAAGTGACGCAAACGATGACTACATCTTCTCTCATCGTAAGCGGTTTTGGACAGATACTAGAGAACAAACAAAAGTCTGGCTAGCAAATGGATCAATATGACACAAGATACTAGAGAACAGACAAAAGTCTGGCTAGTACATGGATCAATATGACACAAGATAGTAGAGAACATACAAAGTCTGCCTAGATATTGGATCAATATGACACAAGATACTAGAGAACAGACAAAATTCTGGCTAGTTAATGGATCAATATGACCCAAGATACTGGAGAAGAGTCAACAGTCTTGCTAGTAAATGGATCAATATTACAACAGATACCACCCGGTGCACCATGCAGACAGGTGAATCAATATTACGGTCAGCGCAAGAAACACGCCAACTTATAATATCGGCAGGTGAGTGAAAAGAGGGGACACGGATCAGTGGTTTATTTGAATAGAATCCCACCTGACATGTAACCCGTCCAACATCCAGGCGTACATCATCAGGCCAACTCAATAGAATCCACCCAACATGTAACCCGTCCAACATCCAGGCGTACGTCATCAGGCCAACTCAATAGAATCCATCTGACATGTAACCCGTCCAACATCCAGGCGTACATCATCAGGCCAACTCAATAGAATCCCACCTGACATGTAACCCGTCCAACATCCAGGCGTACGTCATCAGGCCACTCAATAGAATCCATCTGACATGTAGCCCGTCCAACATCCAGGCGTACATCGTCAGGCCACTCAATAGAATCCATCTGACATGTAACCCGTCCAACATCCAGGCGTACGTCATCAGGCCAACTCAATAGAATCCCACCTGACATGTAGCCCGTCCAACATCCAGGTGTACATCATCAGACCAACTCAACGTTTATATAAAATCTTAACCCACGGTCAACAAATAACATGCATCTTTGAATACATCGGCAGTGGTGGCACCCAGGCCTTTTTAGGCCGGAGGACGCGCCTACGTTTTACAAGTCACCTATGTTACTCAGTCTAAAGATCCTTTTCCAAAGTAATCTGCCTAGCTAGGTCATTGGTCGGCAACCCGCGGGACCGGAAGGAATAGAGGCGGGACTTTAAAAAAAATATAAAAAATGTTAACACTAAAACTGTCATGACATAATCCCTCCCCATTCAAAAATATTTTCTGAGCTGTTATAATTTATACAAATGGCTGCTCGCATTCCTCTCCGCCAATTATTTCAAAAAACTAGAAAGTAGGGGAGAGGGTGCAAGTATACATCGTGATGCCACCAAAGCTACTTAGGGGGTCCTCAAAGTACGGGCCGCGGGCCACATCCCGCCCGCCAAGGGTTGTTTAAGCCAGCACGACTGGCCAGCGTACGCGTACCCGAAGAATAAGGTGGTGAACGGGTACTCGGGAAAACGCCCATGACTGTGTTGCAGTCGGCAATACACGAACACGGGGACTAGTTTACACACAAAAGAACAAGCGACAGTTTCAATGTGCAACGTCAAGAAAGAAAAAAGTGGATAAGTTAGGGGGACTAGTTGAACTTTTAAAAAATTATTCTTTTTTCAAAATGTGTACCCTCGTATATGATCTTTATCCCACAATGTGTTCCACTTTGACCTCGACAGCCCCCCCCCCCTCCTGAGTGTGACGTACTTTATGGACGCCCCCCCCCTACTGGCGCGCCAGATACACATATCTTGATCTCAGGGAACCCTGAACTCAAAATGGCAACCCCCAAAAATTGTGAACATAACCCCCCCCCCCCCCCCCCCAAATCCAAATAAAACACCTGAAACGTCCCACCAGGTCAAAGCCAATCGATGCACACATGCATCACTTGTTAGAACATCGGTTTCAAGTACAGAAAAGGACACTGACCAGGACACTGACCATTCATTAGCTAAAAGCCCATACTTCCCACTGCAATAAAATAAGTTAAAGAGTTAATGTTGATGAAACGTAGTTTTCATTTTAAATACTGTATTGTTTTTTTTTTCCTGTTTTGTGTGTGGGGGGGGGGGCGCGGACTTCAAATAAGATATGTGCAATTATGCATAGGGCATTTGTTCATATCTTTTTTTTTTCAGACTATAGTCCGGCCACTGTCCCACCCACATGTTTAAAAAAATGTGAATATCAGGGTACATCATGTAGTCTCACCACAACACGTGTCAACGGAGCTCCTGTGTGTGGTGGTGAGGGAGCTCCTGTGTGTGGAGGTAGCGAGGTTAGCACCTGTGTGTGGTGGTGATGAGGGAGCTCCTGTGTGTGGTGGTGAGGGAGCTCCTGTGTGTGGTGGTGAGGGAGCTCCTGTGTGTGGTGGTGATGGAGTTCTTGTGTGTGTGTGTGTGGTAAGGGAGCTCGTGTGTGTGCTGGTGTGGGAGCTCCTGTGTGTGTGCGGTGAGGGAGCTCCTGTGTGTGGTGGTCATGGAGCTCCTGTGTGTGGTGGTGAGGAAGCTTATGTGACTGCAGATGAGGGAGCTCCTGTGTGTGGTGGTGAGGGAAGAAATAAACACCTAGAATTCTCCCCTTGCAAGTCACAATGCTTACGTCATGGCGCCCCCCCCCCCACTTGCAGACCGCACTTTGAGAAACACGATAATTAAACTTTTAAACACGACCCGTGACAACGACATTGTTTACATTAACAACCAGTTTGTGTCTTTGTCATTCATGATTGATTTACAATATTCGTCTGCACTATGTGCATTTGACAACTGGTTCTTGTGTGGACGCAAGAGAATAGTTTTTATTTAGTTTCTTTAATTAAAAAAAAAACACATTAAAATGTTTAAAATTTAAAACAAAATTAAAGAAATCCGATAGAACCCATTACTCTTGCCGTCCTATCGGATACTATTTTTCAGCTGTCATTTACTGGAGTGAATACACATTTTTTTGGTTTTATTTAATTAATGTATGTTAATTTTTAAGGTCATGATTATGTTTGTTAAATTGTATGTACAGTGGGTGAGCCCAGCATTAGGCTAGATAACTTTATCTTGCGTGTATTGTAACGGGGGGTCTCCGAGCTTTATAGAGCGTAACTTTCCAGGTCTAAATCTTACGCTGGTGCCAAACAAATATTAACTCCGCCAAGGCCGGTCCCAAGCCCGGGTGCAAAAGGAGGAGGGTTGGCGTGAGGCCAGCTACCTCACCCGTAAAAACAAATTGCTACAGAAACGTCAACAAGAAAAAACCAACAAATTTCAGCCCTGAGAAGAGAGGGCTCTTCTTCTCCAAGAAGAGCTATGAAGCCTTGTGGCCAAACCCAGACTATACTGGAAGCCTCAAAGCCGAAGACCCTCCTTTCTAAGGAAACAAACATAGGCACGTGGAATGTCAGAACCATGTATGAAACAGGGAAAGCAGCGCAGGTGGCAGCAGAAATGAGAACTTACAAACTTACACTGCTGGGCATCTGTGAAACAAGATGGATACAAGCTGGACAAATAACTTTGGCCTTGGGAGAAATGTTACTATACTCTGGGCATGAGGAGGAAAATGCTCCGCACACACAAGGAGTCGCTCTAATGTTGTCTAGGATGGCACAGGATTCATTGATTGGATGGGAAGCCCATGGACCAAGAATAATAACAGCAACATTCCGAACCAAGAAAAAGAAAATAAAGATGAACATAATACAGTGTTACGCACCCACCAACGACAGCAAAGAAGACGAGAAAGAAACATTCTACAATAGACTACAAACAATAATAGAAAAATTCCCAAATAGAGACCTGAACATTTTAATGGGGGACCTTAACGCCAAGATCGGAAACGACAACAGTGGATATGAGGAAATCATGGGACGCCATGGTGTAGGAGAGAGAAATGAGAACGGAGAAAAACTAGCAGACTTCTGCGCAACACATGAGCTTGTTATCGGAGGCAGCGAATTCCAACATAAAAACATCCACAAGATAACATGGGTATCCCCGGACAACAAAACGCAAAACCAAATAGACCACATATGCATTAACAAAAAATTTAGAAAGTCTCTACAAGATGTACGAGCAAAACGAGGAGCAGATGTCGCATCTGATCATCATCTTGTTTGGGCAAGACTAAAGTTAAAGTTGAAGAAGAACTGGGAACCGCCAACTGTTAAGCGAACAAAATTCAACGTAGCACTTTTGGTAAACGAGCAGAAAAGAGAGGAATTCAGTGTTACCTTAAGGAATAAGTTCCAAGCGCTGGAAGACCAAACAGAAGATGACCAAGTAGAACATAAATGGCAAAACATAAAGTCGTCTGTAACATCCACTTGCCAAGAAGTTTTAGGATCAGTGAAACAGAAACACAAAGACTGGCTCTCAATCAACACACTGCAAAAAATAAAAGAGAGAAAAGAAATGAAAAGTTTAGTTAACAGCAGCCGCACCAGGGCGGAGAAAACAAAAGCGCAAGAGAAATATAAAGAAGCAAACCAAAAAGTAAAAAACAGCATAAAAAAAGATAAGAATGCCTACATAGATGGCCTAGCATCAACAGCAGAAGAAGCAGCCAAGAAGGGCAACCTGAGAGAGCTGTACGATATAACAAGAAAGCTGTCAGGGCGATACAAAAGGCCGGAGAGACCTGTCAAAGATAGAGAAGGTAGATCAATAACAGAAAGGAAAGAGCAACAAAAAAGATGGGTGGAATACTTTAAAGAACTATTAAACAGACCCCCACCCACAGACACACCAGACATACAACCAGCAAATGAAGACTTACAAATAGAAGAAAGCGCCCCAAATAGGGAAGAAATAGCTCTGGCCATCAAGCAGCTCAAATTAGGGAAAGCACCGGGACCGGACAACATCACAGCAGAGATGATGAGAGCTGATATAAATACAATAGTCAATATGCTGCACCCTCTGTTTGAAAAGATATGGGAAGAAGAGAGAGTTCCAAAAGATTGGAAAGAAGGATACCTCATCAAGATACCAAAGAAAGGGGATCTCAGCAATTGTGCAAATTACAGAGGAATCACACTGCTGTCCATACCAGGAAAGGTCTTTAACAGAATTATTTTGAATAGAATGAAAGACCAGGTCGACATGCAGCTACGAGATCAACAAGCTGGATTCCGCCAAAACAGATCATGCACAGATCAAATTGCAGCACTGAGAATCATTGTAGAACAATCCATCGAATGGAACTCCCCTTTATACATAAATTTTATAGACTACGAAAAGGCCTTTGATAGCCTGGACCGACAAACATTGTGGAAACTTCTTCGGCACTATGGAGTACCAGGGAAATTAGTCAGGATTATTCAGAGCTCTTATGAAGAAATGACATGCAGGGTGGTCCACGAAGGTAGACTCACAGATGCCTTTACAGTCGAAACAGGAGTCAGACAAGGATGCCTCTTGTCCCCATTTCTATTCATCCTTGCCATTGACTGGATAATGAGAAAATCCACAGACAAAAAAAGGAATGGGATACAGTGGACACTCTGGGAACTGAATGACCTAGACTTTGCAGATGACATTGCACTTCTGTCCCACAACCAGCAACAAATGCAGGAAAAAACAAAAGATGTAGCCACCTTTTCATCACAGCTCGGACTTAATATAAATAAAAGCAAGACGAAAATCATGAAGGTGAACTCATCCAACCAAGAGCATATCTGTCTGGAAGGAAAGGCACTGGAAGAAGTGGAGTCCTTCAATTACTTAGGCAGCACCATAGACACAAACGGCGGATCCGACGCAGACGTGAGGTCTAAAATTGGAAAAGCTAGATCAGCATTTGTGTTATTAAAGAAAATATGGGAGTCGAAGCAGCTGAAACTTCAAACCAAAGTCAGAATCTTTAATACAAATGTCAAAACAGTCCTACTTTATGGAGCAGAAACGTGGAAAACATCAGCGAGCATTACACAGAAAGTGCAGACATTCATAAACACATGCCTTAGAAAGATCCTTAACATCAAATGGCCAAATACCATCACCAACAAAGATCTATTAGAAAGGACATACCAGGTGCCCGTTGATGAAGACATCATAAAGAAAAGATGGAGGTGGATTGGGCATACTCTGAGAAAACCCCCAGATAGCACCACCAGACAATGTCTAACATGGAATCCACAGGGAAAAAGAAAGAGAGGAAGACCTAAGAATACATGGAGACGTGAACTAGAGACAGACACGCAAAATATGGGATACAACTGGAAGCAATTGGAAAGGAAAGCACAGGACCGGGATGAGTGGAAAATTCTTGTGGACGGCCTATGCCCCAGACGGGGTAAAAAGGCATAAGAAGAAGAAACAAATATTACAACCACCCCACAGTGGCGTAGCTAGTGTTAGTGCCATCAAGAGTTTTGCCGCCCCTTGCTTTGAAACAAAAAAAAAAACAGCCTTGGCAGTTGCTACCCTCAATATAAAGAGAAAAGTGACGCCCCCCCCCCAAATACGCCACTGTACATCATAGGGAAAATCCATTTTCTTGTTAACTAGGACGTGGATTAAAGTACCAGGGGTATCATGTCCTGATTGATGTCCCTGCTAACCTTAATGACAGGCTAAAGAACACCAAGTGATGTAATAGCTATTAACTCTGGTCGTCAACACATCTCAAACTTCAAGGATTGGGTTTGACCCTTAGTCCATCATGGTGCTATCGTGATACGGTGGCGTCACCTGACTCGGTGGAGGAAAAAAAAAAGGGGGGGGGGTACACGTACCAGTACTGAAGTATGAAGGGAAGACCCGTGTGTTTCAATGTGTGGTCCCCAGGTACAAAACTAATGGTTTGTCAGAGTCCTCAGCCTTACAATGTACATTCTTTTAAAATATTAGACCGACATAATAAATTACATCATTGCGCCCCCCCCCACCGCACACACATACACACTCCATATATGCAATCAGAACGTTATATTTGTACCGCTTTCGTTAAAATTTAAAACATGCACGTGTTTCATATAGCTGGAAATTGAAATGAATTGCAATATATAACTACTAGATATAGCCCGCCAAACACTGGCGACAGCAGTGCGTGAACTTCCCATCTACTAAAGTTATAATTGACAAAACATGAACTCAAGTAACGCACATTTAAGAATCCCAATTTTTGCTACACCACTTCCCCCATGATACGTCACTGCACACTTTTATTTCACGAACTATATTTATATATTCTAATGTCCCAACGAATTTTAAACCGAATTTTCTTTACACCATACTTAAATTCAGACGATGCTATTTTCCGATAAGAAAATATTTCACACCAAACGCATAAGAAAATATTTAGATCATTTAGCGTAGCTATCGGGAATTATATTTTACGCGCTATTGAATTCATTATAAAAACCATACTTTCTTTCAAATATATAGAATTATTTGTAATATACTCTCAATACCAAATTCGCTGATTAGGAAGCAGTCCACGATGTTTAGGAAGCAGCCGGAAATGGAAGCAGTCACGAGACATACCAGAAGCGTAACACATATAAGAGATGGTATTACATATGATTACAGTACATAACTATAATATACCAACGACTACAATAGATAACTATATTTACAACTACAATACATAACTAGTATTACATACGACTACAACATATAACTATAGTATAGTTACAAATATAATACATAACTATAGTATTACATATACAACCTCTGTATAGCTCTTATTAAATAACAAATAGGACATAAAACATATCAGCGATCATGGTCTCCATTGAGAGAACATTGGTGACGTCATCGACCTACATGAGAATCCCCCACGATGTCTGGATGCCGCTAAATTAAGTGACTCAACGGACCACTGACCGGTCCATCGCATTAAAGGCACCACGGCGAATTGTATTCACCTAATGCTTAAAGATTCCCCCGAGACGCACGCAGTCTAAGCATTGAGTCTAGCTGTCCGATCAGCCCCGGCGTCGTGAGCTGGCACATCAGCTTATAAAATGAAGTTGTAAACCTGGCCTTGTCAACAAACACCGCTGTAACTGTAACGTGGGCTGTTAACAACTTGCCATTTAATAATATTTAATAACACCTAGATGATCATGTGATCATTATTAACCAGTTATATTATATATAGTTCAGGCTTTAACCAACCATTTAGAAGTACAATACTATACAAGACGGGTGGCCTTGGCGCCTAACATATGATCCCTCTGCAATAAGCCCATATTTATGAGAAAGAAAAAAAAAGAATGAATAGTAAATTAAAGAATTGGAGATTTTTTTTTTTACAGAATTTCATGCAAATAATTTTTTTTTAAAAATGAGTAGATTTGACTTGTCGAATAAACACCAAAAAAAAAAATGAATGCTGTTTGGAATGATCGATTTTGTTATTTGTTACGACGCCGAAAGCTCATGTCCCCTCAAATTTTGACTACTTTCCGAGGGCCGGACCTAGAATACCGAGGTCACCGTCATCTTGTTGAAAAATGGGTCACTATACTTAGGTTTTCTATTTGAATAAGGGTTTTTTCCAATACCCTTTTTTAAAAAAAATATCAATAATATCGATATTTTGAAGGTTAGCCAGCGATCAATTTTTATTACTTAAAAAGCTCCTGGCCATGTTTTTGTGCAATAATAATAATTTAAAAAAATTTCATTAATAATTCTTTCGGAGATTACAACTTGAGCCAAATGTTCAGAATTTAATAATTAATTGTAATGTTTAATATGAAACCGATCTACCGTCGGGATTTGAATTTACACATTTTAAATTACGAAAAAATGGGGTAGCTTCTTCTTTTTATAAAATCCTAAAATGATTAAGATTTCAGTGGGTACCAACAAATATTATTGTATGTATGATATCCAATTTATGAGCAATTTTTTTAACGCCTTGACCGTTTGCTATTGTAATACTATTTTAACAGGAGGTAAGCCATCACGTATACAGAATGGGGCGCTTTTGATTGGCCGATTCTAAAAATACGGAAAAGGGTACATACTGTAGAAAACCAAATGGTTCTATCACGTGGCCATCAGTTCTTCTTTACAAGACTTTAATGATATCCAACGCTAACTGTATTCTTCAAGTAAAGTTCCCGAGATTCCCGATCAGTCACACGAACTTACTGGGAACCCTGTTATATATCTTTGGTTTGTCCCCATCTCACAATTCACATCTGCTCAGTGGCAGCTGAGCCCACGAGAAGGTATCGCATCGTTTCCATGATCGCATTCCAAATGTGGAACGTCGGATGCACGCGGGCGGCCCCGGCGCTCTCGCAGTCATAATTTGATGCGGCCCGTTGCTATTTCAAACTGGCTTCACCATTGACTTACTGTGTGTTTACATACAAATATTACAAATAATATTCTCCATCAAATTACTGACAACTCGATACACGTCTCTCTACTCCCCTCCCCTCTCCCCAGACGCAGGTATTTAGAAGGAAGTTGTGAACATGTTGTGTTGGCCAGATACGACAAATCAATAGCTGATGTTGAGATGAGAGGAAGTTTCCACTGATCAAATATTGATCGCGTTGTTTTTTTTTGGAGGTCACACGTGTTTTATCTGGCCAATCATAAATTTGAACTTGGTCTCAACTGACACATTCATTGGACTTTGAAAAGCTACACAGGATGGTTACACAGTTATATTTAGACGCAAAGACCATTTGAGATATAGCCACTACGTTAAATGATCCGCACTACAGGGTCTTTAGATCGATACATTGAATTGTAAAGACTACATTGTAATTTAATGACTAAATTGTAATTTAATGACTACATTGTAGTGTAATGACTACATTGTAGTGTAATGACTACATTGCCTTGTAATGACTGCATTGTACTGTAATGACTACATTGTACTGTAATGACTACATTGTAGTGTAATGACCACATTGTAGTGTAATGACTACATTGTAGTGTAATGACTACATTGTATTGTAATGACTACATTGCCTTGTAATGACTGCATTGTACTGTAATGACTACATTGTATTGTAATGACTACATTGTATTGTAATGACAACATTGCACTGTAACGACAACATTGTACTGTAATGATTACATTGTATTGCAATGACTACAATTTATTGTAATGACTACATGTTTGGTAAATTGTTTAAATAACGTTTATGGTTTCACTCCGTTCTTTCAAGAAGCCAGACCGAATGGATGCCAAATTTACCCTAAAACACTATCAATGAGACACATGAATGTACTGAAATGTCTAGCGATACCGGACCGTGCGGTGGCACTTCAGGGGCCTATCACAGTTTGAACCGCCCCCACTCACACCCGCTCGATCGGATTTGCAAATGGAGCGCACTGGTGTCATCTGGTCGACCGAAGACGCTGCGTTTAAAGCGTCCGTAGGCGACACTCCCATGGAGTCGGGATGGTACATCAACTTCCCAATATCTTCCCTCAGCCATCCCCGTGAAGCGTCAGAGGGTTTCTACAATGGATTTTTACTACGCAACTATTTTGTGAAGTAGCTGGGACGAAACGGTTGCCTAGTAGCAGCTTTCTTGGGGCTGCGTATTTAGAATCATCGGCTAGAGGTTTCCACCTTTGCCTCTTGCCTCATATCCATTAGCGGAAACCTGTAAACACGATCGCTACCCTATCTCTGCCTTTACTTCCGACTGCAAAAAGTCACAGCCGGTAGCTCTGTAGGTGCTTTGTCCCATTGTCTGCCCACGCAGGAAACGCAATGGTGGTTTTCTTCCCCTGGTTACGCCGAGGGGGGTCCGGTGGCCGGCGCCTCTCAATCGGCAAGCCACTGCAGGCTTGTCACACAGAGCCCCGAGTGTACTAGACGGGTTGCTAAGGCTATCCGCAGGGCACTAAGATGAAAGGTGACAAATTTCCCACCGAATAACATGAAACCCCCCCTTCCCAGATTTCAACCACCAAGATCTCCTGTTTAATACATAAGTGATTTCGTATAAGTTCCCTCCACACAGACACGTGCACATTTGAGCGACATGGTTGAGACACTCGTCTTTATGTGAAGCTTGCATGTCTGGGTGTCTGATGTCAAACAAATGTCACTAATGGCGGATGAATACACAAATAAAGCCGCATTGAAAGTCCAGCAAAAAAGAACCTGAGGCATTTGAACAAATTGTTCACAGTGGATGACAGATCACAGCGAAAGGCGAAGCAACTTTTTTTTTTACAGTACAATATATTACATTACCAGTCACAAAATGGAAAGTTTGTTACAAGCCTAAAATAGTTTTCAGTTCAGACGGTGTGAGGTTCTGTAACGATATTTCTTTTATATGCTCTCTGGTTCACCAGACTGCAGAGCTAGGCCGTGGCGTTGAACAATTATAGGGGGGTAGGGTTTGGGGGTGGTGGGGGCGAATGACGTCACGTAAGAGTCCTTAACCTGTTATCATTTCAGATAAAATATAATCTGAAAGAAAAGTTCTTAAATGAAAATGAAATCTAGTTTCAGACAACTGTTTCCTGCTTTAACTGTCCTCGTTTCTAAAACTATAAGACAGCTTCAACTTTTGGTAATGACGAACATGTCTGCTAGAGTTTGGAGATTGGACAGAAACGGAATCGGTTGATCCATGTCTATTAACGGGTTCAAATTTTGTTGTGTGGACATTTTGCGACACCCTAAAACAAATTAATGAAAATTTTGCGACACATCAGACAACAAGTACACGCTTAGCCATATCTAAGATCGGGAAAACGTCCCATCGCATTACGCAATTTTACTATTTTTAGACAAAATTTTCGTAAACCATAGCTCCTAACAATGTATTTCCCGCACATGTATAGCAGTAACAATTTGTTTGTACAATCTTTTCGTAAAATGACTTTGCAACCCCGTTTTCGTCTAGGTTAAGGCCCACTAGGCTGGCTCACATTCACGTAGAAGTGACGAGCAGCGGTTGAGATATTGGCCAAACGGAGTACCAGGATGTTTTATTAATATTTTAATGAGCTTGTCCGGACTGCACGCCCGGATGTTCTATTAATAGATCTCCGCCATTAAATGACAATACCTATTAAGGAAAATAATAGAGCAAGGCGATATAGAGCAGCGTCACAGCATATTATTATTAGTATTATTAGACGACATAAAATGGATTGTTTTACAGTAATCATCTTCTCTGGATTGGCGCTTTAATCAGAGGGTGAAATACAGCAAATCAGCTGTTCACAAAACAACAACAAACAACAACAACATCAGAAGACCCGTTGGGGGAGGGGAGAGGGGGAATTGGCAGTGTTTTCCCGCGATTGATATGTCTGACCGGCTTGTTACTTCCAGCTGTGACCATCTCCTCGATGGGACCTCTGGCAGGATTGGCATTCCCGCTCAACATACTCGGGATTGAACCGAGGACTACCGAAGGTCACGGTTCTCTCCCCCCCCCCTCCTCCCTGGCCGCCCAGCAATGCACGTGGCGTCACTGAGCATGATGGTAATGTCAACGGACAGGAGATCCTGAGTTTGGGGCCACAGTCAATCCTAATGTCTGCAGCATGCTACGGCCTCTACTGGGAGTGAATAAAAAATCAACACCCACCCCCCCCCCTCTCCAACCCAAAAAATAGTTTTAAAAACATTTTTAAAAAACCCAACTATTTAAATGATTAAAAACAAAAAAAAAACTATTTAAATGAAAATAAAAACACAACCAACACAATCAAATCTCCACCACAAAACCACCAATAGCAACACACAAAAATCCACTTTTTTTTAAAGCATAAAACTTACTATAAACACTGAAGATTGAGCTGGCAAAAATCGACTCCATAAAGCATTTCTTGGTTGGTTGGGTTAAAACTCGAGAGATCGCCTCACATCTTTAGAATTGTACATATTAAATAAACCTTTACTCCTTTATTATACAAAAAAATTTAAAAAATCCCAGTTTTTAGAGAACCCAACGGTGGTCCACGTGTTTGTTATTACGTCACTACTGTCAAAGTAAATAATTGGAGATGGATGACATAGTTTGGTGGGCGACTGCAAACACGGGCGCACATTTCGAGCAGGTAAAGACTGTTGGTCGCGTCTGACCGTAAGTCCAACAGCGTATACAAGTCTATGGCTATGTGAACTATGGGACATTCAATATCTCAATCACTGAATGCCACACTAACTCAAACTGGGGGGTGCACTGTATACACGATGTCCCTTCAGGCTTGAGGTACAGATTTATTGGTGAGGCTTTCATTACCTAACGCGTTGTTAATGTAGAAGCTGTCCGTTAAATCCGTGGCTGTCCGTTAAATCCATGGCTGTCCGTTAAATCCATGGCTGTCCATTAAATCCGTGGCTGTCCGTTAAATCCATGGCTGTCCGTTAAATCCATGGCTGTCCTTTAAATCCGTGGCTGTCCGTTAAATCCATGACCGTCCGTTAAAGCCGTGGCTGTCCGTTAAAGCCGTGGCTGTCCGTTAAAGCCGTGGCTGTCCGTTAAAGCCGTGGCTGTCGGTTAAAGCCGTGGCTGTCCGTTAAAGCCGTGGCTGTCAGTTAAAGCCGTGGCTGTCCGTTAAATCCATTCTAAATGACACAAGCAAGAGTGACAACACAATGAAAATGACACGACTTGTTTCGTTAAGTCAAATTCACGTAACATATTTTCTTTCTTAAAAATAGGCCAGTATGGCACCGTGAATTGCCTCTGAATTTCTGACAAGAGTAGAGAAACGTATCGCACTGTCGTGTGGGAGTCTTTATTACTGACTACACATTACGTATACAATGTTGGCCACTGTACAAAGCTTGCTACTGTGCCGAACATTGCAACTGAACAAAAGATTGCTACTGTGCCAAAGATTGCCACTGTACCAAAGATGGCCACTGCACCAAAGATTGCCACTGTACCAAAGAAGGCCACTGTACCAAAGAAGGTCACTGCACCAAAGAAGGCCACTGTACCAAAGAAGGCCACTGTACAAAAGATGGCCACTGTACCAAAGAAGGCCACTGCACCAAAGAAGGCCACTGTACCAAAGAAGACCACTGTACAAAAGATGATCACTGTACCAAAGAAGGCCACTGTACAAAAGATGGCCACAGCACCAAAGAAGGCCACGGTACAAAAGATGATCACTGTACAAAAGAAGGCCACTGCACCAAAGAAGGCCACGATACAAAAGATGATCACTGTACCAAAGAAGGCCACTGTACAAAAGATGGCCACTGAACCAAAGAAGGCCACTGAACCAAAGAAGGCCACTGTACAAAAGATGATCACTGTACCAAAGAAGGCCACTGCTCCAAAGAAGGCCACGGTACAAAAGATGATCACTGTACCAAAGAAGGCCACTGCATCAAATAAGGCCACGGTACAAAAGATGATCACTGTACCAAAGAAGGCCACGGTACAAAAGATGATCACTGTAACAAAGAAGGCCACTGTACAAAAGATGATCACTGTGTCACTTATGGCTACTGTCGATTATTTTATTTAACGATAAACGCGAAATAGATGCTGGTGCTATCGTAATTCTACTTCAGTACAGGTCAACTTTCAGTACAGGTCAACTTTCAGTACAGGTCAACTTTCAGTACAGTCAACTTTCAGTACAGGTCAACTTTCAGTACAGGTCAACTTTCAGTAGAGTCAACTTTTAGTACAGTCAACTTTCAGTACAGTCAACTTTTAGTACAGTCAACTTTTAGTACAGTCAACTTTAAGTACAGTCAACTTTAAGTACAGTCAACTTTTAGTACAGTCAACTTTTAGTACAGGTCAACTTTTAGTACAGGTCAACTTTTAGTACAGACAACTTTAAAGTGTATTATCAGCCAGAAAAAAAAATGGCTCCAGTCATCTTGTAATATGGTTCAAACGAACAATATGTAATTTGACATGCTGATATGTCACAACTCCATTACAAAGTGTGATTATCCTGACCACTGTAGACACAATGATCTCACTTACTAACCACACTAATATCACACTATACCACACTGTTGCCACACTTTTACCACACTATACCACACTAGTAGTACTTTATCATACTGTTACTACCACACTTTTACCACACTGTTACCACACTTTTACCATTCTGTTACCACAATGTTACCATACTATTACCACAAACAAAACAGGCCATTGTACTTCCGTCTTACTTAATTTCTTAAGAAGAGGTTCCCAACTGAATATGAAGAGTCTATGGGACAACGCTTGATATAAAAGTCGCCCGAGAATCCATAAAAATGTATCTAAATAATTCATGTTTTATGAAACAGCATGTCATAAAACCAATGATGCCATTTTGAGTTAATTTATTTTAAATGTAGAAAAATTAGCTTAGAATTAAAATTTTAAGAACCACTGTATAAAGTGGACCCAAGTCTCACTCAGCATGAAGCATCAATTAATTTTTTTCTTTGCCATGCTTGCTACTCCTTACAATGGCTACTCCAACATGCAGACGACGGCCATTTCTTTATTGTATGATGGTGTCAAGGCAAGCTGGATGGCCAGGGAGAAGAGAGCGCAGCACCCCCCCCCCCCCCCACACCAGAACCCCGAACGCTAGTGGAGTGGGGGACATACACCATGTGATTAAAATGGACGACTACACAGGGACGTAACTCTCAAATGTCGAGTTTTAACCGTGATCAACAAACATTGGAAATCTGCGGTATAAAAAAGTGGCTATTTTTAGCAGTGAGCGCCATTTGTTCTTTGGTATTCGAATCGTGTGCAAGTAACTTTAAGATTGGAAACTGCTTCCAAATGGAAGTGTAGTAACTTTGTCGTAGTTGTGGTGCAGATGTAGTAGATGTGGTGCAGATGTAGTAGATGTGGTGCAGATGTAGTGGACGTCGTGCAGATTTAGTAGATTGGTGTAGATGTGGTTTCAGATGTGGTAGAGTTGTAGTAGAGTAGTGGACTTTGATGTTTACAGCTGGCTGTGCAGTAGAATATGGACGGGAAATATTAGCCACGCCCACTGTCTATTTTTGTCCCCTAAAGAAAACACAAACAACGGGACATCGTATAGATGTAACGGCCGGGAAATAATGTACGAAACAAAGTGTACAAGGGGCTGGAGCTCAAACCAATGTATGTCAGATGGTTTATTGGAGATGATGTCATTGAGGTGCTGGAGCTCAAACCAATGTGCGTCAGATGGTTTAATGGAGGTGATGTCATTGAGGTGCTGGAGCTCAAACCAATGTGCGTCAGATGGTTTAATGGAGGTGATGTCATTGAGGTGCTGGAGCTCAAACCAATGTGCGTCAGATGGTTTAATGGAGGTGATGTCATTGAGGTGCTGGAGCTCAAACCAATGTGCGTCAGATGGTTTAATGGAGGTGATGTCATTGAGGTGCTGGAGCTCAAACCAATGTGCGTCAGATGGTTTAATGGAGGTGATGTCATTGAGGTGCTGGAGCTCAAACCAATGTATGTCAGATGGTTTAATGGAGATGATGTCATTGAGGTGCTCGAGCTCAAACCAATGTATGTCAGATGGTTTAATGGAGGTGATGTCATTGAGGTGCTGGAGCTCAAATCAATGTGCGTCAGATGGTTTAATGGAGGTGATGTCATTGAGGTGCTGGAGTTCAAACCAATGTGCGTCAGATGGTTTAATGGAGGTGATGTCATTGAGGTGCTGGAGCTCAAACCAATGTGCGTCAGATGGTTTAATGGAGGTGATGTCATTGAGGTGCTGGAGCTCAAACCAATGTATGTCAGATGGTTTAATGGAGGTGATGTTATTGAGGTGCTGGAGCTCAAACCAATGTGCGTCAGATGGTTTAATGGAGGTGATGTCATTGAGGTGCTGGAGCTCAAACCAATGTATGTCAGATGGTTTAATGGAGGTGATTGTGAGATGGGGTCAGAGACATAGGTAGGGTTGGTGCCGCCTGGGGCCACAAGTGAGACAACGCCAGGTGGTTTAATGGAGGAGATTGAGGTGGTATAATTGAGATGACCACATGGCCACAAGACGGACCACCTGGCCACAAGTTGGACCACATGGCCACAAGTCGGACCACAATGCCACAGGTCGGACGACATGGCCACAAGTCTGACCACATGGCCACAAAACGGACCACATGGCCACAAGTCGGACCACATGGCCACAAGACGGACCACATGGCCACAAGTCGGACCACATGGCCACAAGACGGACCACATGGCCACAAGTCGGACCACATGGCCACAAGACGGACCACATGGCCACAAGACGGACCACATGGCCACAAGTCAGATTACATGGCCACAGATCGGACCACATGGCCACAGGTCGGACCACATGGCCACAAGACGGACCACATGGCCACAGGTCAGACCACATGGCCACAAGTCAGACCACATGGCCACAAGTCAGACTATCTACATATAAAATCAAAAGACTGGACTTACCTATACATATAGAATACTGTGTGACGATCGCAACTACCGCTAGAACCATCCAACCTTGAGCCGACATCGTCTGTGAGAGAATCGTTGCCGTTATTCCAAGAGTCAAGCAACTTTCAGACCTCTGAGAGCGTTGTAAAGGAATAATTCCGTCAGTGAAGATATCGATAGATTTTATTGCCCGAGTTTCCTTCACTATAGGAACTACTTTCCTCGTTTGATCTGACCAACTCTATGCATTGCTCCAATGGGAAGTTCCCGAACTGCACATTATTATATCCAAAGAATCCACACGAGCCTTGTTCCGTTGCTGCTCCCAGGTTAGGTTAGGTGCCGCCCTTGAAAAGAAGTATAAAAATAAGAAATACTTTTAAGTTCACTGATTAGGGCACAAAAGTCAAGGACAGTGTTTCTTTCAGGCATACCTCCGGGGGGGGGGGCCTCTGCCCCCCCGGAGCAAGTCAAGTGCCCCCCCGGGGGAAAATGTGTAAAAAAAAAAAAAAAAAAAACTACTCTAAATTTAATTTTTATAAAATTTTTAAAAGTTATTGAAATGTGTGCCTTTAATCGATTACAATTATTGGAACAAATAAAAGATCGCTTTGTTCGATATATATTGATGATCCATAGCGTTCAGGTTAATCTTGTTACAGGCTCGCAGAAATCGATTATAAACATGGTATTGTTTTGAAAATTGGCCGCTCCTGATCATAAGCTAAAACTTACGTTTTCTGATTCGCAGATATCGGTATCTTTTATTTAATTACATTTTGCAGCTGCAAAAGTTGAAAGACTTTTTAATAACCCTGTATTAAACTACTTTTTCATCGATATAAATGTCTGTAAATTAAATATAGTTCTTGCTAAGAAATAAACATGTGAAATCTGTTTTCAAATGATATTGTAAAATAGTATCATGCTTTAAAAAATCATTTTTAGCAAACATTTTAATGTAGTAGATTCCATAGATGTATGCTGACATAGATAAAATGAAAATTTAAAAATAATAATAATAATAATTTTAAAACAAAAAATTAGGAATTTACCGGTTACATACAAATAGTGGACATTTCATCATAATTATTAAATCGAGTGTTTCTAATTTTTGAACACAGTTTCGGGAACAGAGTAAAATGATTTTTAAAAAAATTGTCTTTATTTATTAAATCCCCAATGACTTTTCTCTGTTAATATAATAATAATAAACAATCTTCCCCAGCTGTTTGAACTATTTAAAAAAAAATATTTTAAGATGATAATCCAGTAGAAAGAATATAATATATATTTAAACAACGAATAAAAAAAATTGAGTATTTCGATTATCTTGTAAATGCCATTTTTGGTAGTAGTTAAAAACAAATTATATGGAATTGGTAAAAAAATTGTTTTCAAGTATAATATCGAAGAGGCAAATTATAGTAGTCTAAATTTCTTAATTAACATTTCAATCAACTGAATATTGAGAATTGAAACTTTAATAATTTATACGAAAAAAAAATCACACATTAATAAATATATGAGTCTTTTGTAAACAATTCTTGACTTCTGAACAATTATGTCGGTTACATATGATTTATAAATAAATACCAATTTTGAAAACTCATAAAGATATAGTCTTTAGCCTTTTGTACAGGAAAGCTTTTTTCTTTTTGACTTTGGTGAAACTTGGAAATATTTTGAAATAAATGTATGTTTTTGGTTTTTCTTTTTCGTTCAAAATGTAAAACTATTTTAGCATTTCTTTTTTGGGATGGATACCTTTTTTGGAAGGAATTCTTTTTTCTTAATTTTAAAAATACTTTGTAGTAAATTCATTATTTTTATGTAGTTGATCCCAAAAATATTTTAAAATAATAACTTTAAAAATACATTACTTTTCAATTTAAAAAAAAATGTTTGCATACCACACTTAGTCAAGCAGAGACGTCGCTTGAATTTTTATGGCACCCGTGCTACTTTTCGGTTTTTTCCTTCCCTACCTAGCAGTAAAAGTTGATAATTTAATGTAATTACAGCCCAACTTAAAGCCCCTAAAAAATACGAGGCCTCATGCAGCTATGTGGGTTGCAGACCTCACACGATGGCTCTTAGGTCAAATGACACATAAAATCTTAACAAGCATCTCTCCCGTTGCTCTACAGTTAAGTGTTTAATGATGCGAAACTAAATTTAACTACGGTATGTAAAAAAAATATGCATTCTTGCATTTTTAATTTATCAAAAAATTTACGGGGCCTATAAAGTTTTAAGGGGCGAGTCTAAGCTAAGGAGTATCTCTCGATAAAAAACATACCCTAAGGGCTCCCAATTGGACTGAATTTATTTAATATTGTGCTGGTGGAAGAGTTAGTGATGTCCTGTTATTATCGTTATTTCTAGCGCTTCCCACCCAAATGTCTGAAATGTTTACATCAGTGTGGCTTCATCCCATTTAGGGCCCTGGCCTGCTCCACCCCATTCTTCTATTGGGATCGATCCATAGCTTTACACCTCCGTGTGCGAACCCCAACCTTTGTAAGCCGTTCTCTCAATCGTCAATCCATCTCAGTCTTGGTCGACCGGTGAGCCGTCTGCCCCTAGGTTTCTGCCTGTAGATCGTTTTTGTTGCTCCAGAATCCGGCATCCTTTCAATGTGTCCTGCCTAGGGCAGTCTGCCTTTTTTATATTGTTGTGACTATGGATGGGTATTTGTACAATTGATATAGCTCTTAGTTTGTACGGATTCCCAAAACAAAATTGTCTATCATCGGGTCATATATTTAGCAGGTTCTCTGCTTTTCTGGTAGGAACCAAGTCTCACTACTGGTCTTGTGATAGTAGTGTATACTGCCTTCTTTGTTCCCTTAGCAAGATTTTTGCTTTGAAGTAGCTTTTGTAAATTGAAATAAGAACGGTTGCATGCTCTTATTCTTTCTTGCACCTCCGATTGTATTTCCTCTTGCTTATTTATAGTCACCCCTAGATATTTGAAAGTAGCTACCCTCTCATAGGCGTAGATGTTCATATTGATGAAGTCATCAGTGGGTATTTCCTGACATTATCATAAATATTGCCTTCGCTTTATTTACATCAAGACCAGCTTTGATCGTCACATCTTCAAGTTCCCTGAAAGTTTTAATTATATCATCAAGGCTGTTTCTACCAAGTAGCGCTATATTGTCTGTGTAGGCCAGGTATTGCAGTGGATGGCTTTATAAAGTTCCTTATGGTTGTTCTGTACCACCTCTCAGGTGCTCACACGTATGTTTCTAATGCTTTTTTCTAAAGTGATGTTGAAAATGATACACGGATTTCCTTGTCTGAGGCCCAGATTGATTGGGAACTCCCTCAAGTACTCCCTCTGTACTTTGATTCTACTTTTGTAGTTATCCATCGTCATATGTTTGAGTCGGGTAAGTTTCTAAAGGACTCCAAGTTCCAGCACAGCATCGTTCATGTATTTCCTGTCTATGCTGTCATAACCTGATTTGTAGTCCAGATTTAGTTTGTGTATGTGGATGTATTCTTAGTATTTTTCTACGAGACATCTAACAGTAAATATATGAACGTTTGAAATGCCCCTTCACACATTTCTGCTGCCCTACTTCCCGATAAAAATTACTTGCCATGACACCCAAATTTGGTGCTGATATTTACACTGCCCAGCGGCGTGCCTAGTGTTAGCGCCACCCTAGGTGGGTTAACTTTTTGCTACGCTACCCTTCTCGATAGAAACTCTGCAGATGTCCGAAAATCCCGCCGCTCTATCTAAAGAAAAAATGACACCTGGGAAGACCAAATGTTCGCCCCCCCCCCACTGCTACGTCACTGACGAGTCTTTGATGACAGGGGACAAGATTCATTTTTACACCCCCCTCCCCCCCCCCCCCCCGCTAAACTCTGAAACCTATTATTTTCATCCATTAACACTATAGCCCATTAGATGCCCCCCGCTAGTCTGGCGCCCGGGGACATATGTCCCATCTGCCACCCCTTAGCTACGCCTCTGGCCACTGAAAAACTGGCACTGCCCCCCCGAACGTCAAAAGTGCCCCCTCGGGGGAAAATTTCTGAAAGAAACACTGGTCAAGGATCAAATACGTCGGGACGATAATAACAATAATAATAATAATAATAATACTACTAGTGGTGTCCCTTACTTGGTAAGTATAACAGTTTGAAGTGGCGTGACGTAGTTTATAAGGATGGCGACTGTATCTACATATACAAAACAAAACAAAAATAAAGGAGAGGGTTTCTTAGTGTTATCGTCCCCATACAAACAATTTATTTGTTGAAACATTAACTTTGTTTTCATTACTCAATTAATTATAATAAAAATTAACAAATACATTTTAAGAACTGTATTTTTGATTACGAGGTTACAGATTGTTTGAAGCTTTTTTTAAAACTATAAAACACGTAGTCAACTCATTTCACAAAAGCCTTTCAGATGAAACCTATCACAAAAAGACTATCACAGAAAGAATATCACAAAAAGACTATCATAGAAAGACTATCACAGAAAGACTATCCCAAAAAGACCATCACAAAAAGACTATCACAGAAAGACTCACAAAAAGACTATCACAAAAAGACTATCACAAAAAGACCATCACAAAAAGACTATCACAAAAAGACCATCACAAAAAGACTATCACAAAAAGACCATCACAAAAAGACTATCACAAAAAGACTATCACAAAAATACTATCACAAAAAAGACTATCACAAAAAGACCATCACAAAAAGACCATCACAAAAGACTATCACAAAAAGACCGTCACAAAAAGACTATCACAAAAAGACTATCACAAAAAGACCATCACAAAAAGACTATCACAAAAATACCGTCACAAAAAGACTATCACAGAAACCCATTGGAACAGCCACAAAGCACGAACTGGGATTATCTACTAAAGCGTTCTTTGTTCCTTGGTTGTTTGGTTTCAATTAACAATTATAGCACGACGCTGTTGTCGACGAAACGGAAGATTTCTCATTTTGACAGATAACTTCGTCTTGTGCAGCATGTGGGGGCGGGGCGGGGGTAGCCTAGTGTTTTCATCAATGCTTGGGGCCCTGCCCAGTGTTCAACCAAGCTTGCCCCCCCCCACCTCCTTCCCAAACCCTTATTTAAGTGGAATAGCTAAATTTAAAAAAAACTACAATTCTAGATGCTGACGTGTCAGGGTTGAAATTCAATTTTGCGACATGTTTAGGTCCCGAGAGTATTATTTAATTATTAGGAAAAAGTGGGGGGGGGGGGGGGGGTAATAAATACATTTCCTATATCAAAGACTAAATGTCACACCCCCTTCCGCCAATAATCATCATACACCGGTTTAGCTGCTGCCAATGACAGCTCCCTTGCTGGGCTGATGAGTCCATTCCCCCCAGGTATAGAGAGGTATATGAACATTGCAATAGTGAAAACCAGTGGTTCTCAAAGTAGGCGGTAAAATGCTCAGTAGATTTAGTTGGAGGGGGGGGGCATTGGGACAACCTATGGTCTAAGAGGTTAGTGGTGGTGGATTATCTCAGAAAACCTTCCCTTTTTAAAATTAAAATTATTAAAAAAATTATCGGATCATTTAATATCCTTACAAAAAAAGTCATGACTAGACTCCAGTCCATCAGTACCAGGTGAACTTAACAAAGAGACCTATTTATGTACTCAGTACTACGAAATCAAAGTACTGTATCAACGCAGTGGATGCACTTGAAAGAGGGGCCGCCGTCATGCCTGACTGCACACTCATTGGACGCAGAAATGAAGAAATTAAATCAATGCGCCTATCTGCTCTGGCGATACCAGTAAATATCACTGCTTGTTACCAATGTCTGGTTTAGAAACAAGAAAAGAGATATTTTTTAAAAACTTGTAGAGGGCAGGCAATGCCGAAAAGTCTCACGCAATCCTGCTCTGTATGGTGACATCCTGCTCTTTATGGTGACATCCTGCTCTGTATGGTGACATCCTGCTCTGTATGGTGACATCCTGCTCTTTATGGTGACATCATGCTCTGTATGGTGACATCCTGCTCTGTATGGTGACATCCTGCTCTGTATGGTGACATCCTGCTCTTTATGGTGACATCCTGCTCTTTATGGTGACATCCTGCTCTAAGGTAACCTGTTGTGGAAACACCTGATCTGGCGGTAACCTGAGCTGTCTGGTGACACCCTACTCTAGAGGCAACCTGCTGTGCGGTCACACCCAGCTCTGGCAATAACCTGCAGTGTCTGGTGACACCCTGTTCTGTGGCAACCTGCTATGTTGGCACCCTGATCATAGGGTGCACTGATCTGATGGCACCCCGCCTACGTAATTATCTGAGTTCAGTTTTGAAGCGGGGGAACATTGTGAAATTTGCAATTGCTGGTGCCACCCCCCATGTATGTCTGTCCCCAGGTGAGGTCCGCAACCCCCTAGTCACTCTACTGCTTAAAAAATATCTTGTGGCCCATTGATAATTGCACATAAAATTAAGTTGATCGATCATAGTATCTTCTTTAATTGAAATTTTAGGTTGGGTGACAAGTCAATTTTTAGTTGCATATGCAATTTGTTATTTTGAGGAATAGCTAGTTCAAAGCTGAAGCCAAAGTTTAGGAAATAGCATTAAGACGAGTTTCGACATCAGATGAACATTTCATGTCATTGTTTCTTATTATTTACTGAATTAAATGTAGAAATCTTTATTTATTTTTTTATATTTTTTTGTGAAACTTACACAAAAATTTCAATAGAAAAAAAAGATTAAAAAAAAAAAAGTACACTTAAAGTTTAATTACATATAACACCGTTACATTTTATTATGCTGCTATCTTCCTTACAGAAGTGTGCTAACTTTTGTCATGAATAAAAAATAAAAAATGAACAACACATTTTGGGTAACATGGGGTGGGGGGCGCGCGGGGGCGCTAGGGATGGTTTTATGGTGCCAAGTGGGCGGTGGCCGAAAAAAGGTTTGAGAACCACTTACTGTAAACAAATGTGAACACCCCCCCCCCCCCCCCACCAATAAAAAAATACAAAAAACAAACATAAAGACCTGTAGAAATGTGAACCTTGGTACTAGAATAACCTTATGGGGGAGGGAGGCGGGGAGGTGCTGTGCATTATTCATGACAACAGGGGACAACACGGTGAATCATCTCACAGCCACAAAGGCATTTTAAAATAAAAATGTGTTAGAATAATTAAATCCTACATTGTTCTCTCCCCTCAACACGACAAAGTACATTAAGGGTGTCTTACAAATGGCCGTATAACAGATTTTTTTTTTGAAGTCTCTCATTATAGATAGGATAAGTCCACAAAGTTTTTTTTTTACCTGTTGTTTTCGGCGTCACTGCTGCCTGTCACCGCTACAGCTGTCAGAGTTTAACGTGTAAGTGTTCGTTAAAAGGAAGTACACACACAAACAATTCCTCTATTACCGTACTTATCATAGAGAATCAATCGAAACTTTGCCGGGTTATATTTCTATAGAAAATAGTGTTCTTGTTCTGAAAGACTCCAGTTCTTGTTCTGAAGACTCCAGTTCTTGTTCTGAAAGACTCCAGTTCTTGTTCTGAAAGACTCCAGTTCTTGTTCTGAAAGACTCTAGTTCTTGTTCTGAAAGACTCCAGTTCTTGTTCTGAAAGACTCCAGTTCTTGTTCTGAAAGACTCGACCTGGAATAAAATGAAATGACAATGAGATAAAAAAAAATTAAATTGGTTAAAAAAAATTATAAAATGCACATTACATATGTTAAAACAGATTCATCAGATATGTTAAAACAGATTCATCAGATATGGTAAAACAGATTCATCATATATGTTAAAACAGATTCATCAGATATGGTAAAACAGATTCATAAAACCATTAAAATACATGTTCAGATACAATGGAAGATCTGTTATAATATATATATATATATATATATATATATATTAAATGGCATCAACTCACAAACTATGGTAATAAGAAAAATGGACGTAGAGCAAGGGGATAATGAATCATACTGCTAATACCACAACATTTAAGATGATCTAGCAATCTTGAAACAAAATAGAATTAAACGAAAATAAGAACAAGAAAGAGAGAAACTGAGAGGGACAGAGAGAAGGAGAGAGAGAGACATGACCCGAAATATTCCAACGTTTTAACCCATTGCTGTAGTTTATAAACATAGAAGAAAAATGGTCAACAATTCTTCCACAGCGTTACCTGCCCTTACTGAAAGGTTTTCAAGTCGTTTATAAAGTATCGGGAAATGTATTCTATGGGAGATTTATTTATTTATTGAATTTTTTTGTTAAAGATAGGTGCAAGAGTTTTAAAATGTTAACATTGTAATAAAATGTGTTTTCCCTCCACTAATTTATCTCGAAGAAAGTTCCGTCGAACAATTTTCATTCCAACAAACTTGCAGTCCACTCACACCTTGAAATAAATTTGATCCTACAGTAAACATGTTGTTTGTAGACACCAGTATAAGTCAAAATGACGATTTAATGACCCCCTTATGTCTTAAAGAACGAAAGAAAGTGAGAAGGAAGAAGTTGCATAGACAAAGAAATCTTAGTGTCTTGGCCGTTATTTCCGGCAGCCATATTGCCGGCAGTCAATATGGCTGGCAGTCCCTATGGCTGGCAGTCGCTATGGCTGGCAGTCGCTATGGCTGGCAGTCACTATGGCTGGCAGTCGCTATGGCTGGCAGTCGCTATGGCTGGCAGTCGCTTTGGCTGGCAGTCACTATGGCTGGCAGTCGCTATGGCTGGCAGTCGCTATTGCTGGCAGTCACTATGGCTGCGCAGTCGCTTACGCCGTCAGTCACTATGGCTGGCAGTCGCTATTGTTGGCAGTCACTATGGCTGGCAGTCGCTATCGCTGACAGTCACTATGGCTGGCAGTCACTATTGCTGACAGTAACTAACTACAGAGCTTGAAAAATTGTGTGTGTGTATTTATTGTAGTCTTTTGTGCGTGTGAGATCGTGACAGACCGAATAACATGCGCAGAGGAAGAGCTAAAAATAGGAACAAAAATTATATTGTTGTAATCTCCCATGCGCTACTTAAAAATAGGGCCGTATAACAAAGGGGGCCGGTTTCGATTACAGGATATGGAAGACAATTTGAAAAGAAGACGATACTAAAAGAAAATCTAAGAAATTTATAACCCCTTTATGGCGTGTAAATCTTACAAAGTCTACCGTTCAACGTGAACCATGTGACACGATGTCTATGAATAAAATTTTTTTTTTTTTTTTAAATTAAAAAAAATATATACATCGAATAATATCAATTTTAGACTTTGCGCTAAGCCCAACCTATTGAGTCAGAACAAAGCTTGCGTTTGGGGATGTTATAGAGTCTGGGTTAGAAGGTCAAGTTCCTTTTACGGGTCCAACATGTTCTGCATTTCTGTGTCATTGTCGTGACACCTGACAGGACAACAAACAATTAATGAGATGTAATAAAACAAATTATTAACGGCTCTTGCAAAACAATTTCTCATCGCTGTAAAATACTGGGGGAAAAGCCAGGAATATAAAAAAAATTTAAGAGGAATGGGCGCTATTTAGTGAAAAAGTAATGTAGAAGTAATGTAGAAGTAATGTGGTTAATATGAACCGTTAAACTGCGACATAGATTTCTGACTCAACGGTAGGTGGACGGTGGCACCGGCACATGCATGGCCGGCAGATTGATGGTGGCACAGGCATGGCCGGCAGATTGATGGTGGCACCGGCACAGGCATGGCCGGCAGATGGACGGTGGCACCGCACAGGCATGGTCGGCAGATTGATGGTGGCACCGGCACAGGCATGGCCCGCAGATAGACGGTGGCACCGCACAGGCATGGCCGGCAGATGGACGGCGGCACCGGCACAGGCATGGCCGGCAGATGGATGGTGGCACCGGCACAGGCATGGCCGGAATATTCACACAGGGCAAGACGGAGACAGGGCCCGCAGGCGTCGACGGACCCAGGACTCTAAGCTAAAAGGACGCATGAGACTATAATGTCGTTCAACATTAACATGACGTTTCAGTGATTATCAAAATATAGCGCCAGTAACTATAAGCGGTAAGTCACACCTCATGGACATGAAAGGACATGTAAATTAAACAATCCAGAAAAACTAAGTTTTTTGTATAATAAATCCTTAATATTCAACTATTTTATTTCATATTACTATTCTAAGGATCCACCTTCTTTTACACCGCAGATATATTTCACAAATTACTTCATCAAAACAAAAGAAAATATTACGCACCAAACGAACTTGCAAAAAAAATTATTTTAATAAAAGAATCTCATTTAGCAAAGTTATCGGATATTTAATTCGTGCATTCAGTGTCATCCTATTTCCTTGATCTTCCCCTTGAAAATCAGGAAAAATTGATTTTTTTTTTTTAAAGGGGGTGTGGGTGTGGGTGGGTGGGTGCAGAGGCGTAACTGGGTTTTTGGCGCCCTTGGCAAATTTATTTTTTAAATAATAAAAATGTAAAAACTAGAGATTTAGCGGCGCCCTTATGAACAGGCGTAGGCCGGCGCCCTTGGCAACTGCCCCGATGCCAAGCCGTTCCTACGCCTCTGGGTGGGTGAGGCTGAAACTTTGATACATGTGTTGTCATCGGCAGCGACTCTACGTTCCAGGTTTCAGCTCGGTAGGTTGATGAGAAGTGGGTCAGTTAGCCGTCCAAAGATTCTGCCACGCACGAAGGAAAAAGCGAAGTTTAAAATATAAAGGATTTAAAAAATGACAGAAAATTACGTCCACACCAAGCGTTAGAGTGATACCGATTTAACGTAAGTCCGACTTTGTTGAACTATGTCCTGACGGGGAAAAATGCTTATACATCACTCATACCAGCCGAACCAACTCAACATCCTTGGCCGTACACGGGGACAGTACACAAAATGATCTCACGAGAGAGTGTGTCATTCCAGTTCGTCCACAGGAGAGCTCGTGTCCCCCCAACAACTGAGGCAAACCTCGGCCACATTTCTTTCTTTTGCGCCATTCAAGAATCGCGCGCTCTGGTAACGGTTGGACGGAGATCGTGACCACAACCGTGGTATTATATTTATTATTGGGTTGACCGGAGATGTGGGGGGTGGGTAGGCGATTATATTGACAGATGAAACGTTCTGTTGTGTTTAAAATAAACACTTATAATCCTTAAACTAACTTCGCTCTAGTTCGTGTGTGGCAAGCTTTTCAGACGGCTGCTAGACACAACTTCCCGTCATCATATCGAACTGAAACTTGGCGCACAGACTCTCTGCCGATGACAACACACTTGCTATACAATTTTCAGCCCCCCCCCTACCCCCCAAAATAAGCTCTTCTTGTTTTTTCAAAATACTTCTTCGCGCCAATGATTCAAGTCGGTAATACAGTTCAACCCTTTATTACACGTTTTTTTATGGCTTTACTCCCTCAACAAAAGCCAGTGCAGTGCAAATAAAATGGATTTTTGAAGAGGGTAATTGGAAGGAAATTTGAAACGTGTTTGTGCCAGAAGTTTACATGTTTACATAACCGCTTCTTAAGAAACGACCAATCACGAACAACTGCATGCATGCAAACAGGGCCGGCCCTAACAATTGCGGGGCCCAATGCGAAACGGATTGCGCGGGGCCCAGTCTGGGCAGGGATAAGGATAATAAGTGAAAATTAAGATTTCGTATTAGAAAATAAAGTGCGGGGCCCGCTGCGGCCGCATAGGTTGCAGTGGCCCAAGGCCGGCCCTGAATGCAAACCAAAAAAATGCATCTAAATGGTTTATACGAAAAGCTTTGCTTTTGGGGGTTGTTTGTTTAAAAAGAAAAGTTTTAGTTCATGCCGTAAAGATGTTAGTGAGCCTTTAGCCATCACCTGTGGTGATTTAGTGACGGAAAAGATGAAAGGTGATTTTAATATTATTTTAATGCTGAAAAAAATTATATTTGAATGATTCGAAAGATTCACCCGATGAAAAATTGCTATTTCACTGCAATCTGGTGGGTTTTTTTTTTCTGGTACTAGGAGCAAATATCAAACCACTGACAAACATGGTTATCTCATCAAACAAAATGTTTGATAACGAGTTAGCTAATTCAGAATTCAGATTCCGATGCGTGTCTCGGGCGTCATACGTAGTCCAACCAGGATGCGGACCAGGGACTTGTTATCTGTGACGAATCAGCCGATTATCGCTGACACATGAGTTTTCTCACGATTGTATAATATATACGATATACGCAATTAGCATTAAATTACATATCCCATTGGCGCATGCTCCCCAAAATAAGGGAACATTTATTAGACTCTACTTTACATCGTATTTCGATTAAAAGATATTTAACGATTCAGTAGATATGTCTATCTCCCTGGGAAACGTCTTTAAATTGTAGTTAAGAGGAATATACCAATTCAGTGGGTATGTCTATCTCAATGGTAAATGTGCCCACAAGTGACGGGGATCTATTTGACCGCAACGGAGACAGAATAGTAAAACACTTATTTGAAATTGATTTTTTTTTCATAACAATTAATGTATCATGCGTTTGGTGACATTTAAAAAAAGGGCATCCACATTTTAAAATATCACGAACGGAAATTATAAATTTGTAAAATATGATTCGTCAGAAACTTCAGAGCATTGTAAGAGTTGAGGTTCGTCCAAGATATGATGATCAATTGACTATTATAATTACGTATATTGCGTATAAAATTATGTAGCCTCGCCCCTGGCCACAGGGATGGGTAGATTAATATTATTTCATCAATGACGTGGTCGACACTAAAATAAAACACCATCCATCTTTATACCCGTGTTTACCATCTGCAAGCAAGTGTTCTCAGTAAAACATCTGAGCACGCGCCCCACTGCCCACCCCACATGTCTCAATCCGCCACTGCAAGTCCAAAAGACCACATCTGCCTTATCTAAATCAGTCTGCTTTTCGTGTCTTAACTATACAAAAATTGTTATAAAATGCCGGTAATGTATACGACATGACCACAGTAAGTAGGGCCAAAGTAAGTATGGCAACAGTAAGTATGGCCACTGTAAGTATGACCACAGTAAGTATGACCACAGTAAATATGGCCACAGTAAGAAGTATTTTAATGACATTATCTGCCGGTAGTGTATACGATAAGGCCACAGTGAAGATGCCCAGCTTAAGTATGACCACAGTAAGTGTGCGCACAGTAAGTATGTCTTTTTAAATATTGCTTAATTCCCCCCCCCCCCAAAAAAAAAACAACAAAAAAACAACAACACAACATGTTAATGTGTTCAAAACTTAAATGTTAAGTTAAAACATGAGAAGATATGCAACTCAATTTTATTTTCCACATCCGTTGTTACTGAATTTATTTCCTATCTAAAAAAAAAAAAAACAATTTCGGAAACTACTGGTTTTAAGCGTTGTTATTAATCTCATGAAAACACCATCCTATAATTATCATGACTATTTAAAGGTGATTACGATATAACATAAACGTCTGTAGATTCAACAGTACATTTTTTTTTTCGTGTTAATCAACTGTTAGACTGTGTAGTACATGTCAAATCAAATACATGATGCTCAGACATCTGACATAGACAAAGACAATAACATAGACAAAGCAATAGAAAAAGGCAAAGAAATAGATGTAATGTAATTAAACAGAGATTGATTTTTCACAATTCTCTTTTAAAATGGATGAAGTTAAAACGCATCTAGATGTTACGAATTTTTTTCTCTCCATATTTTTACACACGCACAAACATCAATTACACATTTAACATGCTACCCTTGCGTTCATTAACGTGAGACGGTGCAACTTTCAAACTTTTTTTGTCCACTTAAGTTTTAAAAAAAATTCTTACAAGAGTGTAAACTATTTGTCAAATAGATGAGTAAATTTAGAGACAATTGTGCGAGTGATTACACTGGTTTGGAGTGGATAAAATTTACTCTCAATGCATCAAGCCTGCTGTTGCATTCTGGGACGAATTTATGAATTACGTCATCAGGTGCATCCAGTTGTTGTCTAGACAGGGCGTTTTATCACCGAATCACACATTATCACATCATTCATCACAACGGTAGAAAGACGATCATCACTTGCCATGACATCATCTTTTGATGAGACCAATACAGCTTTGGTCAATAGGTGTTTGAGTGTTTGGTCAACAGGTGTTTGCGTGTTTGGTCAACAGGTGTTTGAGTGTTTGGTCAACAGGTGTTTGAGTGTTTGGTCAACAGGTGTTTGAGTGTTTGGTCAACAGGTGTTTGTGTGTTTGGTCAACAGGTGTTTTGGCATTTGGTCAACAGGTGTTTCCGTGTTTCACAGGCTGGTGCAGATTCCTTTAGTACAAGAAACCTAGAGCCGGTCATGAAAAAATAAAGCCACAGTCATATGGAGCTTACAGAAACAAACCGTTGATATGGCGTTGTCTTATAGCACATGTGACTTGTACAATTCTGTACACAAACAAACATGTGATAGGGTTGCCACTTACAGCACAGGTGACGTGTACATTTCTGTACTCAAACCCGTAATAGGGTAGCCACTTACAGCACAGGTGACGTGTCCATATCTGTACTCAAACAAACCCGTGATAGGGTTGCCTCTTATAGCATGGGTACATTTCTGTACATAAACCAACTCGGTACATCAACAAAATCAATCCGGAACTACTCAGAGTCAGTCATGCGGAGAATTCAAAATGAACTGTTGGAAGGAAAACACAAACGTACTGTAATGCGAGGTGATAAGCAGAGTTAGGTTACATCCGGGTTCTAAGTACTCCCCCCACCCCCGTAGATAAAATAACAAGGAAAGGGGGGGGGGGGGTTAGATCCACATATAAACATACGAAGAGCTTATTTTCAAAACGCGGTATCCACCATTTCTAAAAAATGAAAAGACCTAACCATTTTGTAGAGCAAACCAGGTTCGTTTAGGACATGGTAAATTCTATATACTTAACACATTATATTCTTATTTTATTCGTGTCTAAAAAAGATTTAATCCTCTAAACGCTTTATTAATTTTTTGTAAAAACTTGAATAATCTCAAAACCCCCAAAATGGATATACAGCATTTTGAAAATCAGCTCTTCATATCTTTAACCCAAACACAGTGGTTCTCAAAAATTAGGGTCATGAAATGAAGTAATTAAACAAAATATTTTAAAAGCAACAAAGAAAAAAACAACAAAAAAAATGAATTACGCTATACACAAAAATAATAAAAACAATTAGAAAATAAACTGCAGGGTACAGTATCTTGATTTTTAAAGAAAATTTAGTCGTGCAACCCTTTTCTTGCCGGTTATTAGAGAAGAAACTTTCCTATACAAATACAAGATCACCGAATATAAGCTCAACGAATCACTGACTATTAAAACACCGGATATAGGATCTCCCATAAGTCTACATCGAGAAAGATATTGTTTGTCAGCAAAATTTTATTTTAACACCAAAGGCGAGTTGCTTCGGTGTGTACTTACCCCGGGATGAGAGTTGCTTGGGTGTGTACAGACCCTGGGATGAGAGTTGGTTGGGTGTGTATAGACCCCCGGGATGAGAGTTGGTTGGGTGTGTACAGACACCAGGATGTGAGTTGCTTGGGTGTGTACAGACCCCGGGATGAGAGTTGGTTGGGTGTGTACAGACCCCGGGATGAGAGTTGGTTGGGTGTGTACAGACCCCGGATGAGAGTTGGTTGGGTGTGTACAGACCCCGGGATGAGAGTTGGTTGGGTGTGTACAGACCCCGGGATGAGAGTTGGTTGGGTGTGTACAGACCCCGGGATGAGAGTTGGTTGGGTGTGTACAGACCCCATGATGAGAGTTGGTTGGGTGTGTACAGACCCCGGGAGGAGAGTTGGTTGGGTGTGTACAGACCCCATGATGAGAGTTGGTTGGGTGTGTACAGACCCCATGATGAGAGTTGGTTTGGTGTGTACAGACCCCAGGCAACTCAAAAAAAAAAGGAAAGAAACCGAACCATGATATATTGTTAAGCTTGGTTCAGATCGCTAGCAAGAATAACTCATTAACTGTCATGAATGGGCGCTTCAATTCATAATATTTATGAAATGTGGAAAAAGCAACATATTAAAAATATATACATAGAGAGTAAGGAAATTTAAAAATTAATAAGTAATCAATTAAATCAGTCTTTTTGGCTGATCAGTTCCCTCTGACTAGATTTTGACTGGTGAAAACGATTCGACTATAATACATGCACACTGCAGACGATATTCCTTGATAGTTACGTCCCTAAGTACATCTGAGTTCACACAAACCAATATGACGTCTATCCCGCGATACAAGTTACAAGCAACACAAGAGCTCGGGCCATTAAACTTTGAAGCCGACCACCCTCAGGGCTTGAATGGACCAGTCTAGATGGGGGTGTGATAGACACATGCATCAATTTTATGACCATTAACCCCCGTGCTACTTGTTAACTTATGAAAAAAAAAAAAATCACCCAAATAAGGAGAGTGTCATTACCGAACGTGAATGGCAGAAATTCGTATAGATAATTTTACATTACACATAAGTAAACGTTTCGGCACATGCCTTCATCAGTACAACAAGAAGACATAAATAAGAATAAATCAAATTTACATATATCTATAGATATATCCACCCCCCCCCCCAAAAAAAAAAAAACCCTGACAGAAACGTTTACTTAAGTGTAATGTAAAATTATTATTAAAGCTTAATCTATATTGTTACATTGACACGGATTGTTCGTGTCTAATTAATCTAAGAGGATCCTAAGGCGGTACTGGGCAGTGAGATCGAATTAATCTCATTTTGACCAGGGCCATGCGCCATGTTGTTTCAGCGGTGTTAAGATGCATATCGAAGTTAATTCCAGGCATCTTATGTTAGTTTGTTGGTGGAGCACAGAGCAGACGTGATCACGTGATCGGGAACAGGAATTCCTTTAGGGTCAACTTGCATTTAAACATTTTAATGTTAAACAAGTGGTGTGATTAATTATTTCCATAACTGGGTTGTGGATGGTACACATTTTAAAATGAAGAATAAATAAATAAATAAAGGGACCGTGTTTATAGGACATTCCACAGTGCAAAAACGAAACACTAATCTGACAGATCTGACTGACGTCACCATAATGGGGGGAGGGGGGTGGCAGGGCATAAGTTGGTGGATTAACTTCGTTGTTGCGGCAGATATTCGCACCTGCAGGTGGCCAGATCAGAGAACGTTGCGCTACTACTCAGGGCCGACCCTAACAATTGCGGGGCCCTATGCGAAACGGATTGGGGCCCATATAGAATTTACGGATAATAAGTGAAAATTAAGATTTTGTATTAGAAAATAAATTCGGGGCGGGGCCTATGAAAGTGCGGGGCCCATTGCGGCCGCATAGGTTGCAGTGGCCTAAGGCCGGCCCTGCTACTACTTAAACCTGCAATATCAGCTTGAGTCGGTCTTCTGGGGTATTACTTTCCGGGACAGTTTGGTACGGTTGTAATAAAAAATCAGACATGAACATTTGATAGAATGCCAATTTTCAGCTCGATAGATTGACGGGAAGTGGGTCAATAATCCGTCCGAAGATTTATCCCTCAACACACAAAAGCGAAGTTGATATAAATGATTTAGATATTGGTAAAATGTCTTTTAAATAATCAATGTCTGATAGAGGAAATAGCGAGAGGAAAATATTAATACTAAGATATGACGCCTCACTACACATTGCAGAACGCCATGAACATTACAAGCAACGGGCAGCGAGAGGGATTAAAGGCACAAACCGTCAAATTAAAAAATAAATAATTAAAGGTAACAAGAGCACTGATGCATGATGGGAAGTTGTCCCTATGGCTTGAATTAATCCTGCTAGCCCCCCACCCCCACCCTACCCCATCAAAGGTAAGAATAGTAATTAATAGGTAGGTGGCTTGTAGACGCATTCACCGGGAGAAGTTACTGTACATGTAGTGGTGGTTTTTTTAAAGTCTAAAAATTTACAGATCAGCTGGCGAAACAATCGCCTTAGAAAGTGGTTCTCACATTTGCGTACCACTGGCCCCCGCTGAAAATCCATGGTAACTTGCTATCTTCTGAATATACAATTGTGTGTTGTCAGTAGTGAAGGAAGACGCACTGCCCCCCACCCACATCAGGGCCCCACCCCCAAATTAAATCCGAATTTGTCTTTCCAAATTATTGTCTAACCAAACTATCCCACGACTTGTCTTTCATGTTGATACTCGGAGTAACCAAACTATCCCACGACTAGTCTTTCTTGATACTCGGAGTAACCAAACTATCCCACGACTTGTCTTTCATGTTGATACTCGGAGTAACCAAACTATCCCACGACTTGTCTTTCATGTTGATACTCGGAGTAACCAAACTATCCCACGACTTGTCTTTCATGTTGATACTCGGAGTAACTAAACTATCCCACGACTTGTCTTTCATGTTGATACTCGGAGTAACCAAACTATCCCACGACTTGTCTTTCATGTTGATACTCGAAGTAACTAAACTATCCCACGCCAACATGACGAACATTTCGATGGCGTTATTATCACAGAAATAGATCTTGATTCTCGTTAAAAACACAAATATAAATTACGACCAACAGTATATTACCCTGGATAAAAATAACAGGCATCTGTAAAATAAAACAAAAAAACAATGACCCATTGGCATTTGTCCGCTGAATTAAACGTTTTTTTCCCGCCAAGTCACACACAAAAGATTGAAATGCTGGTCCTGCCATCGTGGAGCCCAACAAGGTGGCTGTAATGATTTCCTAGCTTCTGTTTCCCCCATGCATGGCAGAACTGCTGCGTTATCCATAAAGGAGAACTAAAAATTGTATTTTCTTGATGTGCCGTCCTACCATTCCTACCACTTCACAGCTCGCCCCACAATACCTGTCCCTTCACAGCTCGCCACACAATACCTGTCCCTTCACAGCTCGCCCCACAACACCTGTCCCTTCACAGCTCGCCCCACAATACCTGTCCCTTCACAGCTCGCCCCACAGTACCTGTCCCTTCACAGCTCGCCACACAATACCTGTCCCTTCACAGCTCGCCACACAATACCTGTCCCTTCACAGCTCGCCCCACAGTACCTGTCCCCTCACAGCTTGCCCCACAACACCTGTCCCCTTACAGCTTGCCCCACAACACCTGTCCCCTCACAGCTTGCCCCACAACACCTGTCCCCTCACAGCTCGCCCCACAACACCTGTCCCTCACAGCTTGCCCCACAACACCTGTCCCTTCACAGCTTGCCCCACAACACCTGTCCCCTCACAGCTTGCCCCACAACACCTGTCCCCTCACAGCTTGCCCCACAAAACCTGTCCCCTCACAGCTCGCCCCACAACACCTGTCCCCTCACAGCTTGCCCCACAACACCTGTCCCATCACAGCTCGCCCCCACAACACCTGTCCCCTTACAGCTTGCCCCACAACACCTGTCCCCTCACAGCTTGCCCCACAACACCTGTCCCCTCACAGCTCGCCCCACAACACCTGTCCCCTCACAGCTTGCCCCACAACACCTGTCCCCTTACAGCTTGCCTCACAACACCTGTCCCCTCACAGCTTGCCCCACAACACCTGTCCCTTCACAGCTCGCCCCACAACACCTGTCCCCTCACAGCTTGCCCCACAACACCTGTCCCCTCACAGCTTGCCCCACAACACCTGTCCATTCACAGCTCGCCCCACAACACCTGTCCCCTCACAGCTCGTCCCACAACACCTGTCCCATCACAGCTCGCCCCACAACACCTGTCCCTTCACAGCTCGCCCCACAATACCTGTCCCTTCACAGCTCGCCCCACAATACCTTTCCCATCACAGCTCGCCCCACAACACCTGTCCCTTCACAACTCACCCCACAACACCTGTCCCTTCGCAGCTCGCCCCACAACACCTGTCCCTTCACAACTCACCCCACAATACCTGTCCCTTCACAACTCACCCCACAACACCTGTCCTTTCACAGCTCGCCCCACAACACCTTTCCCTTCACAACTCACCCCACAATACCTGTCCCTTCACAACTCACCACACAATACCTGTCCCTTCACAACTCACCACACAATACCTGTCCCTTCACAACTCACCACATAGCAGCGTAACTAAACAATTAGATCCGTGTCTCCAAAGAATCGATGTATTTATCCTCATTATTGATAAGTGTCATGCTTGCAAGAGTATGGATTTAATAATCATATTGTGTGAGGGTGGGGGCAAGGAAAACTTTGGAAAATGACCAGTCTGTCGTAGAAGTATTGTTTGTATTGAGTACATCGTCAAGGAGCCTAATGAGACTGACAGTCTGGCATTGAATACATCGTCAAGGAGTCTAATGAAGCTGACAGTCTGGCATAGAAGTATTGATAGTATTGAGTACATCGTCTAGGAGTCTAATGAGGCTGACAGTCTGGCATAGAAGTATTGGTAGTATTGAGTACACCGTCTAGGAGTCTAATGAGGCTCACATCGACCACTTTCTTAACTTTTCTTCTAAGATATCCGTTTTTTTTGTCTACTATCCCCACACCGCCCCGTATTGAACTGAAACGTTTAAAAGTCATCAGAACAAGGTTTGTTTGTATACAAGTGGCACTCGTGCTCCCAGTGTCTTATCACAAACACACAAGCCGTGTGGACAGTATGATGACAGTACACCCCACAGCACGGCCAACGGTGATGCATTGGGCTTGTTATCTGATGAACCCGCGGTAGACAAAACACCAACAGGATGTTTAGGTGAATGACACATGACGTCGGTCGTCGCGGCACGGCGACTGTCTCTAGACTTTTGACTGAAATATACTTTGAACTTATGACCACATCCTTATCACGTACGTTGTCATACTTAATAGACCCCCGCCCCCATGGCCGGATTTACAATTTTAGGGGCCCTAGGCCAAAAATAATTTGAGGCCCCATTTTGAAAGATAAAAAAAATTGCTAAGTTTTTTTAATTCAAAAAAAAAATATTTTTATATACTACTCCCAATTTTGGGGCCCCTTATTTCGCCCAGTCTGCCAGTCTTCTTCGGACTCCACTATACAGCCTTTGAGTTTAAACAAGAACGGTGATTGGGTGAAACTATGAGTATAAACAAGGACGGTAACTGGGTAAGACTATGAGTATAAACAAGGACGGTAACTGGGTGAAACTCCCCTTAAGACAAAATGAAAGTAGCCTGCACGTCTCCAGCACTCAACGTTCTTAAAGAATATAAAGTATAAGCAGTTTTTAAAATTTAAATGTATTCTCTCTCAGGTCAACACAGTGAGTAGATCATTGTGTTTCAAGAGGATGACAACATAAGTGTCTCTCGTTTGATGGTCGTTACCCGCAACGTGACCACTGACCACATAGGTTAAGACAACTTTATACATGATACGAGTGTTAGACAGTTAAACAACAACTGAAGTCTGTGTTTGAATTGTCTAATGAGATGCTGGACTTTATAGTTAACATTTGGGGAAAGCTGAAAGAAATCCGCAAAATATTATCTGGGCCAGGGACATAACCATTATCTGGGCCATTGCCATCCCCATTATCTGGGCCATGACCATCACCATTTTCTGGGCCAGGGCCATCACCTTTATCTGAGCCAGGGCCATCACTTTTAAATGGGCAAAAATCACAGAGTTATGCAGTTGGATACAACTCAATTATTTGTTTCCTGCCATCATGCATTCAATTCTGTAAGATTATGACACGATATCTGTCAAGTATTTGAAACAATTATTGACCCAAGCAATTAAAAAAAAAAAAAAAAATCTTTAAGATGGATATATTTCGTGATCAACTCAAACAACGCTTTTAAATAAATCAATAAATGTGAAACCAATAGACATGTAGATGCGGGAAATCAGACGTGGACTTGCGCACAACAGTTCATGGAGTTTTTTTTGTTAAAGCGCTTTCCTAAGTAAGTCTCAGCGTGACGTCACAACATGACGTCACTGTACTCTCCAACCGCGGTCTTATGTCACTCACGCTTTAGGAAAGTCTGGCTGTTTACACGTCTTCATACTATCTGTTGAAAGTCTATCGGTTTGTATTTTCTGTCAATGATAATAAAACTGTTAATTGACACAGACTTGAGCCAGGTCACAAAACAAAAAAAAAAAAACGTGGTGCTCTGGGGAGCCTGCCCGCCATGTTATCATGAGAGGTAACAATGTCTTCTGTCAGCCTGAATTGAGGATTCATGCTTTTTACAACTATTTCGTCAGCTTCATTTCTCCTGGGGTAGGAGCGGGAAGGGGTGGATAAATATGTACAAGAGGCCGTCCATAGCGTACGTGAAGGTTTTTTCGGACATCTTTCACCCCCCCCCCTCAACCCCGGTCACAAATCTCAGACCCAACCCTCCCCTTTTTTTCTCTCTAAAGCAAGTCACAAATAAATTCGAACTAAAGAAATTGTTGAAAAATTAACAACAGATTAAACATTTAATCTAAACCACAATACACCATTAAACTATTGCACTACTACATTTATAACATGACATCTTCTGTCGCAATACACACATCACAATAGAAAGTTCAACATCGCTGCATGTTCAATACACATCACAACAGAAAGTTCAACATCGCTGCATGTTCAATACACACATCACAACAGAAAGTTCAACATCGCTGCATGTTCAATACACACATCACAACAGAAAGTTCAACATCGCTGCATGTTCAATACACACATCACAACAGAAAGTTCAACATCGCTGCATGTTCAATACACACATCACAACAGAAAGTTCAACATCGCTGCATGTTCAATACACATCACAACAGAAAGTTCAACATCGCTGCATGTTCAATTTCAGGCTTTTATACGTAAAATAAAAAAAATAAATTTTTGAGGCATACCACAAGATCTTTGTCACCCCCCCCCCCCGTCACCAAATGTCACACTTTCTTATACCCCCCCCCCCACAAACCCTCCGTTGCGTGACGTACTTTATGGTCGGCCCTACTATAGATAGAAAAAAAAAGGGGGGGGGGGATGGTTGGGCTATAAAAACATTTAAAAAAAAAACAACAGAAAAGAATAAAAATCAAGTGAGAGAAAACTTGCCAGGTAATACATCAATCTTCTAAAAGTCAATATTGACATTGAGATTTTTGGTAAAGTTTAGATTTCACTGTCGTCCTAAGTGTGCTCAGATCAAACCTTTGAGCCAGGTCGCAAAAAAAAAAAAAAAAAAAAGTTGTGTTATGAGGAGCCTTCCCGCCATGTTACGTGAGATAACAATGTCTTTTTGTCAGCCTGAATGAAAATATGTACACCTTTTATTCTCCGGACCGATCATTATTTCTGTGTACGAGCTTATGTTGTTTAAATAAACATTTTCTTTATAACCCTGGCGTGCAGATTAACAACAACATTAAACCTAGCTAGGGCAACGTATTTTTTTATTCATAAACGTTGAGTAATTAAGTCTAAAGAATGCATTCTTTCAAACAAATTCATTTCTTTCATTTTATTTTCCCGGGAAGCTCTGAAACTTTAGGAAGAATACTCCAACCACGGTCAAATACTCAAAGTTTAAGCGGGAGCAGAGGCGTAGCGTAGCAGGGGGTACAGATGTACCCGGGCGCCAGCTAGTTAGGGGCGCCAAAATGTGCTTTGGTATTATTCTATTGATGAAAATAATGGGTTTGAGAGTTGAGAAAAGGAAAAGAGGGCGCTTTAAAATGAATCTTGTCCCCGGGCGCCAAACACTCTAGCTACGCCTCTGAGTGGGAGGGGGAAGAGAGGTGGGGGAAAAGGAGGGGGTGGATGTGGAGAGATGTAGGCCTAAATAGATAAATTAAACATGTCTATTGTTAACAATGTTATGCATCATTTGTACATTTATTTTATCATCAAACCAACACACGGTAAACAGTTCACAGGTCACTGACCGAATTTCTGGCCCCGAATTGAAATAGACCGTCACTGTCGAATATCACTGAGTGTTTGGAGAACGTAATCCAATGAAATGTATCAAACAGTGGTCCTACAACTTCATGGATCTTTTCATCAAATAAATGCTAATGTGCGGGCACAAGATTTCAGTGAAAACAAACAATTCTGTTAGCCGTGCTGCGTGAGATATCTACACACATGGTGGGGAAACGTAGTCCCAGTGTGTAAAATAGAGAATATATGCCTACCAACCGGTAATTAATCTGACCGTGGTAATCAATCAAGTGCAACATTTGGCTGGAAAAAAAATATACTTGGCAACTTACACTCACATTTCCAATTTTACACACAAGGAAAACGAGAACAGATTAAGCGATTAAGACTAAGAGCAGTGGGAGGCTAAGAAGCGAACACAGCACACACAAGTGTCACAAGATAAACAAACCTGGGTCAGTGAGTACTGTCACTGGCTTTGTTGTGTTTTGAGAGTTTAGTCCACCAGTGAACAATGGAAAGGGGCCGAGCACTCTCTCGTCACGATGAAAAAAAAAATCACACACACTAGATTAGAATATCTTATCCACTTGTCGTTATCGCCTTTATAAGACGGTCTAAAAATATGCACACACGGCTGGCCCGACATCACGATCAGCGTTACTATAATGTGTCATTCTGAGTCACTTTGTTGGTCCCCAACGATCGCCTGTCCTGGTCTTAACGCTTGAACACTCCACTCCTTTGACCCAGGACACCGGGAGGTCAAGGTGTGACAAGCGGTGTACAGGTAAAATTGTCCTCCCAAAACTGTTTTCCCATCCGAAGTAAAATTATCAAAGCCATTGGTTTTGTTGCACCGTCGTATTATTTGCATGATTTGTGTGCGTCAGCCATGCCAATAATTCAATAATAGAATCAACATAACTAGTGGTTTTTTTTTGGTTGAAATTTTGACAGGGTCTGGCTATTGTTATTTGAAATTTTGGCAGGGGTTGGCTATTGTTATTTGAAATTTTGACAGGGTCTGGCTATTGTTATTTGAAATTTTGGCAGGGGTTGGCTATTGTTATTTGAAATTTTGGCAGGGGTTGGCTATTGTTATTTGAAATTTTGGCAGGGGTTGGCTATTGTTATTTGAAATTTTGGCAGGGGTTGGCTATTGTTATTTGAAATTTTGGCAGGGGTTGGCTATTGTTATTTGAAATTTTGGCAGGGGTTGGCTATTGTTATTTGAAATTTTGGCAGGGGTTGGCTATTGTTATTTGAAATTTTGGCAGGGGTTGGCTATTGTTATTTGAAATTTTGGCAGGGTTTGGCTATTGATTTTTGAAATTTTGACAGGAATTATATTTGGAATATATTTAATATCAACACATTTTTTTTCTTTACATTAAATCTCATGTATTTCGAGATTTCAAAGAAATAATTATTTAACAACTAAAAACAAAGATTTTCGTATAAATTCTTTATATGTATTTTAATTTTTTTTTTTAAATTTAATATTAATATTCTAACGTCACACACGCTTTTACAGCGCAGGTTTATTTCATCAACTTTTCCAGAAAAAAAACAAAAGAAAACAATACGCACCAAACGCACGTGCGATATTTTTACGAATCTCATTTAGGGCAGTCATTAGGAATTTTATTTCGTGAAATTAGTGGCATCATATTTACTTCATCTTTCCGTTGAAAACAGGAAAAACTTATTTTTAGGGGTTTGGAGTGAAAATTTGATAGAAAGTTTTATAATCGTCAACGAGTCTATTTGCCAAGTTTCAGCTCGATAGGTTGACGTAAGTGGGTCAGTCAGCCGTCGGAAGATTTTGCCACACATCCACCCAGAAAGAAACGCATGAACAAAAGCGAAGTTGATCTAAAGGATTTAAAAAAGTGGAAAAGATTATTCTGGTCCAAGCACAACGCTCTTTGAGAAGAGCATATCTGATAGTTTGTATCTGGATACCCAACAGGAGATTCCAGAGAGAAATGTGTCATTCAAAGCCACATACAAATGAAGAACACAGCACAATGTCTAATTTACTTACTGTGATAGAACTGCGTTAAAAGGCTCCTTGACACGTGTGGCCGTGATCAGCGCACATTTAAAATTAATAGTTTATTAATAAATTTAAACAGACCTGCGTAAGACTATCAACAACATGAGAAGAGTGATGGGAGATTGAAGGGATGGAGGAAGGGAGGAGAGAGAGAGAGAGAGAGAGAGAGAGAGAGAGAGAGAGAGAGAGAGAGAGAGAGAGAGAGAGAGGGTGGGGGAGATACGGTGCGGTTAAAAATAAATTCAATCAAAAAATTTGATTTCGTACGTGTGTTGTTTTTGTTTTTTTTTAAAGTTTAAGCCAAGTGTTTCTATGGTCGAGCATTCATCTTTTCTAGGCAAAGGCCTTCATAGTTTTCATGTATTGTAAACTTGTATTTCTTTAAGTATTCGTAGCGCCAATTATAATTTTGTTTAAATTTTATAATTTATGAAGATAAACAATTTAAGGAAGGAGTGTGCACATCACTCAATTTAACTTTGCAGTTTTCGTTGAGGAATTCTAAGATCTAAAACATTTTTTTAAAAATTAAAGGGAGCACACTCTAAATTACATGCGATCGGGGTGTACACTACAATAGTAGCATCCCCTGAAGTGGTTCGTCCAAATTTTAATCTTGCCCGGGGACGCTGCCTGTTTGTTGTTTCTTAATACGATTTGAGTGGGGCTAATTAAAATAGAACCAATAATTTCATTAAAAAAATGTTTTCTTTAAATCTAAATAATCTAATTCTTTTAAATTCTCAGTATCGTGATCCAATCTATGTTTACTTAGTAAAACCATGATTACCACAAATGATCTGAAAGCGAAATCAAACCATTTCCTATTTTCCCTTCGCAGATACATAGTTTTGTCCAAGGGGTCGTACTCCATGCACAGAACACGATTCCCAATACGCTATCGTTGTTGTTGTTTTTTCTATTGTAGTGGCTACATTAATTAACCCCCTCCCCATAAAATGATATTTAACTAGAGCTGCTCTTATGAATTATTAAAATTCAATTCAGAATTTATGAAAGAATTGGTAAGACCTTAATATTATTGTTAGCAAATTTATTGCTAGCTTTTTTTTTTCCTCTTCATTTTCCAGCCAAATGATCCTCTTCTGCAAAAACACAGAATACATGTTAATTTATCATTGTCATTAATATTATCACGGAACCGTCTATCATCACCCTTTGTCTCTTGCCTAACCATTTTCTCTTTGTGCAATAATTGTCATCACCATTGGTCAACAAATCGGCCATTGGCAGCCCCTCAAATTTTCATTTTTTGTTGTTAAGGAGCATCACCGGTGCATCGTCTGACTATAAGAATTTATACGAATTTGTATATCCATTAGAATGAACATAAACAAATATTTACACATAGTTCAGCCAATTCATCAGCATCATCATCATGTCCCTTAGTCTTTGGACCGTTGGGGCGCCACAGATGACATGAAAACTATCCCTCTCCATTCCTATCGGTCTTCGGCACTACGCATAGCATCGCCTAGTTTTAATCCAGTCCACTCGCAAGCCACCCGTCAAATACAGCTTTGGTCACCTTCGCATGCGGAGAACAAAATTACATATTATGTTTAAAATTATATTAAAAAAAACCCAAGAACTCCCCATTATCTTGATGATGTTATAAACATGTTCTCAGAATGATCTACAAAGAAAGTCAAATGCGCAATTATTATATATATATTTATTATATTTATGTTTCAAGCACCAGTTGTTCAGGAATGATTACCTGGCACTTAAGTTTACGGTATGTATAAACACAAAATTATAGTGTTCTTTGGCCAGGTTTAACGACAATGTTAAGTAACTGAGCCATTATCAAGACAAACATTAGAAGCCATGACTGGCATTTAAATCCTTAAAAAGTCATTTGTTAAGTAACATTCACTTCATACATCACTGTAACATCAGGCAAAACATTCAATAGAGCAATTCATCTATCCTGAATGAGCAGCTTCCACAGATACATGTGAAGGGCTCAAGGGAAAAACCCAGTTATGTCAGGTTTTGAGAAAAATGATAACAAAGTTTGAAAATTACTCATAAAATTATAAAAATATTAAAATTTTAAACTATTTATTTATTGACTACGCTGCTGTTTCAGTTGGACTTATGTGTCAAATTGTTCTACTGAATGGAATGTAGCCACACGGGAGATAACTTGTAAATTTCGAAAAATTGACATCACTGGTTTTTTCCCTTTGAACTTGAACCCTTCATGTGTTAACTTGCATAGGCAAACAAAAAAAAACAACAACAAAAAAAAAAATAAATATTCAGGCTATTTCATCAGTTATCACATGTTAAAAATAAATTAAATTATTATTTGAATTAATTCTATATCCTAAATAAATTTTAGAATAAAAAAAAAAGCATACAGAGGAGGTAATTCAGGGCAAGAAAGCAGTTACTTGTTACTTCCACTACCCACAAGCAATTCTTTCTGCTCAAACATAATTAGACCCAATTGATTTAATGATATAGATTTAAAAATCATTATAAAAGAAGAAGAAGGCTGAAGACATCTAATGCTGAAATCAAAGTCAACAATAACATTTTTCAACTAGTGACTGAGATTTAAACATGGCCTCCTGTTTTGTCCCCAACTTTCTATACACTGAATATGTTTAGAGTTCTCATCCTTATTCTTTCTATACACTGAATATGTTTAGAGTTCTCATCCTTATTTTTTCTATACACCGAATATGTTGATTTCTCATCTTTATTGACTTCAGAAATATCATTCAATGGAAAATCTTTCAAAGAAATTCTTTAACTGTTTTAACATGTGTTGAGTTAAACATTGTCATGCTTTTAACATATTATCACCGATGCCCTTTCATAAAAGATCTTAACTGGCCAGATACAAATTTGCAATTAACTCAATCCCTTACAAATGTGTACAGAATTTTCTTAATTTTGTGGCATAACTTATTTATTAGTCAGAATTTTTAATCAGGCTGCCAGCATTTAAATTAAGTTGAACCTTTTTTTTAAAAAAAAACAACAAAATAATTTTAAAAAAATGAATATTAAAAAAAATATAATTTATTTCTATCTTTATTTTGACACCAAATCTGTTAAGTACAGGTTTAAATCATAGACTCAAATAAAGTAGGATTAGAATGCTCCAGAATTATACAGTAGAACAGAGAATTATACAATAATATTTAATAATAGATTATTTACAATATCAACATGTGAAATGATATTTTAAAACTAGTTTATTTACAAACATGTGTTGTGGACTCGATGAGTTTTATAATTTAAATAAATAAAATTATGTACCGGTATTTAAAAAAAAAAAAGAAATAATTTTTTAATGACATGAAATAAACAGAACAAAAAGAAATTGACAGCATCAAAATGTACACAAGAGATACAAGTAGATCTGATATCAAGACATGATACTGTGCCGTCGGCCACCGTCATAGACATGTTCTAAAACTGGCTTCAACTTCTTCAGGCCGCTCAGGTCTTGGAAGGCTCCTCTGCGGGTTACAATGGGAGAAGGGGAGGTGGGGTTGTCCAGTTTGTACTGGGCTTTGCTGGTGTATCTGTCATTATCTGAAAGTTGGAAAAAGTTTAATGACTAAGTTTAGCTTTGGTGGTTCATTATTGTTTAAATCTGAAAGCTGAAAGGTCAAATGTCAAATTTAAGCTTTGCTGGTTCATTTGTCATTATCTGAAAGTTGAAAGGTTTAAGTTTCAAAGTTTATCTTTTCTGGTTTATCTGTCATTATCTGAAATTTAAACTGTCAAGCTGAACTTTAATGCACAGAGTGAGATACTGTTTACACTCTTAAGGATTTCAAAATTTTAAAAGCAAAGAAACAAAAGATAAATTACTGATTGGCAGCTTTTGAATTTTGGGACAGTTTTGAAAAACAACAGTTTCATTTCAAACAGCTATTTTAAAAAAAAGATATAATCCCACATGCTAGAAAATGTAAGACTTACCTGATACAATAACATTGGGAATGTTGAATGGAATAGGTTTCAATTTGACTTTAATCACAGGATCTGGACTTCCTTCGTAGACGCCCCTCTGGCCTAGGTAAGGGCAGACCACTCTGGCAACAAGTTTTTCAAGCAGAAATTGATTCTCTGAGAGGAAGACATTGTCTTGTATACTCTGTGAGGGAGAAGACAGAGAGGGAGCTAGATCAACACAATTAAATTTGAAAATAATTAAGACTTTAAAAAACAATAATAACCTTACAAGAATAAAGTTGAATGAAACTGATGGATTAAAATTATTGCAAATAAGTTTCAGTACTACGAATGGTGTTATGAACAGAGAATATCTTTGGAGAAATCTAAAAGCTTCAGTTAAAAAAAAAAAAAAAAACCTCGCAAAAAAATATTTAAGAAAAACAAAAACAAAAAACCCACAAAAAATATTTAAGAAAAACAAAAACAAAAACAAAAAACCCACAAAAAAATATTTAAGAAAAACAAAAACAAAAACGCTCAAAAATATTTAAGAAAAACAAAAACAAAACACCCAAACTCAAACGCAACAGAAGATAAATAATTTTAATGGATTAATATAAACAAAACAGCAACTAACTACTAACTCAATTACAATTCAAAAACAACAACATGTATATCTGATCATCTCCCTTACCTGTAAGACTAACAACATCTGAGGTATATTCACTGGGTAGTCACCCTTGCTGACCGAATCTAAGGCCTCTGTGGAAATGAAGATTTAAAAGGTGGTACGTTTTCTACAATATGAACTCTAATTTGAACTAGCCAGTTAGTTGATTCAATTATACGAAGATAACATTGAAAGCACAAGTTAACGTGCCATCTCATATTGCACTGACCTTTGACGCTGACCTTGAGCACAACAATATTTCTGAAAGCCAGTAAGGAAAGGGAGCGAACTGTTTCTTCTTTGCTCTGAAATTGAAGAGAACATAAAAATCCTTAATTTAAGGAAGTGGTTGTAAGATTAAATATAAGATTATATCTATATAATTTATATATAAGGAAACATATTTTAATTAATTTTAGGATATGTGTTTAGTATTAAACCAAACGACCAAGGTCGGCCTTCCGTACAGACAACAACATGGGGGCGCCACCGTCTAACTGCTTCAGATAAATATTTTAAATACTAAATTCACAATTAATAAGTCTTATTTTAATGAGGAATATTATTATGTTGCAGTGGCGTAGCGAGCTAAACTCGCGCCCGGGGCACAATACCTTTTTAGCGCCCCCCCCCTATTCGAAAACCTTACAATATTATATGTAAAATATATCATTTGGCGCCCCTTTGTGAGTAGCGCCCGGGGCATGATGCCCCCTTACCCCCCGCTCGCTACGCCACTGTTATGTTGATCGACTCTTCGATATATTCCTCTTTACCACCGACACCACATGACTTAAGGGTATATTAGCTATTTAACTGAAATAATTTGAAATGTACACATTTCAAAATCTGAACTTCGTAAAAAAAATTAAACTTTGAAAACTTTGGTGGCTTTAAAAAAAAAAAATTGATAATAATAAATTTAGTGGCATAATAATGATTAGACTGACGAACAAGGCGCCATGCTCAGGAAAATTAGGACAGGGGGAAAGCTTGAAAATGCCGGCCATCGTAGGATACCTATACAAGAAATATAAATAATTTTAAGTTTAAAACAAAAGCGGTTGCCCAGAGTTTGGTTAGATATTGAGATTACAGTCTGGAATAGTCCAAGCCGGCCGACGTTTGAAAACAGAAATATCATTTGTGAAATGCTAATGCAGGAAACAGAGCCGCGCAGAGGATTTTTTGGGCCCTTAGCAAATCCTAATTTTGGGAAACCTGGCCTCTTGGGTCGACGGGTACCCGGGCTGTTGCTTTTTTTTCTAATTTTTGACAGCGCTAGTGTTAAGCGCCAATAACTTCTAGGCCAGGCCTGCACAACCAAACACGTAAGGCGGGCCATAATACTTTATGAAAAAACGTGTGCGGGCCAAATGAAAATAGGACAGGACTTGTGCGGGCCAAAAGTAAATAGGACAGGACTTGTGCGGGCCAAAAGTAAATAGGACAGGACTTATGCGGACCAAAAGAAAATAGGACAGCGGGGAAAGATATTAAGAAAATAATAAGAATAAAGAATTTTTCGTTACTTCGCGGGTCGCCAAGTAAGTGCTGGCGGGCCGCATGCATCCTGCGGGCCGTATGTTGTGCAGGCCTGTTCTAGAGGACCGACCTGACATTTTTGGCGGCCTGCACTCGCTGTTTAAAATAAAATACCGGCACCGGTACCGATATCACATAGGTCAGAATATATGTTTACACCTTCTACTTGAATTTCAAAGGCGGAGTAAATAGCAATTCATTCCTAACAATGAGCTTAAAGAACTATTCATACTAGTCTAAAGGGTAAGCAAATTATTTTAGGACACTATTGGCAATGTAATTAAGAATGAATGATATTCAAACACTATCAAACTGGTGACGACATGCAGCTTACCAATGATGAGGACAAGGGGTAGAGAATGGCTTGCAGAACTGGTAAAATTTCTCTGAAAAAATAGTCCCACGTTTCACCCAATTGTTTTAGCAGCTCGAGACCTGAAATTGAATACAAATCAATACTTAACAAAAAAAAGTCCCATTAAAGCGAATGATTTTTTCCAGGAGAAATCTGATCTGACTGTAATGATCTTGTTGATCTGACTGTAATGATCTTGTTGACCTGACTGTAATGATCTTGTTGATCTGACTGTAATGATCTTGTTGATCTGACTGTAATGATCTTGTTGATCTGACTGTAATGATCTTGTTGATCTGACTGTAATGATCTTGTTGATCTGACTGTAATGATCTAGTTGTTTAACACTTGGAAGTCAGTACAGATTTTATAACAGCCAAGTGGGATGAATAATCAAAAGGGACACATTAGGTGTGTCTGGGGAACATTTTGTGCGTCTGAGACAAATTTGGTGTGTCTGGGCACATTTTGTGTTTCTGGGATATTCCACTAGATCCTTGAATATTGCGCTAGATACCCGTTTCGATGTCAGAAAATGCCAGAAAAAAAAAGAAACAATGGGAGGAAAAAAAACAATGTGATTCACCCTTGTGAAACTGACAGCTCAAAATAACTTCGACTATTTTTAAATGTACACCAATTAAGTGCGGGTGATATTTAGAGCCTACCAATATGTTTACACATCTCTAGCTTCCCCTATGAAGAAAAGAATACACAACGTCTAGCAAAGTACAATGACGACATGACGTCATCAACAGTGGCGTAGCGAGGGGGGGGGCAAGGGGGGCATCATGCCCCTGGCGCTACTCACAAAGGGGCGCCAAATGGTATATTTTACATATAATATTGTATGGTTTTCAAATGGGGGGGGGGGGGGCGCTAAAAATGTATTGTGCCCCGGGCGCGAGTTAAGCTCGCTACGGCACTGGTCATCAAGTCCCTAAATAAAGACGACTTTTTCCCAGGAATATAATAATGGCATGACATTTACAGTCAGCTAGCTATGTTTAGTGAACGGTTGCGGGAGTGAACGGTTTGTGGGGGGGGGGGGGACGACTGCTGAACGTGGCCAGGGAGAGGTCAACAATAACAAGGTCAAAAAATATCAAGGCCAGACCTCTGGAAAAATGCGTCCAATAAACGGGCGTTAATTCCGTTGTTGAACAGAAAACCAGACAAATAATTTATCTCCCTCCACACTGGGCGGCAGATACAATTAAAGTAAATATATTTGGCACGGTTACCGGAATTTTGATCGAAAGAAATTTCGTCGACGGAAAATTGATCGACGGAAATTTGATCGAACGGAAATTTGGTCGAATCTTTTTTTCAGTTTAGACGTTAAAATTTTCGTCAAATTTTAACTATAAACTAAAAAAAAAGATTTGACCAAATTTCCGTTCGATCAAATTTCCGTCGATCAATTTTCCGTCGACGAAATTTCTTTCGATCAAATTTCCGGATACGCTTTGGCACATACATACCGTATTCAAAATTTAGGATCCTCGGATGGTGATGTAAAAAAAACAACCATCAATGTTGATCTGGATTCTCCGGCTAGCTTAAATAAGGTTAGGTTCACCCCGGGGGGAGGAAGGGGGCGAGAATTTCGTCTCCCTCTTCCACGAAAAAACACTTTTGCCAAATTGCTATATGGAACGACGGGAGCCAAGAATTGACCAAACAGTCTCTCAGATTTAGTTAGCTTGTCTTGAAATGTGTTTGCCGACCCAGAATGTGCGTCTTTAGTAAACAAGTTTGAACAGCAGGTCAGGGCAAATCATGCCCGAGTGAGGGGGGGATCCATATATTGCATACGCCCTGAGAGGGGAGGAGGGGGGTTTTGATTTAAGGAGTTTTTGCAAATAGGGTGGGGGCATGTGGTGAAGAGGGGGGGGGAGTTCGGCCTGATGCAAAAATAAAGAAAGGGGGGGGGTATCCTTTGTGAAAAGGTTTGAGAAGGACATTTTTATTTTTAAAGGAGGGCATTTAAAAATAAATTTAAAATATAAAGTTTATTATTGAGTAAACCAATAACTAGGCCTACTTTTAAAAAAAACACTATTTTATGACACTATTGGCAATGTAATTAAGACACTAATTGTGCATTTAAACTTATTTCTCAGAGCTAGCTATTTTCTTCTTTTTTAAAAATAATTTTTCTTTTTTAAAAAAAAAAAAATTTTTTTTTTAGTTTCTTAAGAGGCAACTATAAAAATTGGAGCATTTCATAATAATAAAAATGTATTGTGTGAGTGTTATCACCCTCACGAAACTCTATTCTGCTCATCGGTCTACTGAGAGTTTATCAGCGACAGACCAAAAAAAATTTAAAAAGCAACAACGGAAAAACGCCACGTTTTAATTATGAGAAGGAATGCAAAATTAGAATTCAGACATGTTCAGTAATTCCGAGTAAACCACCAAAGCTGCGGCAAGATATGTCAAGTGCCGTCCATTGCCTATGACCTTTGAAGAACGTAATCATTGTTGTCATTGGCTTTGACGAATGACGTCAGGTTGCAAATCGGTCGAACAGTTTCACGTTATCGATGATAACACGTCTTTTTTTAAATGGCTGCGACTATTCGTACCATTAAGTTTAATGGGACCAGGGTGCGAATGGCGGCGCTGCGTGTCCAGGTACGTTTTGAGTTATGATACTCGGATGTCATTTGTTGTAGTTTATGTATAGTTAAACTGAAGAATTAAGTTCAAAAACATAAAGTCCATTCAATTATCTTTCCTTTGATACCTCATCTTATCTTACAAATCCAACAATAATATTTTTAAAAGTTTTTTAATCCCAACCTCTCACTTCTGGTACCCGGGTACGAATAGCCACTTCGTTTTAAATCCTTTATATTAACTTAGCTTTTGTTTGTAGGTAGCTAGCTGGCTTACTGACTTACTGGCTGTGTGGCACAATCTTCGGACGGCTAACTAGCCCACTTCCCGTCAAGCTATCATCCTGCAACTTGGCACATAGACCCGTAGGCAATGGCAACACATTCTATAGAATTTTCAGCCCCACCGCCCACACAATCCGAACGCCCAAAAATCCGTTTGTCCGGTTTTACAAGGTGAAGATAAAATGAAAGTCCAGATAATTGCGCTTAATGAGATTCTCTTTAACAAAAATATCGCAAGTGCGATTCGCAATATTTTCTTTTGTTTCTCTGAAATAGTTGGTGAAATAAATCTGCGGCGTAACAGCGGGTGTATCATTGAAATATCAATATAGTTCACGGGCGTGAAAATATGTGCGGTTGCGAGCCTTGGAAAAAAAAAGGGGGGGGGGGGTTGTCAACTATTGAGATTCTTATAAAGTGCGTTATTTGAATGCGTGTGTTGTAAAAATTGTTGCCCCACAGGCATTGGTATTACATTTTATAAAAGATTTATACGAAAAAAAATAGCTCTTATTAATAGAGCGTTAGAGAGTTCTTGGGTGCAGCCGTGTGACAACAGCAATGGCCTTTACGTGTTGTTTGAGTTGAAACAACACTTTTACTTTTTAGACTGAAAAAACACTTTTATTTAAAGGTTGATGAATTTTATATTAATATTTGAAAAAGGAGGACACGCCATGTTCTCGGATACCATCTGGGAACCACAGCCTCGGGAGCATTGGTATTTATTTAGGAATGCACCATTTCTGCCAAAAATTATCCTGAATTAGGAGCACAATTTCTGCCAATAAGTATCCTGAATTAGGAGCACAATTTCTGCCAATAAGTATCCTGAATTATGAGCACAATTTCTGCCAATAATTATCCTGAATTAGGAGCACAATTTCTGCCAATAAGTATCCTGAATTATGAGCACAATTTCTGCCAATAATTATCCTGAATTAGGAGCACAATTTCTGCCAATAATTATCCTGAATTAGGAGCACAATTTCTGCCAATAATTATCCTGAATTAGGAGCACAATTTCTGCCAATAATTATCCTGAATTAGCAGGGCCGGGTTTACAGACAGGCCGACTAAGCTGTGGCCTAGGGGCCCCGCGTAATAAGGGGCCCCAAAATTGGGAGTAGTGTATAAAAAAAAATTATTTTTGAATTAAAAAAAACTTAGCAATTATTTTTTATTATCCAAAATGGGGCCTCAAATATTTTTTTGGCCTAGGGCCTCTAAAATTGTAAATCCGGCCTCGTGAATTAGGACAGTCCTTACGTGGTAAAAATCAGTTAAATCAAAACACACACAGAGGCAGACACACACGCCCACACACACACACACACAGAGAAGACAAGACAGTAAAACAACTCGCCTTGCTCGTTTTTGATTTTCTCCCTGAGAATGATCATCCCCTTCCTCAACAATTGATCCTGAAACAAAACGGCTATGGGTTACCATATCATAGACATAAGACTGACTTGGTGTTACCATATCATAGACATAAGACTGACTTGGTGTTACCATATCATAGACATAAGACTGACTTGGTGTTACCATATCATAGACATAAGACTGACTTGGTGTTACCATATCATAGACATAAGACTGACTTGGTGTTACCATATCATAGACATAAGACTGACTTGGTGTTACCATCTCATACACATAAGACTGACTTGGTGTTACCATATCATACACATAAGACTGACTTGGTGTTACCATCTCATACACATAAGACTGACTTGGTGTTACCATATCATACACATAAGACTGACTTGGTGTTACCATATCATACACATAAGACTGACTCGGTGTTACCATATCATACACATAAGACTGACTCGGTGTTACCATATCATACACATGAGACTGACTTGGTGTTACCATCTCATACACATAAGACTGACTTGGTGTTACCATCTCATACACATAAGACTGACTTGGTGTTACCATCTCATAGACATAAGACTGACTTGGTGTTACCATATCATACACATAAGACTGACTTGGTGTTACCATCTCATACACATAAGACTGACTTGGTGTTACCATATCATACACATAAGACTGACTTGGTGTTACCATCTCATACACATAAGACTGACTTGGTGTTACCATATCATACACATAAGACTGACTTGGTGTTACCATATCATACACATAAGACTGACTCGGTGTTACCATATCATACACATGAGACTGACTTGGTGTTACCATCTCATACACATAAGACTGACTTGGTGTTACCATCTCATACACATAAGACTGACTTGGTGTTACCATCTCATAGACATAAGACTGACTTGGTGTTACCATATCATACACATAAGACTGACTTGGTGTTACCATCTCATACACATAAGACTGACTTGGTGTTACCATCTCATACACATAAGACTGACTTGGTGTTACCATATCATACACATAAGACTGACTTGGTGTTACCATCTCATACACATAAGACTGACTCGGTGTTACCATATCATACACATAAGACTGACTTGGTGTTACCATCTCATACACATAAGACTGACTTGGTGTTACCATATCATACACATAAGACTGACTCGGTGTTACCATATCATACACATGAGACTGACTTGGTGTTACCATCTCATACACATAAGACTGACTTGGTGTTACCATCTCATACACATAAGACTGACTTGGTGTTACCATCTCATAGACATAAGACTGACTTGGTGTTACCATATCATACACATAAGACTGACTTGGTGTTACCATCTCATACACATAAGACTGACTTGGTGTTACCATATCATACACATAAGACTGACTTGGTGTTACCATCTCATACACATAAGACTGACTTGGTGTTACCATATCATACACATAAGACTGACTTGGTGTTACCATATCATACACATAAGACTGACTCGGTGTTACCATATCATACACATGAGACTGACTTGGTGTTACCATCTCATACACATAAGACTGACTTGGTGTTACCATCTCATACACATAAGACTGACTTGGTGTTACCATCTCATAGACATAAGACTGACTTGGTGTTACCATATCATACACATAAGACTGACTTGGTGTTACCATCTCATACACATAAGACTGACTTGGTGCTACCATATCATACACATAAGACTGACTTGGTGCTACCATATCATACACATAAGACTGACTTGGTGTTACCATCTCATACACATAAGACTGACTTGGTGTTACCATATCATACACATAAGACTGACTTGGTGTTACCATCTCATACACATAAGACTGACTTGGTGCTACCATATCATACACATAAGACTGACTTGGTGCTACCATATCATACACATAAGACTGACTTGGTGCTACCATATCATACACATAAGACTGACTTGGTGTTACCATATCATACACATAAGACTGACTTGGTGTTACCATATCATACACATAAGACTGACTTGGTGCTACCATATCATACACATAAGACTGACTTGGTGCTACCATATCATACACATAAGACTGACTTGGTGCTACCATATCATACACATAAGACTGACTTGGTGCTACCATATCATACACATAAGACTGACTTGGTGCTACCATATCATACACATAAGACTGACTTGGTGCTACCATATCATACACATAAGACTGACTTGGTGTTACCATCTCATACACATAAGACTGACTTGGTGTTACCATATCATACACATAAGACTGACTTGGTGTTACCATCTCATACACATAAGACTGACTTGGTGCTACCATATCATACACATAAGACTGACTTGGTGCTACCATATCATACACATAAGACTGACTTGGTGCTACCATATCATACACATAAGACTGACTTGGTGTTACCATATCATACACATAAGACTGACTTGGTGCTACCATATCATACACATAAGACTGACTTGGTGTTACCATATCATACACATAAGACTGACTTGGTGCTACCATATCATACACATAAGACTGACTTGGTGCTACCATATCATACACATAAGACTGACTTGGTGTTACCATCTCATACACATAAGACTGACTTGGTGTTACCATATCATACACATAAGACTGACTTGGTGTTACCATCTCATACACATAAGACTGACTTGGTGCTACCATATCATACACATAAGACTGACTTGGTGCTACCATATCATACACATAAGACTGACTTGGTGCTACCATATCATACACATAAGACTGACTTGGTGTTACCATATCATACACATAAGACTGACTTGGTGTTACCATATCATACACATAAGACTGACTTGGTGCTACCATATCATACACATAAGACTGACTTGGTGCTACCATATCATACACATAAGACTGACTTGGTGCTACCATATCATACACATAAGACTGACTTGGTGCTACCATATCATACACATAAGACTGACTTGGTGCTACCATATCATACACATAAGACTGACTTGGTGCTACCATATCATACACATAAGACTGACTTGGTGTTACCATCTCATACACATAAGACTGACTTGGTGTTACCATATCATACACATAAGACTGACTTGGTGTTACCATCTCATACACATAAGACTGACTTGGTGCTACCATATCATACACATAAGACTGACTTGGTGCTACCATATCATACACATAAGACTGACTTGGTGCTACCATATCATACACATAAGACTGACTTGGTGTTACCATATCATACACATAAGACTGACTTGGTGTTACCATATCATACACATAAGACTGACTTGGTGCTACCATATCATACACATAAGACTGACTTGGTGCTACCATATCATACACATAAGACTGACTTGGTGCTACCATATCATACACATAAGACTGACTTGGTGCTACCATATCATACACATAAGACTGACTTGGTGCTACCATATCATACACATAAGACTGACTTGGTGCTACCATATCATACACATAAGACTGACTTGGTGTTACCATATCATACACATAAGACTGACTTGGTGCTACCATATCATACACATAAGACTGACTTGGTGCTACCATATCATACACATAAGACTGACTTGGTGTTACCATATCATACACATAAGACTGACTTGGTGCTACCATATCATACACATAAGACTGACTCGGTGCTACCATATCATACACATAAGACTGACTTGGTGCTACCATCTCATACACATAAGACTGACTTGGTGCTACCATATCATACACATAAGACTGACTTGGTGCTACCATCTCATACACATAAGACTGACTTGGTGCTACCATATCATACACATAAGACTGACTTGGTGCTACCATATCATACACATAAGACTGACTTGGTGCTACCATATCATACACATAAGACTGACTTGGTGCTACCATATCATACACATAAGACTGACTTGGTGCTACCATATCATTCACATATACATATAAACCCCCGGTAATCAATTATTAAAGTTAAAAAAAAATATAATTCTAATTGTAGCCATATGAAAATTTTATTCACCAAAAAAAAAAAAAAAAAAAAATCGTTTACCTTGTAATACTCATGAACTAGACCGCCAGCCTCTGAGTTGATGAGAAACCTGAAGTCAATATGTTGAGAGATTTGTTAACAAATGAGAAACCTGAAGTCAATAAGTTGAGAGCTTTGTTAACAAATGAGAAATCTGAAGTCAATATGTTGAGAGATTTGTTAACAAATGAGAAACCTGAAGTCAATATGTTGAGAGATTTGTTAACAAATGAGAAACCTGAAGTCAATAAGTTGAGAGATTTGTTAACAAATGAGAAACCTGAAGTCAATATGTTGAGAGATTTGTTAACAAATGAGAAACCTGAAGTCAATATGTTGAGAGATTTGTTAACAAATGAGAAACCTGAAGTCAATAAGTTTAAGGATTGGTTAACAAATGAGAAACCTGAAGTCAATATGTTGAGAGATTTGTTAACAAATGAGAAACCTGAAGTCAATATGTTGAGAGATTTGTTAACAAATGAGAAACCTGAAGTCAATATGTTGAGAGATTTGTTAACAAATGAGAAACCTGAAGTCAATAAGTTTAAGGATTGGTTAACAAATGAGAAACCTGAAGTCAATATGTTGAGAGATTTGTTAACAAATGAGAAACATGAAGTCAATAAGTTGAGAGATTTGTTAACAAATGAGAAACCTGAAGTCAATATGTTGATAGATTTGTTAACAAATGAGAAACCTGAAGTCAATATGTTGAGAGATTTGTTAACAAATGAGAAACCTGAAGTCAATAAGTTGAGAGATTTGTTAACAAATGAGAAACCTGAAGTCAATTAGTTGAGAGATTTGTTAACAAATGAGAAACCTGAAGTCAATAAGTTGAGAGATTTGTTAACAAATGAGAAACCTGAAGTCAATAAGTTGAGAGATTTGTTAACAAATGAGAAACCTAAAGTCAATAAGTTGAGAGATTTGTTAACAAATGAGAAACCTGAAGTCAATAAGTTGAGAGATTTGTTAACAAATTAGAAACCTGAAGTCAATAAGTTGAGAGATTTGTTAACAAAGTATTTAATTCACATTTTGTTTTAAATGTCATAGTAGGCGACGGCTAGGAATGACAAAGTGCAAATAAAATGATTTTGATAAGTGACCTTTTCGTACTTGATGATCGAAGCAAAAAAAGAGATGCAATAAAACATAAAGAAGCAACCATTTCAAAAATAAAATAAGATGAAAAGTGGGGCCTTTTTTTAAAAGCAGCCTTGCTTTATTTTTAAACGTATTTTTTTCCATTGTCCCTGCTGCTAACCTTTCTTTTATCACGTATTTATTTCAGCGGAAGCCATGCAGATTTTCATAGTTGGGTAGTCAAATATCGACCTAATTCGATGGTTTAAACCCAACTTTTAAAATGTGTACCAATTTTTCGCTCTTCAGCGTCTTGCGAAATGCAGGTATGAGCGTTTGAGTGTCTTTGCTGAAGTGAAATACATTCATGTAAACTGGATCCATTAACATCGCCCCAACACTAACATATTAACTACAACCGAAGAACACCCAGCTCGCTGCTCTTTGATTGGTTTCTCCCCAACCCTACCACCTTCGATACCCTACCAACTTAAATACCCCCATCTTAAAAACCATACCATCTTAAATACCCTACCACCATAAATACCATGCAACATTAAATACCATACCACCGCCTTATATACCCCAGTTACCAACCTGACGTGTTCCTGCAGAACTCCCAGCTCGTTGTCTTTGAGTGGTTTCCTCTGAAACAAGTGGATGATGGCGCTGGATATTCTGGGGATCAAAGAGAGGTAACTCCCTAACATCAAGAATGTTATTTTCGTGTTTTCTCCTCTTCCGCCTCTGTTATGTTTACACGCAATTTGCTTAGAGGATCATAAACGGTCTCCCATTTCATTCATAAACTATTCAAGTTTTACATTAACTCTTAAATTGCTTAGGGAAATACCAAAGTTTTTGGTCTTTCTTTGATTACAGAGAACCGATTTCTGGTTGTCTTAAAAAGCACGATTGACAATATACATTTGTTTACTGATAAGCATCCTTCATATAAACGGCATAATATTAGAATATATATGGTCTGTATTGGGATAGCTTCTTTGGTATGCAGTAGGGATATTTATAGAATAATCTAAATCAGGGTTTCTCAACCTGGAATGATCGCACCCCCCAGGGGATGCGAGGTGGCATTTCAAGGTGTGCGAGATAGTGTGGTTATAAGAAAAGAGAACCAGTTTGCTTTCTAAGTTATACTATAAACACAATTTTTATAAGCTCTACAATTGTCTTTGGGATTCAGTCCAAAAAAAAATTAGTGATACATTTTTGTTACCATTTTAAAATACGTTTTAATTTATTTTTTTAGGTCTTGCGAGACGCGGTCTTGCAATTTGGAGGGGCGATAAATATTAAAAAAGGTTATTAAACCCTGATCTATTTGAACCCTGAAAGCGCAGCAAGGGTGACTCAACTGTCAGTAACTGAAATACCCACTTCGTCCCTTAAGTTACTGCAAATGTATGTAAAGCATGAAGGTGTAAAACGACATTTTGAGGACCACTCTTTAAACAAAAAATGTCTGCTAACAGAGGTGCACCATTGCCGTAAAAAATGGTAATGTTAATTATTACAGTTACAATAGATTTTTGTTACCAGTTCGAATCGGTGGCGTATGGCTTTGAGAGAAAAGTAGGGCAGCCATGTTTGTAGTTCAGATAATGAATCATTTACTGTTATGTCGTATGTTTCTTCAATAAATGGTCACCGATAGACGATGCTGGGCGCAAAAGTTGCCCCTTCCCCTTCACCACATTCAAATACCTCTGGATCCGGCACCGATATTCCAGTAGTAGATAGGGCTCATAATTGAATAGCAAGAAAATATGGAGGGGAAAAAACGGAAGTGCAGGGTCTCTAGGCAACATTTTGGCGTGTTCTCCGGATATCACAGCATCAATTCCAGGAACAAATGGAGCTGATATCGATCTTTACTTGACTTTTTGGTTTGTTTCACCAACCTGCGTGATTGAAACAAGGGCTGCCCTAACAGGCGGTCAGCGAAGCCTCATGCTGTGGTCTGTTACACGCTGTCCTAACAGGAGGTCAGCGAAGCCTCATGCCGTGGTCTGTTACACGCTGTCCTAACAGGAAGTCAGGCAAACCACATGCTGTGCTCTGTTCCGCGCTGTCCTAACATTCATCCGGCCCGCCGACGGTACTTGAACTTGCTTGTAAGTATTGTACAGAATGGTTATCCGGCCCGCCGTGAAAAAAGTTTGGCGACCCCTGATCTAGGCTATATGACATATGTTTCTTTATTGAAAAAAAAACATTGTCGCTTATTTCATCCGCTTTCTCTCTGCAACTCCATTACTACTACTAAACCATAACACCCAACAACGTCATCTTCCATACCCAAATACATCAAGAATACCAAGCACATAGCAACAGCTACACAAATAATCTCCACAAAAAAACCACGAACAAGAACAAATCATTAACACACGGTCAACTTTGCTACACGTTATATAATTCGATATCTTGTTTTTTAGACCTACGTTTTCCATATATCCGTTTTGAGCATGCGTCCATCAAAGGTGCTGAGACGCGTGATCTCGTTTGTTGGGTTCAGTGATTTCCTCTCCATCGTCATGGAAAGTAAACACTCTCATTGTCCTTCATGGACAGGATATCGTAGAGACACAGCTAATGAGTTCGGCCTAATCACACATCGATCGCGGCAGGATATCGGCCACATTAAGATATCTGTGTTGTATTTTGATAACATAGGTACTTGGGCTTCAAATAACTCTAGTTATGAAAGCCTACCTAGCTGTTCAAATACATGGATATTTTAAGGTTGATGGACATTACTACAGGGGCGCATACAGTATTAGGAGACCAGGAGTTGAAATTTTAAAGCGGTACCTATTTCTTGAAGTATGTCAATTCTATATATTGCCATAAATTTTATTATTTTTTCTACAATTTTAAACTATATGGTCATGTTTAAAATATATCCCAATTTTAAAAAAATGGTAACACAAGGTTTGCCACTCAAATTCTGCTTTATAACAATACTATTACTAAAAAAATGCATCCTCCTGTATACTGTATCACAATTTTTAAAAATATTTGGCTGTTGAATGTTTGTATGATTATAGCTTTTAACTAGTTCCCCATGTCTTGTCATATTTTCATTTTTCCTGCACGAAGCGGAAGGCTCGTAGCCTAAACATTTTTATCTTTTGTCTTGTCTTTTGATTCAAGCTTCCACACACGGCTTGAACGCGGTCCTTCATTTATTATCATTCATCATCCTTATATAATCATCAATATCAAATATTAGAAAGTAAAATATAGAGCGAAGTTACGGTGTCACTGTTTTAAATGAATGAAGAAACCAGAAACAATTTTTATACATAGCAATGTTTTTATACAATATCTATACAACTATCCCAAGGGTGAGGTTACAGATCTCACCTCCCCCCCCCCACCCAAAATGGGTTACTCCGTCCATCACGTAACTTATCTACGCCCCTGCTGTCAACCTCCATGTTATCAGGTTGAGCTGAGTGTGACCGGCCCTGAACCAATCAATTTGTTCTACGAGATTAGGGGTTACAGACACTCATTGAAGTTGAACACATCAGGCTCTTTATGTGAGAAGAGACAGCTATCACTACCAGGGATCTGCAGCAGAGCTCGGAAACGGAGCTCGCAGAAGGGTCTTTTTCGTCAGGAGCTTCAGCTGGAGCTAGTAACATTTATTACTGCTCAGAGCTCCAACATTTTAATGAATTAATATTAATTAAAAAAATATTTTTAAAAAAAATTCAAATTTATACTTTTTAATTGTTTTTATTTATTTATTAAAATTGATGCACCACTCGTCTACCAGCTGTGTTGCCAGCACATGCATTTCTCATGCCTTGTTGATAAGGTGGGTTAGCGACAATAACAAACACATTTCATTAAAAAGTTAACCACCCATTAGCCACCACTTAACCACCCATTAACCGTAGCTCGAAGTGGGAACCGTAGCTGGAGCTAACAACAATTGGCTAATGTGCTGTTGTGGTCCCCTTATTTGGAGTCACTTCCCTTTGTTTATGATAGATTTAGGGTTCGGGTTAGGGTGAGCGACAGAGGGACCAGTAGCGTGCAATAACCCAACAATTTATCCAGAGCGGAGCTGGAGCACAGTCTGCCAAACAAAGTGAAAGGCTGCTGGAATTCCCTGATTACATTTTTTAAATTTAAAAAAAAAAAAAAAAAAAAAAAAAAAAGAAGAAGAGTTTAAAGTCACTCGAAAGCGGAAAACGAATTTCTTAAAATTTCTGTAAATTCGTTTAGCCAAGAAATGAGGCGCAGAAGGGGAGTAAGGCACTATGTATGTGACGCCAACGTATTCATATTAAATGTAGAAGAAACATACATTTAGCTTTGTCTTATTTCTTTCTAATTATTGAACATATTTTCTCATATCCTAGCTTGTCAATCATGTCATAGGTTGCAGAGGCGTAGCTAAGGGGGGCATGGGGGGACAGATGTCCCTGGGTGCCAAACACTCTAGCTACGCCTCTGCTGGGTTGTTACTTTGGTCCTATGTTTCTTTATGTCCTAGAAGGTTTCTTATGTCATAGGTTGCTGCTTATGTCCCAGGTTGTTACTTATGTCCTATATACCATTACTATGTCCTAGATGGTGACTTACGTCCCATGCCGTTACTATGTCCTAAGCTGTTACTTGTGTCCTGGGTTGTTACTTATGTCCTAAGTCGGTACTATTTTGGTACTAGACTGTTATTAGATAGCACTGGGCTGATACTACAAGGGTCAAAAGTGGTACAAGGTTGGTCAAAGGTTGGCACTAGGTTGGTACTCACGTCTGTAATATTTCTGTACGCGAAGACGCCTCTGTGGGGGACAGAGAAGAACAAAATGGCGGCAGTGCAGACCCCCGCCTGTGTCCTCTAGCTGCCCAGCTTCCAAGTTCTACACTCGCCAAGCTGTGCCTGGAATAAAAAAACAATGATACTTTGTGAGACAGTCAGGCCCAGGACACAGTTATAGGAATTTAATAGGACACACTCGAAGTTATCGAAAAGGACACATTTATAGGAATTTAATAGGACACACTTGAAGTTACAGAAAAGGACACATTTATAAGAATTTAACAGGACACACTTGAGTGTATCGAAAATGACACAGTTATAGGAATTTAATAGGACACACATGAAGGTGTCGAAAGGGACACAGTTATAGGAATTTAATAGGACACACTTGAATGTATCGAATAGGACACATTTACAGTTCAAATAAGCGTATGGTGAGTAAATTAGGTTGTATCCCACACATACATAGGTTGTATCACACACATAAATGTATTGTATCACACATATACATATGTTGTATCACACACATAAATTTATTGTATCACACACATACATAGGTTGCATCACACACATAAATTTATTGTATCACACACATATATAGATTGTATCACACACATACATAGGTTGTATCACACACATACATTTATTGTATCACAAACATACATATGTTGTATCACACACATAACTTTATTGTATCACACACATACATAGGCTGTATCCCTCAAATACATAGTTAGTATCCCACATGTACATGGGTTGCATCCCACTCAAAGGTTGTATCCCACAAATACAAGGGTTGTATCCCACACATACAAGGGTTGCATCCCACACATACAAGGGTTGTATCCCACACATACAAGGGTATAAATCTAAACAAACACGTCTGCAAATAATTTTCTAATGAAAAGATCACGTGTTATTATTTTGCGGGGTTAATTAAAAACGTTTACAACAACAGAAGGTTGTTGAGAGGGGAGATAACGGGGGTTAGAGTGAAAGGGGGGAAGGGGGTAGTCATTTGATATTTCATAACAGGAAACAAAACGGCTTTAAAATTAAAATATTTTGAAATATAACACAGTGGAATAATAAAATGGGGCGATCCTCCACAGGAGGCTCATTTTCCCTTTTATTTAAGAGAAAAAAGTGTTTGTGAGGAAGGTCGGGGGGTTGGGGGGGGGGGGCATTTCGGCCAACTCCAGAGTTTTCTTTTTCATGGCAAGGGGGTCATCACAAATCTTGCCTCTCCCCCAGGTGGGACTAATCCTTGCTACTACGAGTAGAATTCTACCAGACGTTTTTTTGTATATTGACCAAGTCCAAGTTCAGATAGCACGATATAGTTTAAAGTGTTTAACACTAATATTCAATACATTAAGAAATTGAACCTCAACGGCGCTAGAAACAAAAAGAAAAAAAAACATTAAAAAAATAATAGCTTCACGTTATGCCAATGAAGACTGTGTTCCGAGGACTTTCATCTTGTAGGAGAATTAAAAAAAAAAAGATGTTCACACACTTGCATTGACAACCTTTTGTCTGAACAATAAAGACCCCAAACAAAACAAAAACATGTTTGTAAACGGCACAATGTGAATAGGAGTAGCAACCGGGTTGTTAGGGCTGAAGGGAAGATCGATGTCTGCCAATAGATCAATCTTACAACTCATTAAAGGGGAGACACCGTGATGTTTACTTGTGTGGCGGTGGAAAACGTGGGAGTGTTTTGCTTTGAAATATAAGACTGGAAACTGGACCCCCAGAAAATAATTAAAAAATATAAATTTAATGCGTATCATAATATATTAAAGACTGCGGGTTGGGTAATGGGGAAACGGGAAACGCGAGGGTAAGGGGAAACTTGAAAGAAGCCGAACCAAAACACCGATCGCGTCGGCAAAAAGCCGTCGTCAGTGGGAAAAAAACCCAGTAAAAATAAAGAATGGAAAAATTGAGAAGGAAAAAAAAGGAGAAAAAAAACCAAACAAAAAAAACTGGAAGTAAACTAGGGAAATAATTTTGAGTTAAAAACAAAATAAAAACAAACAATTCGAGTTTCTTTCAATGTGGAATGAAAAAAAACAACAAAAAAAAAAAAAACATCACAATATTTATTCCACTTTTTACTCCTGAAAATATATTAATGCGTTATTCGAATGATCTTCTGGCCAAAAACACACGATTCTGACTTGATGCTTCAAATTTGCAGGTGTGCTATGAATTCCCAGAAACGATCAGATCGCTATGTTCATGACCAAGACTGTAATACAGTTCGATTTTATCAACTCGCGATAAAACGTTCACCATGACATTGCACACACAAAAGTATTTTGGTCGGTAAATTCACTCGACACCGTATGGTGTATAATTAATTTAATTACAAACACAAACAAATACACGTCCTAAAAACAATGTTTTTTTTTTTTTTTTCTTTTTTTTAATATTCCTTTTCAATGTATTGTTTTACTTACCGCCAATCGAACGAAAACCTGGACCTTCTGACCTTCAACACGAACCTTAGTTCCATTTTACTTCCGGTGATCACCATGCTTCAGTTTTATTGGTCGGTGATGTTCAGTTATATAGACTTTTCAATAACTTTTGCGATGTCATTGTTGCTCATGTGCTTACTCATTGTAGTTTAAAGTACACTATAACGGAAAAAAACAACACGCACAAAAGTCCCACGCACAGCTGGTATGTTAACGGTCATCTACAGATAAACATGTGAACATCTTCAGGCGGGTAACTAACATGTCTGTCTAAGTTTTTTTTATGTATGTAAAACAAATGAAAGCATAGAGCAGGTACAAAACTCCACAAAAGGACACATAAATACTTCTATCACTCATCCTATCCATTTCGTTATAAGAGTGTTGGACTGCGATAAAGCTTGTTAATTAGACTAATGAGACACAATTTGCGTACCGGTACCGGTAAATAAAACAATGTGGGTTAAGCTTTTATGATGACTTAGAATATAAATATACACTTTTCGGCAAATGCCTTCATCGGTACAATACTAAAACATTCATAGAAGTATAGATTGAATTTTGCCCAATGTTATATTCTTTTCTTTCATCTTTAGCTTGGATGTAATCATACATACATACATATATAAATGTATGTTTCAATATGAATGTTTTTCTTTAATTACTTGTCGTACTGATGAAGGCATTTGCCGAAACGTTAGAAGTTGTATTCTGTGTAATCATTATTAATCCCATAAATTATAGGAGCCAGAATGATCAATACATTGATCTCGGGCCCTCAAAATATAGGAGAAGATTAACTTATATTGTTTTATTTGTACATTTTTAAAACGTTAAATTTCCCCCACTTATTATTTACCACTGCCACAATAAAGGGTTTAACATAGCGAGGATAACTTGTAAGTGTAAGAGAATGATTACGCTATATCCAAAGACGGTCCTAAGATTTAAAACACTCTATGCATCAGCTCCCCTCAAATTGGTCTGGCTTCAGATTGATCTGCCTTAAGTTTGGTCTGCCTTCAGTTGGGTCTGCCTTCAGTTTGGTCTGCCTTCAGTTTGGTCTGCCTTCAGTTTGGTCTGCCTTCAGTTTGGCCTGCCTTCAGTTTGGCCTGCCTTCAGTTTGGTCTGCCTTCAGTTTGGAGACCGTGACTTTTCCCAAAATTGGTGAGGATGTTTTTCCAGTTAACTTATAGAGCGAGATAAAATTATAGTCACATTAAAATGTACACATGTCATGTTAAACGATGGGTAAGGATCGGCACGATAATATTAATGATAAGCGCTAACGCTGTCAGAGAACAACCCCCGACACTCGTGGGAACTGATGTGATCCAAGTACAGAATATTACATAGTGAAGATGACTGCGGCCGGACACTGTGTCGCGTCTGGTCCACTGGGTACATTAGAACAGTACAGCCAACGTGTAGGCAACTGGTGTCAATTAGTATGCCCTATATGTAAGCTGCAAACATTACTTTACTACGCGGTGAATTGAGAATGCGAAAGTACAAACAGCTTGTGTTTATTAAATCGTTTAGTGTAAAACAGCACAGGAATGGGTTGCCAAATCTTGGTAAACGTGATTTCAGTTAAGTGGTTCTCAAAGTTGGGTTTCGGGGTACATTGAGGTTATCTTAACAATGTCTATTTGGGAACATTGGTTTACACTGCTATACATAATTTGGAACGACTTTCATTTTTGTTAATTATATAGTACTCCATTAAAACACGTATTTGGTAGATAGGGTTGAGGATTTTAATCCGGGGACCTTTAGATTAAGGATAAAGGCTATGACGTCAAACATTTTATCCAAAATAATAAAATACTAATACTCAGCTGATGCTTTTTTTTTTTCAGAACCGACTTGCTTTTTGTGACGATAAGTAACATAAGTCAGGTTTCAACAATTGTTCTTGTTAGTGTTAGACCGTGTCTTAACTTAAAATGAGTAGCGTTAAAAAAATACTTTTTTTTTGTGTGTGCAAATTATGTTTAATCGCTTGGTACCATTTTGTTTTTCTGGAATGCTTTAGAAAATATCAGACAAAAGCAACTGTATGTCAGAAATGCATTAGTCAAGAAAAGAGTAATACAAAAATAGAATAAAACATAACAAGAAAACAAAAAATCCGTTTTTTTTTCTTTTCTGGAAATGTAGAAAGGGAGAAAATGTGCGCCTTCTTTAGCCCTTCGTGGGAAAATAAATTGAGCCATAAACTTTGAAAACGTTCGAGCCATAAACCGGGTAACCTTTAAAGTCCCAATTAGTCCGATTTCTGATGTTATGTAGGTCAAGGACGATCGATTTTTGTTTTAAGTGCGGAGAGAACTAACGAGAATCCCCACTGAAGACATATATGTCAGACTAATAGAGTTATCTTCCCACCGTAAAAGGACTGTTTCGGCAGTCCCCCCAAGAGTTTTGCCTCTACGTGGCGGGACGGACCAGTACGGTAGAGCAGACTACCCGAAGCGAAAAAACTCACGTCGTTACGTCAATTCCTCAGGGCGAAGGTGAGAGATTACCAAGGTAGTCCTTCACCGGGGAAAGGTAAGAAAAAAAAAACGAACAACGTTGACAACACTGGGGGGACCTCGAATCCCCTCCTCCCCTGCAGGCCGGTGACGGGGCTCAGGCCGACTGCAGGCGCTAGTGCTACTGGGGGCACTAGGCAAGGTGCCGCTGGTCACCTCCCCACTACCTTAGTAGTTATGCAGCTTAACTGCAACGGGGTCAGGGGGAAAATCCCAGAAATCACCAACCTACTCCACAGCCGGGAAGTGGACGTAGCTCTATTACAGGAAACCTTACTGAAAAAGTACCCATTGCACATTACGGGCTTTTCAGTATACCGCTGCACTTGCGCAAAGTGCCGAGGGCTGGTAACACTTGTGCGAAACCCCCTCACAGCCGAGCTGGTAGAGAGCAGAAACGTTGGTGGAACTGATACCCTGACCCAAGAGAGTAGGTTTAGGAGGTAAGTTCTTTACCATTAGTAATATTTATAATACTCCTAGAAACACTTTATGCCTTCCACTACAAGGCAACACTCACTTCCAAAATAGAATTATAGCTGGGGATTTCAATGCCCATATGGGGGATATGGGCTATCCCGACACTAACGCCTCAGGGCGATATTTAGAGGAGGTCGAGCTCACGACCAACCTCATCAGATTGCAAAACGGTGACAGTGTTCCCACACTGCTCCACACAGGCAACAGTGCCATGTCACGGCCCGACATAACACTGGTCTCTGCCGAGCTCGAGGCAAAGATCCAGTGGGAAGTATTAGATGAGGTTGGCAGTGACCATCGACCGACCCTCATTACTTTAGATCTTGTGCTGACAAAGCCAAGGTTTGCTAGGAGGCCAAATGGACCCTGTTCCGTGAAAGAACAGAAAGCACGATCGAGGAGTCAGCTGGGACTCCCGATGCCTCTGAAAGCACCGACGCTGCATACAGCAACTTTGTGAGTGCAATACTCGCAGTGGCTAGAAAAACAGTCCCTAGAACAAACGGGACCCGCAAGTTCCGCCCCTTTTGGAATAAGAGGTTGGCTGAAATGGTTCGTGAACGAAAGAAAGCACGGGCCAAAGCTGGAAAGTTGAAGACGGCTGCTGCTCGTGCAGCTTACAACAAACTGACAGCCGAGGTCCGTAAGGAGTTGACAGGGCAAAGAAGGAAAAATGGGTTGGTACATGTGGAAAACTCGACCTGAAAGACGGAAAAAAGGTCTGGCGATTGATGGACTCTCTATCCTGCATGGGGAAGGTACGTAACCTGCGTCCTTTGCAAACGACTACTGGCACGGCTACCACAGATGCCAAAAGTGCCGAGGCTTTAAATAAGCACTTTGCAAGGATTAACAGGAAGCAGAAAGAGACCAGAGAGAGCCGGATCCTTAACCGTCTTCGGAAACATGGAGAAGAGGCCCAACGGTGGGGACCGCATGACGAGATATTCACAGCCCCTTACACTGTGGTTGAGTTGCAAACCGCCATTGACAAGTGCGACGCCGCCAAGGCACCAGGTCCGGATAAGATCTGTAATGAAATTATCAAAAACCTTGGCCCGATAGCGAAGACAAAGCTATTGTCAATCATAAACAGATCATGGGTAACTGGAATCCTACCCAGAGCTTGGCTTAGCGCTACCATCGTCCCTATTCCCAAAGAAGGGAAAAATCTCAATCACCCTAACGGCTATCGTCCGATTTCTCTGACATCGTGTTTGGGGAAGGTAGCCGAGAGAATGGTTAACCAAAGGCTGTACTGGTACCTGGAGAGTACCGACAGCCTGAGTCCAATACAGGCGGGCTTCTGCAAGGGAATGCAGCCTGTAGACCAAGTGCTCCGTCTTCTCCAGTCCATAACAGATGGGCTCCAGAAAAAATCACATACAGTGGCTGTATTTTTTTACCTCCGGCAAGCATACGACCGAGTCTGGAAGTCCGGTCTATTATTGAAATTGCAAAAGATGGTAGTAACTGCCAATATGTACAGGTGGATTGACGGTTTCCTTACAAACCGGACAATAAGCACGAAATTCGGCAGTGAAACCTCCAGGAAAAGAACCCTTAAGGAAGGGCTCCCACAAGGGTCAGCCCTCAGTTGCACACTTTTCCTGGCATACATTAATGACTTGCCACAAAATTTGGTAACCAATGCCGCGATGTATGTTGATGATTTGGTTATCTGGAGCACCGGTAAGGATGTCCACCGCCCGCAAACGCTATTACAGCAAGACCTTTCATCTATCAACAGGTTCATGCAGCGGTGGCATCTGGAAATCAACACCGAGAAGACGGTCTATTCGCTGTTTACAAATGGGCGAACCATTCTCAAACAGGAGATTGATCTGAAGGTGGGGGATGTAGCGCTCAAATGGGACAAGCAACCGGTTTACCTGGGAGTCAAATTGGATCAAAAGGTACAAATGCATAACTTTGTACAAGACCTCTGCACCCAGGCGACCGCCAAGCTCAATCTGGTAAAAAAAATTGGCTTGCACAAGTTGGGGCGCGGGCGCAAGTACGCTTAGAGCGCTACTCCTAAGCAGTGTAAGGTCGGTAATGGATTACAGCATGCCGGTCCAATCCTTTGCAAGCAAAACTGCACTGGAGAAGTTGGGTCGAATCCAGAATCAGGCTCTGAGATTCATCTGTGGCGCATTCAGGACCACACCCACAGCTGCTGTAGAAGTCTTGGCCAATGTTGAACCGCTAGAAATTAGGAGGGAAAAGGCTATTTTAAGTACCGTAGAGAGGTACCGACGGCTGACAGAAAGAGAACCGTCGTTTCAGATGCAGAATAACTGGGTTGCGGGCAGAAGACTAAAAGGATCCTCATTCATGCACCAGGTCGTGGAGCTTGAAAGGACTGTCGATCTGCCCCAAAATAGAGAACGGCTGACCCGAATCCCAGCTAATCCGCCGTACACGGAACCCTCACGTCCTTCCATACATTTGGCCTTGACCGACGCGGCAGTGACAAAACGGAGCCCTGAGCATGTTCAGAGAGCGGCCGCCCTTGAGACCATGGATTTGTACTCCAAAGTACCTGTGAAAGTGTTCACGGACGGATCTGCCAATCTGAGAGAAAGTACTGCTGGGTATGGTGCGCTCATACTATACCCAGCGGGGGGGGGGGGGGGGCAGAAAACCAAGAACTCTCCGGACCCTGTGGGACTAAAGCATCAAACTTTGATGCGGAGCTTTAGGCTATACACAGGGCACTGGAGAGCGTGTATCACACACTGAGAGAAAACGAGCTTGCGGGACTCGATGTGGTCGTGTTCTCGGACTCAAGATCTGCTCTCGAGATCTTGGGAAAGAGACAGGGTACCACTCACATGGTTGACGTCATCTTGGATGACGTATGCAAAATCGGCGAACTAGGAGGCAAGGTGACAGTGCAATGGATCCCTGGCCACGTCAACATCAGCGGCAACGAGAAAGCGGACACTCTTGCGAAAACCGGGGCCGCCCAGCCTCAGCCAGAAACACCAATGACTGGATTGGGAATAAAGAACTGGCTGGCTGACCATTTTAGGAAAAAGTGGTACAGGCAGTGGGCGGACAATACGACCGCAAGAGGCGTCTATTCGAACATGCAAACTCCTAGCAAACAAGACCCATGGTGGGGGTTAGGCCGAAAGCAGCAGAGTTTAGTGGCGCAAATGCGCACCGAGCATTGCCCCATAGGCACGTATTTCTGGCGTCTAGACAACAATCTGGATCCCACATGCCGGCATTGCAGCCTGGTCCCGGAAACGCTGGCGAATCTGTTGACCGAATGTCCCTCACTGGAGCTTCCAGGGGAGGCCAGGGCGGAGGGGGAACCCTATGTGAGGAAAATGTTGTATGGCACAGCTCAGCAGATGGAGTTGATTGCCAATTTACTAGCCGGGGCCTTAAAAGAGTAATCTCAGGCCCTCACCAGAATATGTGTGTTAGTTAGTTATCTTCCCACTAACTTTGAGAGTTATCTTCTCACTAACTTTGGGAGTTATCTTTCCACTAACTTTGAGAGTTATCTTCTCACTAACTTTGGGAGATATCTTCCCACTAACTTTGGGAGTTATCTTCTCACTAACTTTGGGAGTTATCTTTCCACTAACTTTGGGAGTTATCTTCTCACTAACTTTGGGAGTTATCTTCTCACTAGCTTTGGGAGTTATCTTCTCACTAAATTTGAGAGTTATCTTCTCAATAACTTTGAGAGTTATCTTCTCACTAACTTTGGGAGTTATCTTCTCACTAACTTTGAGAGTTATCTTCTCAATAACTGAGAGTTATCTTCCCACTAACTTTGAGAGTTATCTTCTCACTAACTTTGGGAGTTATCTTTCCACTAACTTTGGGAGTTATCTTCTCACTAACTTTGGGAGTTATCTTCTCACTAGCTTTGGGAGTTATCTTCTCACTAAATTTGAGAGTTATCTTCTCAATAACTTTGAGAGTTATCTTCTCACTAACTTTGGGAGTTATCTTCTCACTAACTTTGGGAGTTATCTTCTCACTAACTTTGTGAGTTCTCTTCTCAATAACTTTGAGAGTTATCTTCTCCCTAACTTTGGGAGTTATCTTCTCACTAACTTTGGGAGTTATCTTCTCACTAACTTTGAGAGTTATCTTCTCACTAACTTTGGGAGTTATCTTCTCAATAACTTTGAGAGTTATCTTCTCACTAACTGTGGGAGTTATCTTCTCACTAACTTTGGGAGTTATCTTCTCACTAACTTTGATAGTTATCTTCTCACTAACTGAGAGTAATCTTCTCACTAACTTTGGGAGTTATCTTCTCACTAACTTTGGGAGTTATCTTCTCACTAACTTTGAGAGTTCTCTTCTCAATAACTTTGAGAGTTATCTTCTCACTAACTTTGGGAGTTATCTTCTCACAAACTTTGAGAGTTATCGTCTCACTAACTTTGGGAGCTATCTTCTCACTAACTTTGAGAGTTATCTTCTCACTAACTTTATGAGTTATCTTCTCACTAACTTTGGAGTTATCTTCTCACTAACTTTGGGAGTTATCTTCTCACTAACTTTGAGAGTTATCTTCTCACTAACTTTGGGAGCTATCTTCTCACTAACTTTGGGAGTTATCTTCTCACTAACTTTGGGAATTATCTTCTCACTAACTTTGGGAGTTATCTTCTCAATAACTTTGAGAGTTATCTTCTCACTAACTGTGGGAGTTATCTTCTCACTAATTTTGGGAGTTCTCTTCTCACTAACTTTGAGAGTTATCTTCTCATTAACTGAGAGTTATCTTCTCACTAACTTTGGGAGTTATCTTCTCACTAACTTTGGGAGTTATCTTCTCACTAACTTTGAGAGTTCTCTTCTCAATAACTTTGAGAGTTATCTTCTCACTAACTTTGGGAGTTATCTTCTCACAAACTTTGAGAGTTATCGTCTCACTAACTTTGGGAGTTATCTTCTCAATAACTTTGAGAGTTATCTTCTCACTAACTGTGGGAGTTATCTTCTCACTAACTTTGGGAGTTATCTTCTCACTAACTTTGAGAGTTATCTTCTCACTAACTTTGGGAGTTATCTTCTCACTAACTTTGGGAGTTATCTTCTCACTAACTTTGGGAGTTATCTTCTCAATAACTTTGAGAGTTATCTTCTCACTATATTTGTGAGTTATCTTCTCACTAACTTTGGGAGTTATCTTCTCACTAACTTTGAGAGTTCTTTTCTCACTAACTTTGGGAGTTATCTTCTCACTAACTTTGAGAGTTCTCTTCTCACTAACTTTGAGAGTTATCTTCTCACTAACTGAGAGTTATCTTCTCACTAACTGAGAGTTATCTTCTTTCTAACTTTGGGAGTTATCTTCTCACTAACTTTGGGAGTTATCTTCTCACTAACCTTGAGAGTTATCTTCTCACTAAGTGTGGGAGTTATCTTCTGACTAACTTTGGGAGCTATCTTCTCGCTAACTTTGAGAGTTCTCTTCTCCCTAACTTTGAGAGTTATCTTCTCACTAACTTTGGGAGTTATCTTCTCACTAACTTTGGGATTTATCTTCTCACTAACTTTGTGAGTTCTCTTCTCAATAACTTTGAGAGTTATCTTCTCACTAGCTTTGGGAGTTATCTTCTCACTAACTTTATGAGTTATTTTCTCACTAACTTTGGGAGTTATCTTCTCACTAACTTTGAGAGTTATCTTCTCACTAACTTTGAGAGTTATCTTTTCACTAACTTTGGGAGCGTCCCGTGCAAACTGACAATTTGGGTCAATCTAACAATGTGGGGCGGGGGGAATACAACGGGGAAATAAGATTACTACCATTGCAATGGTAACTCTTATGTGGTCAGTCATAGGACACAACATTAGGGACAATTGTGGGACAACCTTTAATGACATCACAGGAAGTATGGTGCCATGACCTCAGATGACACCAACGGGATTCGTATGTAGTGTATGGAAAAAGATGTACGATAAAGTTGTATGATAAAGGTGTATAATAAAGGTGTATGATAAATGTGTATTATAAAGGTGAATGATAAAGGTGTATGATAAAGGTGTATGATAAAGGTGTATGATAAAGGTTCATGATAAAGATGTAAGCTAAAGATGTATGCTACAGATGTATAATAAAGATTTGTGCTAAAGATATATGATAAAGATGTGTGATAAAGATGTGTGATAAAGATGTGTGATAAAGATGTGTGATAAAGATGCATGATAAAGATGCATGATAAATATGTATGATAAAGATGCATGATAAAGATGTATATAAAATCTATGATATTCATGTACGATATCAATGTATGACAGGCTGATAGTGATGTTTGATCATGATGTATGGTATTGATGCATAAATAATAATGATGTATGACTTAACGTTTTGTTGTGTTACTTGTGAAAAAAACAAACATGAACAGAAATCTCGAAACACTCGATAAATGTTTTTTTTTTTTTTTTGGTTGTTGTGAAAAATCTTTATTTCTATTTTGAAACCAGACAAGCATAAGACGAAAAGTCGGACTGTGGCTTGGCACTGCTTCGGTTGATAAATCCGACACGTTGCATAATTACGTTTCAGAGACAATGGATTTATGAATCACAACAACAGGGGGGGGGGGGGCCGGGGGTAGGGGGGGTGGGGGTGGGAAGAAAAAGGTAGAGCTCAACTGCAGAGCGTGCTGTGAGTTAACATTTTGAGTGGAGGGGCGGGGGGTGTTAATGTACCGTTACGGTTTTGCAAATTTATTCTGTTTGAGATTTTTCTCGTAAAACGAACAATACGGAACAAAGGACCGGGGAAAAAAACAGTGGGAAAAGAAAACGATACCAAAGTCTTGTCTGTAAATTCAAGCTTATCAAACTTTGTTCTTATATTTCATCTAGCGATACTAACAATCTCCAATTTAATTGTACCATTCAATTTTTTTTATAAAATACAAATCGAAATAAAGAAAATAAAAAAACAAACTGTAGTAACTTACGGCATAGCAAGTGAAATGTTACACTCTTCGAAAAATACAAATAATTATTTACACACATAAAGTGTACGGTATTGCAATTATATAACATCTCTTATATGTTAGGAAATATAAGAAAAATCTCTCTCGGCTAGGAGAGCTAACGGCCTATATTTAGGGATTAATTCAGAACGCTCTAGTAAACAAATTCTAGAAACTGCGACACCTAATAGAATTCTTTAAGACAAATAGAACGTATTCAAGCGTAAACAACCTTTTCCCAATTAAGGTTAGGGGACGGGTAAGGTGTGACACAGCACATTTCCTGGGTGACGCTAAAGAAGAGCTGAAACGCGGGGAAGATAAGTTGTCGTGGTTAAAAATAGCTCTACGTTGATGTGAAATTGGTCAAGGACATAGGCTATAGTAAAGCAGGGGGTTAACTTGCGAGGAGGCTAACTGAAATAGGAGTTTGAGTAAAAAGGTACAGAGTTTTAAGTTGAATATCGCAAACACTTTCCTGAACACGATAAACTTTGTAAAACTTTTAGAGTAAAAATTCTCTTACAGAACAAAAACATCATCCGCGCCATACCTCGTTTAATAGGCAAGAGAAATAAAAAGTGAATACCTGCACCAAAGACAAGATAGATTGCCGATAATATCACTAGAGACAATGTGAATGATGGATACTAGCACTAGAGACACTGTGAATGATGGATACTAACACTAGAGACACCGTGAATGATGGATACTAGCACTAGAGACACCGTGAATGAAAGATACTAGCACTAGAGACACCGTGAATGATGGATACTAGCACTAGAGACACTGTGAATGATGGATACTAGCACTAGAGACACTGTGAATGATGGATACTAGCACTAGAGACACCGTGAATGAAAGATACTAGCACTAGAGACACCGTGAATGATGGATACTAGCACTAGAGACACAGTGAATGCTGGATACTTGCACTAGAGACACTGTGAATGACGGATACTAGCACTAGAGACACCGTGAATGATGGATACTAGCACTAGAGACACTGTGAATGATGGATACTTGTATAGAGTTGACTTGAGGCATGATGAATAATCGATACATTCAGAAAGAGAAGCGATGAATAATTGATACCTGTAGCTAAAACACGTTGTACAATCGATACTTGCACTTGAGACACAACGAAAAATCAATACCTGCACTCGAGACACAATGAGCAGCTGATAGCTGCACTAGAGACACATTGAACAGCTGATAACCGCACCAGAGACACATTGATCAGCTTATAACTGCATCAAGAGACACACTGAACAGCTGATAACTGCACTAGAGACGCATTGAACAGCTGATACATACACTAGAGACACATTGAACAGTTCAGTTCCCGTATGCATATTTCTTTTTAAGATAAGGTATTTAGTAATGGAACACGACATTGGCTAAAGCTGATCCCGAAATAATTCCGTTCGCCCAGGAACAACAAGATGCCACACAAACACGGTAGCATTCCTTTAGCGTAATTGTGAACAGTAACGTATATCGAATACAAAGTCAGTCGAACCTTTCACTGCCCGGACTAACGTGATGACACTGTCAAAACAAAGACGGTCGAACCTTTCACTGCCCGGACTAACGTGATGACACTGTCAAAACAAAGACGGTCGAACCTTTCACTGCCCGGACTAACGTGATGACACTGTCAAAACAAAGACGGTCGAAACTTTCACTGCCCGGACTAACGTGATGACACTGTCAAAACAAAGACGGTCGAACCTGTAACTGTCCTGCCTAACGTGATGACACTGTCAAAACAAAGACGGCCGAACTTGTAACTGTCCTGGCTAACGTGATGACACTGTCAAAACAAAGACGGTCGAAACTTTGACTGCCCGGACTAACGTGATGACACTGTCAAAACAAAGACGGTCGAACCTGTAACTGTCCTGCCTAACGTGATGACACTGTCAAAAAAAACACGGTCGAAACTTTGACTGCCCGGACTAACGTGATGACACTGTCAAAACAAAGACGGTCGAACCTGTAACTGTCCTGCCTAACGTGATGACACTGTCAAAAAAAACACGGTCGAAACTTTGACTGCCCGGACTAACGTGATGACACTGTCAAAACAAAGACGGTCGAACCTGTAACTGTCCTGCCTAACGTGATGACACTGTCAAAAAAAACACGGTCGAAACTTTGACTGCCCGGACTAACGTGATGACACTGTCAAAACAAAGACGGTCGAACCTGTAACTGTCCTGCCTAACGTGATGACACTGTCAAAAAAAACACGGTCGAAACTTTGACTGCCCGGACTAACGTGATGACACTGTCAAAACAAAGACGGTCGAACCTGTAACTGTCCTGCCTAACGTGATGACACTGTCAAAAAAAACACGGTCGAAACTTTGACTGCCCGGACCAACGTGATGACACTGTCAAAACAAAGACGGCCGAACCTGTAACTGTCCTGACTAACGTGAGGAGACTGTCAAAACAAAGACGGTCGAACCTTTCACTGCCCGGAATAACGTGATGACACTGTCAAAACAAAGACGGTCGAATCTTTAACTGTCCTGACTAACGTGATGACACTGTCAAAACAAAGTCAGTCGATCCGTACACTGCCCGGACTAACGTGATGACACTGTCAAAACAAAGACAGTCGAACCTTTCACTGCCCGGACTAACGTGATGACACTGTCAAAACAAAGACAGTCGAAACTTTCACTGCCCGGACTAACGTGATGACACTGTCAAAACAAAGACGGTCGAAACTTTCACTGCCCGGACTAACGTGATGACACTGTCAAAACAAAGACGGTCGAACCTGTAACTGTCCTGCCTAACGTGATGACACTGTCAAAACAAAGACGGCCGAACTTGTAACTGTCCTGGCTAACGTGATGACACTGTCAAAACAAAGACGGTCGAAACTTTGACTGCCCGGACTAACGTGATGACACTATCAAAACAAAGACGGCCGAACCTGTAACTGTCCTGACTAACGTGAGGAGACTGTCAAAACAAAGACGGTCGAACCTTTCACTGCTCGGAATAACGTGATGACACTGTCAAAACAAATACGGTCGAATCTTTAACTGTCCTGACTAACGTGATGACACTGTCAAAACAAAGTCAGTCGAACCGTACACTGCCCGGACTAACGTGATGACACTGTCAAAACAAAGACAGTCGAACCTTTCACTGCCCGGACTAACGTGATGACACTGTCAAAACAAAGACAGTCGAAACTTTCACTGCCCGGACTAACGTGATGACACTGTCAAAACAAAGACGGTCGAAACTTTCACTGCCCGGACTAACGTGATGACACTGTCAAAACAAAGACGGTCGAACCTGTAACTGTCCTGCCTAACGTGATGACACTGTCAAAACAAAGACGGCCGAACTTGTAACTGTCCTGGCTAACGTGATGACACTGTCAAAACAAAGACGGTCGAAACTTTGACTGCCCGGACTAACGTGATGACACTATCAAAACAAAGACGGCCGAACCTGTAACTGTCCTGACTAACGTGAGGAGACTGTCAAAACAAAGACGGTCGAACCTTTCACTGCTCGGAATAACGTGATGACACTGTCAAAACAAATACGGTCGAATCTTTAACTGTCCTGACTAACGTGATGACACTGTCAAAACAAAGTCAGTCGAACCGTACACTGCCCGGACTAACGTGATGACACTGTCAAAACAAAGACAGTCGAACCTTTCACTGCCCGGACTAACGTGATGACACTGTCAAAACAAAGACAGTCGAAACTTTCACTGCCCGGACTAACGTGATGACACTGTCAAAACAAAGACGGTCGAAACTTTCACTGCCCGGACTAACGTGATGACACTGTCAAAACAAAGACGGTCGAACCTGTAACTGTCCTGCCTAACGTGATGACACTGTCAAAACAAAGACGGCCGAACTTGTAACTGTCCTGGCTAACGTGATGACACTGTCAAAACAAAGACGGTCGAAACTTTGACTGCCCGGACTAACGTGATGACACTGTCAAAACAAAGACGGCCGAACCTGTAACTGTCCTGACTAACGTGAGGACACTGTCAAAACAAAGACGGTCGAACCTTTCACTGCCCGGAATAACGTGATGACACTGTCAAAACAAAGACGGTCGAATCTTTAACTGTCCTGACTAACGTGATGACACTGTCAAAACAAAGTCAGTCGAACCGTACACTGCCCGGACTAACGTGATGACACTGTCAAAACAAAGACAGTCGAACCTTTCGCTGCCAGGACTAGCGTGATGAGACTGTCAACACGGAGGAGTGAAGGGCGATAACAGCAACGGAGAACACTTAAAATTTCACAGTTTACTCTTGGGGAAAAATTACAGTATTGATGTGCTCACGTTCTAGGCGCGCGCGATGACGTAGTGTTTTTTTGGATTGCGACCAGACAGTGTTTACATGTGGCGAGGTCAAAGCAGGAGCGTCGTGCTACTATTAAAAAGATACGGCGTAGTGGGTGGCGTAGCTTCGGTGAGTGTCGCCCGTCTAGGGCCAACATTTGGCCTCAGTTGAACAGTGGGGTACAAAGTCGTAACATTATTGGTGTCACATTCTCCCGTCAAAGGTTGGTGAACAGGTCGGTACAAGGTCGTATTACCAAATGGTGTCACATTCTTCTATCTGTTGGTAGATGCAGAGCGAGATGGGGGTCAGGTGCACTATGACATCGCGGTGCTAGATGGGGGTTCAGGTGCACCATGACATCGCGGTGCTAGATGGGGGTTCAGGTGCACCATGACATCGCGGTGCTAGATGGGGGTCAGGTGCACCATGACATCGCGGTGCAGACCAGGTCAAGTGTTAAGTGTCATTGGGCGGAATGTAAAGAGAAATTCATTCGCAGAGGTGAGTCCAGATAATGATGTTAGAAATATTGAGTGCATTTTTAGTGTGAGAACCCCGATCAGCTGTCTTAAAATTAAAACCTATTAAAAGACAGTTTAACTATCGCAAAATGAAACAGCATAATAAGTATAATATTTAATTATACAGTATGATATATAATCGTTATGCATGATTGATTCTTCCTCTATATAACTTAAGAAATGCTTAAGAACAGAGAGGCGGCACCGCACAAGCAGGCTGCTTTCAAATGCATTCATCTGACCACAGTTGCGAAAGTGGCGCAAAGTGGCGAAAATGGTAGGAAGTTTTATGAATGCAATAAAGTACCGCGAGACGCTCCAAATGGGGCAACAAGCCTCTTCGCAAATTTAAACCCATAAGTCGGGCTTGCACAACTCAAAATGTAAGGCCATAAGTAATACTTTATGAAAAACTTGTGCGGGCCGAAAGAAAGTAGGACATGGGGGAAAGCTATTAAGAAAATAATTATAAAAAAGAATATTTCGTTACTTCGCGGGCCGCAAAGTGGGCGCTGGCCGCAAAGTGGGCGCTGGCCTGCCATGGGCTATCGAAAATTTAATAATGAGTTTCGTGAAATATGTTATCACTTTATGAGATGTATTTAACTTTAAAAAAGGAATAATGAATAGCAATTGTGACTTAAAAACTATATATATATATATATATATGTATATATATATATATATATATATATATATATATATATATATATATATATATATATATATATATAGCGAAATTACATTTTGATGGGTTGTCAGAATGTAAAAGAAATGGATACGAGCTTTTGGGTTAGAAGCGGATGACATAGTAGAGACTGCGTTCAAGTTCAAGTCGTCTGAAAATTTTTCCATAACATTTCATTATCTTTTTGTGTGTTTTTTGGAGTGTCAAGATTCCTTGTTGGGGATATTTAGGTTGGACGGAATGCATCACGCTTTGATTCGTTGCTTTGTGTCTTGTTGACATGAACAAACCATGGTTGTTAAGTGCGCCTGACCTGGGCAACCCACGGACACTATAGACCTGTGCTGTTTAGATGACATGAACAAACCATGGTTGTTAAGTGCGCCTGACCTGGGCAACCCACTGACACTATAGACCTGTGCTGTTTAGATGACATAGAATAACACCGGGTCATCCGGCAAACAATTAGCCGAGTCTGCAGTCGAGGCGAGGTGTGCAACACAGGTGGTGACCTGATGCAGGTGGCGACGTTAACACAGATGTGGACCTTAACACAGGTGGTGACCTGAACACAGGTGGTGACCTTAAAAGAGATGTGGACCTGAACAAAGGTGGTGACCTGCACACAGGCGATGACCTGACACAGTTGGTGACCTGAACACAGGTGGTGACCTGAACACATGTGGTGACCTTAACACAGATGTGGACCTGAACACAGGTGGTGACCTGACACAGGTGGTGACCTTACACAGGTGGTGACCTGAACACAGGTGGTGACCTGAACACAGGTGGTGACCTCACACAGGTGGTGACCTGAACACAGGTGGTGACCTGTATTGTGAGATAGACGGCGGGTCCACATTTTGGCACGGTCCCTCCTCTTTAGTACAATTTAAAAAAAAGATGTGTACTGTATTTTATTTTAGAACAGTTATTTCCGTCTCCATTAATGATAATGTCAACAATAGAGTTACTACACTGGCTGGCTGCTGCAGCTACTTATAACAAATACTAGCTCTCAATTTCGCTGAAGGAAATAGTGGAACAAGGTGTGTAGAAGCGTGCCATTTAAAGACGGAACAAAAAAAAGAAGAAAGTTTCGGCGAAGGGCCTTCCAAAGCAGACTGGACAAATGAAGAAAACAACAAGAAATATAAAGTAGTTCAAATACTTAAGTGTTGGACATTTTTACTGCCGAAGGTGGGAGTTTAAAAAACAACAAGATTACAGGCAACACATTTGTTGATGTATCATTAATATGAACAATTACATTTTAAAGGAAAGGAAAGAAATATTTTGCAAATATGTAAAATACAAGATTTAGGAAAAGAAATACAGGGAAATTGAGGATCACTAAGAGAGAAATCGATTAATTCCATATGGTGATATTGTGCCGAAGGGCTGAATCAATTTATTTTCAAACACATGTTGCTGCCCCGGTTTTAAATTTAATTCGCACCACCACTTCCCGTTGTTCAATTATATTGGAACTTTGATTTCTTTAATGTTAACCCCACTCAGTTTTTTCTCTATGGCATCTCTTCGGTTTGGGGGGGGGGGGTCATTGCCCCCCTTAATTCCCACCCCCCCTCTCAGCACATCCCAAGTCAAGTTGAAAAATAAAGCGAAAATATAATTTTAATTTAAAAAAAACCCCAACGAAAATGTATTTTGTAAATAAAAATTGTAAATGGTAGCGTTAATCGAATAAAACGAGGGAAAAAGTGGAGCCAATGAATACTCGCTATGCTCTATGGTCTACAGCGTAGGGGGAGGGGGGCAGGGGGTACAGAGGTACTCGGGCGCCAGCTAGTTAGTGGCGCCAAAATGTGCTTTGGTATTTTTTTATTGATGAAAATAATGGGTTTGAGAGTTGAAAAAACGAAAAGAGGGCGCTTTAAAATGAATCTTTGTCCCCGGGCGCGAACTTTGTCCCCGGGTGCCAAATACTCTAGCTACGCCTCTGATGGTCTATATTCTATGATCTATGTTCTATGCTCTATGTTCTAATATGTTTTTACGTATTATTTTTTTTATACCAATATTTTTTTTATTTTTGTTTGTGAAACAACTCTAAAGATTCAAGGCTCACCATGTGGGGAAAAGTGCGGCCTACACCCGGGACAATACTGAACTCAACGAACTTCCCATCGCTATGAAGGCCAACGTTTGAATGAGTTTTTGATAACCACCCAACATGGGCAACATGGGCAACATGCTTTCATATTTTGTATTTCTTTACAATATATGATAAACTTTTTAAACTAGGACAAGGCTGTTTACTGTACATATTCATCATGTCTTAAATATACAGTAATTTGTATAATTGCGGCCATTTATAAGGGAAAAAAAACTATACAAAATATTTATGCAAGTTGTCATTTAGCATTTTTCTACAAAACAATATCGTTCCAACTTTTTGTGTGTTTGTATTCAGGAAGTTGATTATAGTATATTTCATTTTTATGACGGACTTCTTTTTGTATGGAAATATGTATGTATACATTATAAATATATATATATATAACGTGGGGCCAAAAGAATACCTTGGGGTGCACCACGATAAGACTGAATTCAAGTTATGTATCACACCGTTTGTCAAAATACCTAATTTGCGCGTTTGTAGATGCCCTTTGCCCCTAAAATCTTCCTTCCCTGGATCAATTTTTCCGAAAGAAACTCCGAATTCAGGTATGCGCCAAACTGCCCCCCCCCCCTCCCGTCATTTTGACTCATTCCCATGTCCGTTCGGGAGCCGTCCACGTCATTACTTTCTGCCGTCCACGTCATTACTTTCTGCCGTCCACGTCATTACTTTCTGCCGTCCACGTCATTACTTTCTGCCGGCCTACTCGTATCCAAATAATAGTGTCGGCACCTTTAAGAAACAGAAACTGGGTTTTTGTCATTAAGAAGATTTTCTTGAATTGATTAATATGTGATTTTCCTTTAATTGGGTTTGGGCTACATAGTGTGGCTAAATGGTTGGGCTATATAGTGTGGCTAAATGGTTGGGCTATATAGTGTGGCTAAATGGTTGGGCTACATAGTGTGGCTAAATGGTTGGGATATATAGTGTGGCTAAATGGTTGGGCTATATAGTGTGGCTAAATGGTTGGACTATATAGTGTGGCTAAATGGTTGGGATATATAGTGTGGCTAAATGGTTGGGCTATATAGTGTGGCTAAATGGTTGGGCTATATAGTGTGGCTAAATGGTTGGGCTATATAGTGTGGCTAAATGGTTGGGCTACATAGTGTGGCTAAATGGTTGGGCTATATAGTGTGGCTAAATGGTTGGGCTACATAGTGTGGCTAAATGGTTGGGCTATATAGTGTGGCTAAATGGTTGGGCTATTTAGTGTGGCTAAATGGTGTGGCTAAATAGTTGGGCTAAATAGATTCCATCAAGCATACCCTCAACTAAATAGCATTTAGTAGTTCACGTGTAATGAAGGGGTGGAGTTATAGCTGCTCATGGTCGCTGTCATGCTTAGTGGCGTTGCTGGGGCACTTGACGCCCTGGGCACTCTACGACGTTTGCCTTCTCCCTTGAAAAAAAGACTACAAAACCGTCCCTCCATAAAAAAAAAAATCCTCCCTCGAGGGCGGACTGCCCCCTCACTGCCCACATTTTATTTCGCTACTGGCACTGCCCACTAGAACATCTCAAATGCTGTCCCGCACCCCCCCCCCCCCCGGAACATATTGTCTTAAAGTAACACTGGGCACAAAATGGTCCACGAAGAATGACAACCCCTCATGCTGAGTTTAACGGAAGCTTACACAAACCTGACAACCCCTCATGCTGAGTTTAACGGACGCTTACACAAACCTGACAACCCCTCATGCTGAGTTTAACGGAGGCTTACACAAACCTGACAACCTCACATTTTGAGTTTAACGGAAGCTTACACAAGCCTGACAACCTCTCATGTTGAGTTTAACGGAAGCTTACACAAGCCTGACAACCTCTCATGCTGAGTTTAACGGAAGCTTACACAAACCTGAGAACCTCTCATGCTGTGCTTAACGGAGGCTTACACAAACCTGACAACCTCTCATGCTGAGTTTAACGGAAGCTTACTAAAACCTGACAACCCCTCATGCTGAGTTTAACGGAGGCTTACACAAACCTGACAACCTCTCATGCTGAGTTTAACGGAAGCTTATAACACAAACCTGAGAACCTCTCATGTGGAGCTTAACGGAGGCTTACACAAACCTGAGAACCTCTCATGTTGAGTTTATCGGAGGCTTACACAAACTTAGCCGTAATAACAACCCCAGTAGTGAGAACTAATTCATAATGATAAAAGGTATATAAAAAAACAAAAGAAATTTCAGAAGAAAAGAGAGAGTGAGAGTCGTATGATTGATGGCTTTGCAATTCTTGAAAGTTCATTTACGTTTATTTGTGTGTGTGTGTGTGTGTGTGTGTGTATGTTTAAGTGTGTGTGTCGCGGGTGAGTGTGAACGCTGAGAAATTCTAAACCGTGATCATAAAACCACGTGGTTGTAGACGATAAAGGCCGAGAACTCACTTTGACTTCAAAATTGGATGGCTTGAAATAATTGGTTGGACTTGGAATAACAAGCTGGCATCGAGGCTGCAGCCGGGTGTTCGAAGAGCAGTATCGTATAGACAGTGTCCACCAATTAGTAGCTGTCTCATAGTATTCTAACGCGCGCGGCAGTAGTCGGGGTGAAGCGATTGTAGCTGTAAACGAATTTCGGATTTACATATTTTTCTGACATGGGTACAAAAGTTGAAAAAAAAATTATTATGGAATGTCATCAGTACAGCCATGGACTCACTACGGATGACAGAGGGAACTTAGAACTACTCCAAGTTATGAGTGATTTCCTAAAACTACTTATTAAATGTTTCGTCAATAACTGACCTTTAATTTGCAGTGTCTGACATTCCGGTTACGAAGATTTGATCACTGACGAAGTTAATGTCACGGACATAGCTAATGTCACTGACATAGTTAATGTCACTGACATAGTTTATGTCACTGGCATAAATAATGTCACTGACATAGTTAATTTCACTGACAAAGTTAATGTCACTGACAAAGTTAATGTCACTGACAAAGTTAATGTCACTGACATAGTTAATGTCACTGACATAGTTTATGTCACTGGCATAGTTAATGTCACTGACATAGTTAATTTCACTGACAAAGTTAATGTCACTGACAAAGTTAATGTCACTGACAAAGTTAATGTCACTGACAAAGTTAATGTCACTAAAAAAGTTAATGTCAATGTTTTGGTTGTTCTTTTTTAAGCCATATTATGCACACATATTGAGAAAGCTAGATTTTTTTTTCCATTTGCACAGTTCATTCAAAGTAAATGTTTCTTTGTTGTTGATTCGGAATTCTTAAAGCGTAAGACAGAGTAAGATTCCATGAGATGACAGAGTAAGATTCCATGAGATGACAGAGTAAGATTCCATGAGATGACAGAGTAAGATTCCATGAGATGACAGAGTAAGGTTCCATGAGATGACACAGTTAGATTCCATAAGATGACAGAGTAAGATTCCATGACATGACAGACTAATATTCCATAAGACGACAGAGTAAGATTCCATGAGATGACAGAGTAAGATCCCATGAGATGACAGAGCAAGATCCCATGAGAAGACAGAGTAAGATCCCATGAGAAGACAGAGCAAGATCCCATGAGATGACAGAGTAAGATCCCATGAGATGACAGAGTAAGATCCCATGATATGACAGAGCAAGATCCCATGAGATGACACAGTTAGATTCCATAAGATGACAGAGTAAGATTCCATGACATGACAGACTAATATTCCATAAGACGACAGAGTAAGATTCCATGAGATGACAGAGTAAGATCCCATGAGATGACAGAGCAAGATCCCATGAGAAGACAGAGTAAGATCCCATGAGAAGACAGAGCAAGATCCCATGAGATGACAGAGTAAGATCCCATGAGATGACAGAGTAAGATCCCATGATATGACAGAGCAAGATCCCATGAGATGACAGAGTAAGATTCCATGAGATGACAGAGTAAGATCCCATGAGATGACAGAGCAAGATCCCATGAGATGACAGAGTAAGATCCCATGAGATGACAGAGTAAGATCCCATGATATGACAGAGCAAGATCCCATGAGATGACAGAGTAAGATCCCATGAGATGACAGAGCAAGATCCCATGAGATGACAGAGTAAGATCCCATGAGATGACAGAGTAAGATCCCATGAGATGACAGAGCAAGATCCCATGAGAAGACAGAGTAAGATTCCATGAGATGACAGAGTAAGATTCCATGAGATGACACAGTTAGATTCCATGAGATGACAGAGTAAGGTTCCATGAGATGACAGAGTAAGGTTCCATGAGATGACACAGTTAGATTCCATAAGATGACAGAGTAAGATTCCATGACATGACAGACTAATATTCCATAAGATGACAGAGTAAGATTCCATGAGATGACAGAGTAAGATCCCATGAGATGACAGAGCAAGATCCCATGAGAAGACAGAGTAAGATCCCATGAGATGACAGAGTAAGATCCCATGAGATGACAGAGCAAGATCCCATGAGATGACAGAGTAAGATCCCATGAGATGACAGAGTAAGATCCCATGAGATGACGGAGTAAGGTTCCATGAGATGACAGAGTAAGGTTCAATGAGATGGACTTTTAAAAAGTATTGTAAAATCCCTAACAAAATTGTTTAAAAGGTTAATTAGCCGCCATGGTTTGTGTATCTTCTGTCTTGGTGAAATGAAATGTGTGCGTGTGTCAGTGTGAGTGTCGATGTGTGGTTTAATAAGGCCAGTCCATTCTAATGGCCGCCATGATAAAGATTAGACACTTTGCAGTGGGTTAAGTAAGGGGCATTAGGCTAATGGGTACTTTGTTGAAGGTTAAGTAAGGGGCTTTGGGCAAATGCTGCATAGATGGAATGAAAAGGAAAGATGTCGTCATCAATAAATGTATGTGTCTACATTTCGCCTACCGTTCAACGATTCCTAAAATCTTAAGTTACGGAACACATGTTGTAGACTTCAACCGAAGACAGGAAGAGAGAGAGAAAGGGGGGGGGGGAGAGAGAGAGAAAGATACATATAGAGAGAGGAAATAGAAAGAAAGAGAAAATTGAAGAGAGAGAAAGAGAAAATTGAAGAGAGAGAGAAAGATAGAATCATGGAGGGAGGGAGAGAGATAGAGAGGAAAAGTACGATTCTTTTTCCATGTTGGACACGTAGGACATTTAATTGACAGGTTGATGGAGAAAAAGTTCGACTATTCCAGTCGTGACTTTGTGTTAACACCAGTCAGGCAACAACATGTAGGCAGACAACAACATGCAGGCAGACAACAACATGCAGGCAGACAACAACATGCAGGCAGACAACAACATGTAGGCAGACAATAACATGCAGCCAGACAAAACCATGCAGGCAGACAACAACATGTAGGCCGACAACAACATGTAGGCAGACAACAACATGCAGGTAGACAACAACATTCAGGCAGACAACAACATGTAGGCAGACAACATCATGTAGGCAGACAACACCATGTAGGCAGACAACATCATGTAGGAAGACAACAACATGTAGGCAGACAACACAATGCAGGCAGACAACAACCTGCAGGCAGACAACAACGTGTAGGCAGACAACAACATGGAGGCAGACAAATGGATGGATGTGTGAACAAGGTAGTCACCAGTGTGAGATAACTTGATGAAGAGCACGAGGGTCGAGGACATGTGCAAAGGTTCCAGTAAACAGGAAGAGAGGCGGGCAGAAAAACAAACAGTACACTGATACTCTGGGCAGATAGCCGACCGGCGGACGGACAGCTAACAAAGGTTGGCGGACAGCTGAACGCATGGTGACGGACAGCTGAACGCATGCTGACGGACAGCTGAACGCATACGGACGGACTGCTGAACCCAGGCAGATGGACAACTAAACCCAGGCAGAACGCAGGCAGAAGGACAGCTGAAAACAGGCAGGCGGCCAGCTGAAACCAGGCAGACGGACAGCTAGACATAGGCAGACGGACAGATGGACACAGGCAGAGGGACAGCTGAAACCAGGCAGACGGAGAGCTGGACACAGCAGAAATAAGTAAGTGAACACACACATAGATCATTTAAAACGGAAGGGGTGAACGATGTATACACCACACACATTAGAATCACTTACCTTACTTTCGTTGTATTAATTATTCCAAGTTTCGCCATCTTCCATGTCGACACGAGTCACCACATCACAAAACCATGGTCACAACGCAACCATCATACACGCGAGTGAACCTAATACATTTCACTGATCGGCCACCCCATCCAAATACCTGATACCAATCTATGCAGGGCCCGGCCCTAATAACGGCAGTCGATGTAATGTACATCAATAGCACATATTTAAGATGAGCCCATCCCCCCGGGGGCCACAGATCTGAACCGAGAGATATAACGCTTCGGTGCGCAAGCCAAGTAACGCGAGGTTACACCGGAGAATGGGGATCTGATGGTGATGTTAACATGCGGCCACGACGGAGGCCTGGTCAGGTGTTTCGGAAATGGTGGTTGGTGGCGGGGAGAGTGGGGGTGGTGGCATAGAAAACACGCGAGGAGTCGTCACCTGGAGAAAGTGTACGTGAGGTCACACCGGGCAAGAGGTTCTCACATGTTCGTGATTAGAATCTGAGTGTCCAGATACAGTCATGATTAACTTTGTAATAAAGGTGTTATAGAAAACAATGTGTTGTGGTGCTGAGGTGCTGTGGTTTTGTTGTGTAGTGGTGCTGTGGTACTGTGTGGTTGTGGTATTGTGGTGCTGTATGGTTGTGGTGTTGTGGTGCTGTGTGGTTGTGGTGTTGTGGTGCTGTGTGGTTGTGGTGTTGTGGTGCTGTATGGTTGTGGTGTTGTGTGGTTATGGTGTGGTTTTTGCTGTATCGTTGTGGTGCTGTGGTGGTGTTGGGTTGTGGTTCTTTTGGACTGTGGTGCTGAGGGAGTGTGGTATTGTTGTGCTTTGTTGTTGTTGTTGAGGTTGTGGTGCTTTGATGTTGTGGTGCTGTCATGCTGTGTTGCTGTGTTGCTGTGGTGGTGTTGTGGAGCATTACAAGTTCAAACAGAGCCAAGACAAACTGGTTTTCACATCGATGATGGAGTTGGAATCGAATACCTTTTATACATGTAAAATACATGTAAAATATCTTGAATTTGAATTTTTATTGGCCGATAACCATACACAGTAAAACAATCAATCACTACCAAGTTCAAGGCCTTGTGAGAGTTGTTAAGTGAAAGACGAATTCCCAGATTATCACAGTTTCATTTCCTCTTTATAGAGTAAACAACAGTCCTAAATTATCAAAGGTGTTTTGTGTTTTTTTGATTTTCAAAACTTAAAACTTCTTTAAAAGAGTGGCAGAGTTTACAGCCTTCCCCTATGGACAAGTTGTACAATAAAGTTCTACAGTCTAGACCTATGGGAAAGTTGTACAATAAAGTTCTGCAGCCTTGACCTATGAACAAGTTGTACAATAAAGTTCTACAGTCTAGACCTGTGGAAAAGTTGTACAATAAAGTTCTACAGCCTAGACCTATGGACTAGTTGTACAATAAAGTTCTACAGCCTAGACCTATGGACTAGTTGTACAATAAAGTTCTACAGTCTAGAGAGAGTGGTTCTCAACCTTTAGGGGGGCGGGTGTTGAAGAACCATTACACAGGGGTCGCCTAAGACCATCGGAAAACCCATATTTATGAAGGTTGGGGGGCACCACAACATGAGGAGCTGTATTAAAAGGTAACGGCATTAGGAAGATTGAGAACCACTGGTCTAGAGCATAAACACACTCGCGCACACACACACAGCTGGTCATCTACTGCATGTCCAGCATGGTATGGTGCCACGTAAGCAGTTCAGGATCTCTCCACCTCGACAACTGCTGCTGTGCCACACTAAAAGCTTACCAACGTGAGTAAGCCACACGTGGCTAGAGCCCAAGTAGCGTCAGATTCACAGCTCACCATAACAAGCCACACGTGTCTAGAGTACATGTAGCGTCAGATTCCCAGCTCACCAACACAAGCCACACGTGGCTAGAGACCATTCACAGCTCACCAACACAAGCCACACGTGGCTAGAGACCATTCACAGCTCACCAACACAAGTCACGCGTGGCTTGGGCTAATGTAGAGTCACATTCACAGCTCAAAGCCACAAGTGGGCCGAATGTTGCTAGAGCTCAGGTACACTATGCCATAAGGGAAAAAAATGTATGCCTTTTTGATATATTATATGTTCTACAACTCACTCTATGTGTTACAACTCACTCTATGTGCTACAACTCACTCTATGTGCTACAACTCACTCTATGTGTTACAACTCACTCTATGTGCTACAACTCACTCTATGTGCTACAACTCACTCTATGACTCTATGCGCTACAATTTACTATATGTGCTACAATTCACTCTATTTGCTAACAATGACACATACGTTTTCTTTCTAACTATATTCGGCATTATTCTTCGCCAATGAATATTCCTTCTCTGTCAGCTCAATTCCTTTTTTTTTTTTTTTTTTTTTTTTTTTTTTTTTTTTTTTTTTTTTTTTTTTTTTTTTTTTTTTTTTTTTTTGTGCGCATCAAAATTTAATTTTCAGTCAAATGCGATTAAAATCAGATGGCCGTAAGGAAAAAAATAAAAAAAATGTCTTGAGATGTTAATGTTTGTTATTAAGAAATATTTCTTAGACCAACATGGCACCAAGTAGCAGCACATGAGTAGAAGGATTTATTTGTTCTTTATGAGCTTTCAAATCAACGGTGCCTTGAATTGGTGTTCTATTTCTATTAAATAAACACAACATCATCGCCCCTATGACCTTGCCCTTGAACCCCAGTACACCGCTAACAAGTCCCGGGGGTGGGAGTGGGGGTTAAGGGGGCAGAGGCGTGATATTATCATTAAAGCGAGGGAGAAACTTCCCGCCCCTCTCTCATCCCTCGCTGTCAACAAGCACTGCCCCGTGGGGGGGGGGGGGTGTCATTCCAGATACTCCGCAGTACTTTCAAACTGAGGCCAGCAGGCCAGCTTTTTTTAAAACAACGTAATTACAAGACTGGTGCCAGTGGTTGTTGGATGTAAGGACCTACACACGGCTCTCTCCCAACCATTTCTTGATGCTAGTCAACATTTCCATTAGGCACATCTGGCTTTAAATTAATTTTGTTATGCTTTTTGTTTGCTTTTTACGACGGCGCTTCTGATGTCTTGTTTGTGGAGTAGTTAGTACTCGTCCTATGATACAGTTACTATACACCAATTTAACAGTTTCAAAATTTATCCCACCCCCCCACCCAAAAAAAAAACTCACATCAAATCCTTAACAAGAAATCTACAAATAATTAACACTATTAGTTGTTGGTAATTAGAAAAAAAAGCACACATTAAAAAACAAGTATTACGCAACGACCCCTGCTATCCCCCCCCCCGCCCATAAAAAATGCATACCCCACCCCCACACACCTACCTGGCTGCCAGTACCATATCCACTGGCTCTGCTCGGATCAACAAGTTGAACAAAAAAAACCTCCAACAAAAGTGTCAGGAGTCCAGCCGCCGCCAGATAATCCTGCGGTCCGGCCACCGATGTGATAATACCACGGCACGAACTACAAACGAACTGACGAATGGGACGCGGCAGCGCACGATTAATACCCGACGCTGGCTTCCGCGTGTGTGTGTGTGTGTGTCTGTGGTTTGCCTTCCTCCTTTTCTTGGTCAGTCTCCCCCCCCCCACCCACGTTATCTCCCGTTATCTCCCTTGCATCGTCCGGTCGATGGCATTCCGGTTTTCTGGTTCGTGTCATCGGAACGTTTATAGTGTATATACCAAAAAAGAATTAGTCGTAAAACAAAAGACGTTAACAAGTACGCCGTACACAGATTCACATCAGTGTGTACTGACATTCATTATGTGAGTTATTCATTAGGAAACTGCATAAATAAAAGAATAAAAATAGCAAAACAGTCAAAGGTCGTTCGCAAGTTACGTCACGCAAAAAATGACCTTTTCAGACCCTCCCTCCCGCCCTGTCACAATGTGTCTCACATTCTTTAACCCCTCCCCCTTTTTCTATAGTGTCACGTCATACCTTAAAAAAAAGCTCAAAACATTCATAAAATTTTCATAACAAAAAAATTTTTTTTATTTTATTCTGTAACATTTTCCCATAATGATAAAAGATTAAGATGTAGTATTTTTAGAAAAATGTGACATAAAGCAACGAAGTCATCCCCGAGCCGAATGTAAAATGGCCACAACAGATTTTGCGTCATTTTTAGATATGCGCAGAAGGTGTGCGCGACTGAGGTTCACGGTACCTATAAAACCGGAGGCAATTTCGACCTCAAATTAATGAATTTTTTTAAAGTTAATTTAATTGAATAAAAAATCTTCAAAATTAGAATATTTTAGATTTAAACATTTTTTTGTGACGTCACAATTTTTACCCCCCCCCCCTCCCCGTGTCACAAAGTGTCACAAAGTCTCAAACGACCCCTTACAGATTTTTGCATAAAAATGCTACGTGGTTACGCCGTTTGAGCTGCTAAAGCTAGTGACGCCCCCCCCCCCATGTCTGGTTCCTGGTTTTGGCACCCTTAACCGACAACCACTGTACATACAGTGTACACGGAAAAGACTATGTATAGCAATTGGGCCGAGGAGGAAAAATAAACTGCCGCCCGGGGTCGAACCACCCCCCTCTAGCAACCGCCACCTGTTGCATACTCTGTTAGGTTGATCTATTATGAAAGTAAGTATTTTGCAATGCAGAATACCGGCCACGTCCCCCAAATGTTATACACCGTATTAATATTACCTCCAAATGTGATAGGCTGAATATTTTCATTAGTCCTTCATACCTGCGTTTGCCGCTGTCATGAAATGTAGACACAAATAAAATAGATTATTTATTTATGTGCTGTACATGCCTATGTGCAATGTAATGAAAAAAACATTTCCATTTAAGTTGGATCAATAAAAGAATCGTATTCTACAACAAGGTAAGAAAGAGAAAAAGAGAAGGGGTAAAAAAAGAAAAGAAAGAGATTCCCCAACGACAAGGATGCAGACAGAGTATTAAACGTATTTGGAGGCCGTAACGCGACAGCAGCGCACAGACACGCCACGGGAAGTCCAAAGTTCATTTTCTGGACAAGACAGGAAGCCAGACACCAGAAAGTTGATGCACCGCCCGAGAGCATAATTTTTTTATAAACCAGCACCCTCCCCAAAACTCCCACCCACTCCCCAAAACTCCCACCCACTCCCCAAAACTCCCACCCACTCCCCAAAACTCCCACCCACTCCCCAAAACTCCCACCCACTCCACAAAACTCCCACCCACTCCGCAAAACTCCCACCCACTCCACAAAACTCCCACCCACTCCACAAAACTCCCACCCACTCCACAAAACTCCCACCCACTCCCCAAAAATCCCATCCACCCCAAAAATCCCATCCACCCCAAAACTCACACCTACGACCCAAAATTCCCACCCACTCCCCAAAATTCCACCCCTCCCCCAAATTCCACACATTTCATCTAACCCTCTTCCTTAAAAGCAAGAACAAAATCGTCACAGAGACATGTTGCCACATCGATCAGCTGTCTATAGGGGTCGGTTCACCAGATCAAATTTTCCTTCCAGCATTTGATGCAATTCGTGTATGAAGCCTTGTCACAACTTTCAAATTACTATTTGATCAAATTCCCCCAAGAAAGAAACCACGCACAAAATAGTGCGTTCATACAACAATTTGACGCGAAATTTGATCGTGTGAACTGACGTTTAATAAAGAAGAAACGCGCGTCTTCGTCAAAGCATTATTTATACTAATATTATGTAAGTGCCACCTATGAACCGTTCCACCTATAAACCGTTCCACCTATGAACCGTTCCACCTATGAACCGTTCCACCTATGAACCGTTCCACCAACAACGTCTTTTTTTTATTGCCTCTTTGAAGAGTGCCGTTACGTCTTAAGTTAAACACCGTATTAATATCATCTCCAAATGTGATAAGTTGAATATTTGACACGTCCAGTGTCGTCCAGTCCGTTTCACGTAAAGAGCAATAGGCGACCGTCACAAGGTTAAAGGCGGTCTTCAAGACAAATTGACAACTAACCTAAACTGTTTTTGTTGTTTTTTGAAGTGCCCAGTACTCGAGATATTTGGATTCTGGAATATGGACATTTTGTATTAACAAAAAAGTCTATAGGGTTTTCTGGGTTCGGTCTATATAAAAATAAACCTCACAATATTATATCCAGCATTCGTGCGAAATGTTGTTTAGGACTTATGCCTTCGAAGCACTCCAAAAGAAATTAAACAACCTTATAAAAAAGATTTTTTTCCATTAAATCTTTTATAAAATTTAAAATCGAGCAATTTGGGGGGGGGGGGGGGGGGGTCATTGGATGCGATGAAAATTTGACAAAGCATGCATACAAGTAACGTACTTAACACGAATGCAAATTAGTGCTCTCCCGACGTCCCCAGGGCTCACAAACGTATATTTTTTCACACCCCTGAACTATATTACTATTCTAATGACCAACCCGCTTTTACACCGCAGATTTATTTCACCAACTATTTGAGAGAAACAAACGAAAATATTACACACCAAAAGCACTTGTGATATACAAAAAAAATCTTATGTAGAGCAGCTATCGGGAATTTTATTTCGTGAAATCAGTTTCATCATATTTCCTTCATCTTCCCCTGAAAAACAGGGAAAACTGATTTTTTTTTTGGGGGGGGGGGGGGGGGGTTTGCGTTGTGGGTGTGGCTGAAAATTTGATAGCATGTGGTGTCATCGGCAACGCGTCTATATGCCAAGTTTCAGCTCGATATGTTGACGATAAGTCGGTTAATTAGCGGCCAGCAAGCAAGCCACGAACAAAAGCGAAATTAATGTAAAGGATTTTAAAAACCCCACAGATATACTAAATGAGATTTCATGCAAAATGTCATAGCCTTTCATCCAACGGGGTGATAAAAATTACACACGATATCTCCCGCACCATTCATGATACTGAATGTCCCAGGCAGGTCAAACAGTTGGTGCGTTGACATGTTTAATGGAGGTTGTAATTGACGATCAGTCGCTATAGCATCTGAACAGCTGATCGTCATTAACACAAGCCACAGACAACTGTGTTACACATTTTGTGTGTGTGTCGCTCGGCTAATGGCATCGCACCGACTGGGGATTTAAACAAGGTTAACGCCGACAGGGTATTCGATCATGATTAGCACCACCGTGGCCTTTAACTGAGGACGGCACCACCAGGGCATTTCCCCCATGGTCGGCACCACCAGGGCATTTAGCGAGGTCGGCACCACCAGGGCATTTAGCGAGATCGGCACCACCAGGGCATTTCCCCCATGGTCGGCACCACCAGGGCATTTCCCCGAGGTCGGCACCATAAGGGCATTTTCCCGATGTCGGCACCACCAGGGCATTTCCCCGATGTCTGCACCACCAGGGAAACTCACAGGGGTTCAGCCCAACACGGCTGTTCGTCGTGGATTAGCACTGATACAGGGGCGTCTCTACGAGGAAAAAACTAAGCCTTTCCATACTTAGATATTTGTGCGAGGGCGGAAACAGTCGGCTTCGGATACAGTGGCGTATAAGCAAGTTTAGGATAAAGCTTAAATAGGGCGTCGATAAGTGATGATTCTGAAGCGAAATGAACAGCTAGGTTGTTTTTTTTTAATCAAAGGAGCTAATCATATCGCATTGAAAGTAAAACGGCATATGCTACCACCTCGTTACTGGACCAATCGGCGTTACGCATTTGAAGACGACACGTGTCCAGTCGTTGGTTCCGATCGTTTTCAAATGCGCGATGGTCAGCTTCTTTGAGGGAATACAGACGGATTTCTAAATATGGTCCAAGATGAGAGTAGACAAAATTACCACACACAAAAAGCAAACAACACAATAGATAAATACTAAACCAACCCTCGATGTAAGCTCTGTTGGGACGTAGCGTGTCCACTCTTCGACTTGCGCCGCGTCAGCAGCTGCACGACGTGTCTCCGGAGGCTATCACGATTACTTCCCTTGGACTGTCTCCCCTGTTTGGATCCCCCGTGTGCGTGGTGGTCGCCGGCCCGGTGAGACCTTCGGCTGAACACGCCATGACGATGAGAGCCACCGTCATCGCTGGCGGAGCTACCCTTCTTTCTGTCCCCGTGTTCTCTCGTCGTGTCCCGGTGGGCGTGGAGCGGTCTCATCAGATACGCCGGGTAGTGCGACAGTAGGTTCGCGTCCGTGTAGCTCCTCGCGATACCGGGCGCGTCGAGGTCATCGTCCTCCAGCAGGGGCTTCAGGCGGGACTTGGTGCTGTGGGACCTCTGGAAGCTGAAGTCCCGAGGCTTCCAGAACGAACTGTCTCCTACTAGGTCAAGCTCCTCGAGGTCGTCGTTTTCCCCCGGGGAGACGATGACGTGCTGTTCAGGTTCTGCGGACTCCTGGGCATCGTCTTCGGATGCACCCTGGTTCTTGACGATTGGTACCGGAGATGACCTCTTGATGACGTTCCCATCAATTCTCAAATTTTCATGCGCCTCCTCCAAAGACTTCCGTTTCTTTCGCTTGCTGCTGCCTCTGAAAAAATTCTTAAAGCTGGACATCCTCGACCTCTGGAACTCCTTTGGTGGTTCGTCTGGTTCGGGGATCTTCTCCGCCATCTTGGTTCGGTGTGACCGCCTTTTGGAAGCCCCGATGTAAAAGCGAACTCTTCGCACCGCTTCCTCTCTTGCATGGCTGGTTGCTGGCCTTGGTGTGCTGGAGACGGTACTGTGTAGGGCAGTCAGGCTGTTGGTATAGGGTGAAAAAAAAAAAAATTCAAATTACGGAATTATCATAAGAATTTGTAAGTCTTTACTTATACGTTAAGGCCACTATTTTTGACCAGGTGAGCGCATGTTTTGAACCACTGTGTTAAAGACTAGCTGGTTTCGTTGAAAGACTAAACTGTATTATTATATAAAAAATCAACAGTGCCAGACCAAAGTAGTCTGTTCACGGTAGATCGTGTTTTTATGTTTTTGATTCGTGCGTTAATCCCGTGATCTTCTCGATGCCGTGTTTCACATGTAAACAGGACAAGCTATTTAAAAAAAAAAAAAAAAAAAAAAAAAACTTGTTTCCTTTAAACGAATAGTTTGGGAGCTTTTGATCAATGGACCAATTGATTATTCGACCGAATGCACACGTACATGGACGCTCATTGCGACGTTAAGCCAGGGCTGCGTCTGAGACTTAATAAAGTGCACAGGTGTAATGCAAATACCTGACTTCGATTCAAGCGTAAAAAATGAATCGTGTGCAATGATGCGTGACTCGGAGACGCTAGTACGCTACTAAAGGGATAACAACACTAAACTCAAATGAGACTGCAGCTACTAACAGACACGGAGCAGTGCAGGTTTTGAAACAGCTTATCTTAGAGATGTGTTTCTCCACTACTGGGGAATACACCGGAGTTCATTGACTCACTGGTGTCCCCCGAGGTGAATGCAGAGAAAGAAGTGTAAATATACAGATAAACTTTGTACGTTAGAGTGCTACTGAGTTTGAGAGGGCGTTCTTGTAGTTGCCATTTACATCTTGTGAAATTTAGGGGGGGGGGGGGAAGAGAAATAGAGACAGGGCCAGAAATGAAGAAATACATACATACAGACTTTTTACTACAGACAAAAAGAAAAACGTACAGGCAGATAAACAAAAACACAAAATCCATGAAGTAAAACGTACATTTAGAGAGGGACAAAAAGGTGTACAGAACGACAGAGAAAGTTATAGATCGAAAGAATGAACACGAAAGATAAAGAGAGAGAGAGAGAGAGAGACGGAGAAAAGATATAGGCAGATAAGTAAAGAGGAGGTGAAAGAGAGAAGGACGAATAAAAAATGAAGAAGAGATCGGTCAGATACAGAAAGTGGAAATGTCTCTCTGTTACGGGACACTAGGTTGGATTTCTAAATGGTAGACGCGTTCAAGCACAAGACACTAAAATACTGTCTTCAAAACTGAATGTTTTCAGATTACTGTTCTGACATTGAAACTGGCAGAGATCCTAAGTCGTTACCCGTTACCTAAAAAGACGTTAAGCTAATTATGTAATCGTGTGTACTCACCTACTGACTCGTCGCAAGTTTTTCTCCCCTCCCATGTCTTCATGCTCCAGGATGGGGTCGAGGTTACTGATGACACGCCTGAAGGGCGGCGGTTTGAACACCCTTACAGGAGGAGCCTCGCTGGGTGTCCAGTCCAGGATTTCTACAGACGACCCACGACTTCCGTAGGTGGATGGCGCGTCAGAGATGCTGCACGCCTCAAGAAATTCAATGCTGGGCTGACATTGCGTCAGAGCGGTCAGTTCGGCGTTGGGCTGGTCAGCCGTTGGCGTTTCGGAATGCTGGAATGGCGGCGACGGAGACGATGTGGCCTCCAGGTTTGTTTCATGCGGTTCCTCCTCTGGTGTTGTGATTGTGACGATCGGGTTGAAGTTGGTGCTAGAGACGGTGGGTGAAAGACTCGTGTCCAGTGGCGGCGGAGAGGTGGGCGAAAGGAAAACAGCCGATTTGGAAGACGGGGAAACATCAGCCTTAGCCGAAAACGAAAGCATCTCCGACGATGAGGTTGAGTCCCCTGTGTTGGATGTGCCGGACATTACATTTGAAAAACGAGAAGATGGAGTGGGTGTGACAGATGATGAGACGTCAGCCGTGACGCGACAATCTGACACGGACATTGTGGAGGGGGTTGAAGTACAGCTTTCACTGCTGCTGGCCAAACCGTTGGTTTTCATGGTGGGATTTCGGTGGGCAAAATTTGTTGTTGTTGAAAATCCTGAGGCCGAGGTACTTCACAGGCATAACATTCAATAATTTGATTCGCGTTTCGTTACCTTAGCCTTAAGAATTCCCCGAAAACATATTCCAAGAAAGCAGCATCTCAAACACCAGATTTACATATATTCAAAAATAATATTGCAAACTGTTCAGGAAATGGCATATAAAACAAGGCGGTCTCACTGCTTGTAGTAAACACGTCTAGTCAGCGCAGTGACACACACACGTACACATGTTCTTATGTTTGTCAGTTGTCACACGGGCACTTGGTGCTAGGATGACCTTAACTTTGACCTTGCGTGTGATCAATGAAAAGAGACCCCGCCCCCAAGACCTGGGTCTTATGCAGGTCAAGAAAAAGGTCACGCATGGTTTGGCGGTGACCCAGCTCGCCATGGTTGAACGACTTTGGTCTCCTATATATATATATATATATATATTATATGTATGTATCTATGTGGGACTCTACAATTTAGTTCATAAATTCTACATAGCAGTTGACCGATGATGAGAGTCTAGTAGTTTATGAAGCGATACTATGGCGGTCATTAAATTAAATCTGTGTTGTTTTGTTTTGCTATTTAAGTTCAAATCGTCTCCCAGTACAGAATATATTTTCTTGTGCATGTAGCCTTTTTATTAAATTGTACTTTGTTACATGCCTCTATTGTCTTAAAGAATATTAGGAAATATATTTCATAATAACATTCTGGGTTCAAATTTCGAAAATGTTCGTTGCCTTTGTTTCTATTAGTTCAAGAAAACACAGCAGTTCTAAATTTATGGAGAAAAAACCCCACTCAAATAGCTTGATATTTTTTGAATTATTGCTGAAAAAAACTATAAAAATATTTAATTGATACCGTACATCCATCAGTAAAACGAATGGACTTCCTTGAAAACTTGATTAAAGACCATTCTTTTTTTTTAGAAAAAAACAACAAAATGTCGCAAAGTATTTAAAAAAAAAATAAAAAAAATACAATTTTCAAACAAGATAAAGTTATGAAAGATAATTTTCACAAACAAGATAAATTTATGAAAGATAATTTTCATAAATAGATTTTTTTTCTAAAAATTGCCTAACGACACTATTGAGAATATCTACAAGCGTTTTAATTTTCTTTTTATTAAAAAAAATGAAACTTAAAAAAAAAAAAATATGAAGAATTAACATAAAATCTACATATATTATTTAAATTAAAAATAATTTAGAATATAATTTATTGAGCGAGCCAAAAAGTCCTTTAAATATAAATTATATTGAGGAAAAACAGAAGTTTATTATTTTGATTGATGAACAGAGATGAACACTTTGGCATACACGAAGCGCTGCACTAGATTTTAAAATCCGAATGAATTACGGCTTTAAAACTGTTAAGTAAAAAAAAAACATATTTAAGATATAAATTAGCACAGCAAGTTTCCGATCCTGATCCACCTGACATCCAAATATGACGCACTGTTTTTCCTAGGATGTATCGCACCGCCCGTGATGATTGGTAGCCGATGTCAGACACTCCGGGTCTGTTATCACGCGCCAGCTGGGATCAGAGAGACCAGCACACACAAAAAAAAAAAACAACCAAAAAAAAACAACCCACAAAAAAAGAACAAGAGAAAACCATCAGAAACAACGAGCCCCCAACATACATCATCTGTGGCAAATGATAATTATTCGGCGTGAGCGCATCACGTGACTCTCTCGACTTCCGCTGCAGACTTGATAACAGATGGCGCTCAAGGCCTCGTTGCCGTCAGCGTCCCCGAGTAAACATACGCGGCTACACAAACAGTTCGTGACTAATTACTAATGTCGTGATTCAACATCCAATTCATCAGATATAACAAATGAGTGATCTCCCCATAGGCGTCTCCTCTGTCTAAATGTATGTAAAAGCGTGTTTTTTGTCTTGTGAGTAGTGAAGTTAAAAGATATGAACAGGATTACCACAATGCAAACAATGCTGCATCGCTGCCTTTCTAAATATTATCATATCTTTAATTCTCTTTCTAAATGTTATTATATCTTTAATTCTCTTTCTAAATGTTATCATATCTTTAATTCTCTTTCTAAATGTTATCATATCTTTAATTCTCTTTCTAAATGTTATCATATCTTTAATTCTCTTTCTAAATGTTATCATATCTTTAATTCTCTTTCTAAATGTTATCATATCTTTAATTCTCTTTCTAAATGTTATCATATCTTTAATTCTCTTTCTAAATGTTATCATATCTTTAATTCTCTTTCTAAATGTTATCATATCTTTAATTCTCTTTCTAAAAAAAATAAATAATTAAAAAGGGTGGGATTATCTAAGGCAGGTGCCTCCACCTAAACACACTTCTGAACATGCAGAATATTTGTCTGACTTTTTTTTCTGAGATGACAACCCTGTGTTAAAAAAGTCATGAGAAGTCTAAGTGACACTACTTTATCTACTATGGCTTATGCAGTGGCGTAGCGAGCTTAACTCGTGCCCGGGGCACAATACAAATTTAGCGCCCCCAATACTTTTAAGCGCCCCCCCCCTATTCGAAAACCATACAATATTTTAGTAAAATATACCATTTGGCGCCCCTTCGTGAGTAGCGCCCGGGGCATGATGCCCCCCTTGCCCCCCCTCACTACGCCACTGGGCTTATGATGTTTGATGCACTGGATATAATTGACATTTTGGCATGGTACAGTCGCAGCCCTGTTCAAATTACAAGACAACAGTTTTCTATTGACGGCTGTAAACAAATTTAATTCAGAGAAGGAAATAATGAAGACCTAGGATCAGATTCAGACATCCGAAAATACAATCATTCTGCGTTCGATTCACGAAATCACAAATCACACAAGTCCCAATCCACCTTCATATAAAGACATGAATATATATATACACACACATACACAAAGACAGAGAGACACGCACTCGTACTCTAACAGTTAGTGCTATTTAACAGGAAGTCAAACACAGTTATGTTTCCTTACATTTGTGTTCCGCGAAACTTTATATTTGATTTGTTTGCTGAAGTCCTCAGATACCTCGAACTAAGGACGTACTTGTCTGGATCAGTGTTTCAAAGAACTGTACCAAGTGGCTTATTTGTCAGGGACAGTGCGTCTTTATACTTGAAAGTTGAACAATTTTTTTTTCAAACAACGAGCCCCAGAAAAAAAACTCCTTTGCACGCTCACAGACAGCACAAGAACCACCAGGAATCCAGTACAGTCTTGACTGATATTGACGGACAAACTAAAACATATGTAGTAAATTTTTAAAAAGTTAATACTAAAAACGGCATCATAATTATACCATTAAAGCCAGATCAAGATAAGAATTATTTGTCGAAAAAACTAAAAGTGGTTATGGAAAAAAATAATTTAATTTTCATATTTCTCCAAATAAATGAAATGTGTAAAACAAAGTATGGGAAAACCATAAAAAAAGGAACTCAACAAAACAACGAACGTGTCGGCAAGAAGCCTTCGTCAGCGAACAAGCAACAGAAAAAAATCAGATGAGAATTAAAATATAAAATAGCACTAAGCTGAAAAGTAGTATCCGAGAGGGCAGTGAGAGGGCAGCGAGAGGGCAGTGAGAGGGCAGTGAGAGGGCAGTGAGAGGGCAGTGAGAGGGTAGTGAGAGGGCAGCGAGAGGGCAGTGAGAGGGCAGCGAGAGGGCAGTGAGAGGGCAGTGAGAGGGCAGCGAGAGGGCAGTGAGAGGGCAGTGAGAGGGCAGTGAGAGGGCAGTGAGAGGGTAGTGAGAGGGCAGTGAGAGGACAGAGAGAGGACAGAGAGAGGGTAGTGAGAGGGCCTTTTTTTTCAATTTATTAAAATAATAACGACGTCATGTTGACTTTGACTTCAGGTAACTGAAGAATTTGATCATTACATAGAGTTATGAGGAAATTGATTTTATTATCTGTAAATGTAAAGTTTAGCTTTTCCCGCCCGTCAATTATATTTTATATCAATTTTCGATCCGCTTAAGTCAAACGTGTGTGGGGGGGGGGGGCGGAATGACGTCATGTCATGTTTGCGTGTCATTGTTATAAAAGGATTATAGTTAACAAAGTTGACACGTGACAACATGTGCGTGAGATGTGCTTTGTCTTCTTTAAATTACAGAATAGCTCAACTATACAATGGCATCAGTTCTCTCACATTCTATGGCGTGGTTAAATATCAGAAAAGTCGTGATCTAGTTTGAGCTAGAAATTGCCAGGCAAAATGTTTGGAATGTCTAATTTGCCAATAAAAAAAGTTACAGTTTATTTTAACTTATATATGTGTTATTGGATGATATTTAACAAAGGCTTTGTACCTTGGGGTGTTTTGATTAACTTTGATCAGTTCAACGTATGGCTGTCATGGGGAAATTGATGTTGTGACATATAACTAACATCTCCCGTGAATGGGCCATCTGGAAGTGACTAGACCCCCCCTCCCTATACCATAACTACAACGTGATGTTAAATGGAACTGTCTTGTATGCTGAAATGATGTATGTACTTCCTTGACGAGTGTACATCGCGCGACCTATATGTGACTGTTCGTGTTTAGTCCCGGCTAGCTAAGATACACTTTTATATTAAAATAAGTTAAATGTACTTAGAGATATATTAAATAAAATTGGTATGAACTCACCCCCTCCTTTCCACCCCCCCCCATGGGTAAATGTGAAAACGCCCAAAAAATGTTAATACTACAATATCCTTTAAATACGTAGTTCCTAAATATGTAGAAGGCAAGAATACATGCCATCCTATTTTCAACTGTTTTGTATACAAACCAGAAATCTCTGGGACAGTGGGAATTCGCTAAGACATCCTATTCGGGACAATTTTCAACAGTCGCTAACTAGGAATCTAATCCATTTGACACGGATTTCGAATTATAAGGGGAAATGACGTATTAGCAAACAGATACATCAATCACAGCTGATGTCAGTGTTGCCTTAACAGGATTGTAGTGCTGTTTCAAAATGCTTTCAAGTGTTAACCCCCCCCCACCCCCCCCACACACACACGATCTAACGAATAATTTCAAGCTTTTGGACGGTGAGTTTTGTTTTTTCTAAAAGTTTGTATCATGGCGCGAGTCTCCGTATAGAATGTTCAGGGCTCTAATATAGGAACATGGCTGCTTCGGCTTAAGTCTGAAGTGCCGTAACAAGAGTTGAAACAATTTTAACGCCTTTCAAAAACCAAACAATTTGTTTTTTTCCAAAAGAGTTAAGTCTCAAATTAATTTATACTAATCTCCTAGTGCAGCCTTCGGCGCTGCTGTCTAAACAAGCCCCAATTTGCTTCACCCCAAATTAAAAAAACAACAAAAACAACATGAGATATCCGCTTTATACACGCAGCTTCTAAAAAAAAAAAATAATAATAAAGTAAATAATCCTTAAAAATTCCAAGTTTACGAATATTGTCAAAAATCATTAAAACAATCTCAGGTTTATGCATGTTGTCCTCTGTCCAAAAACACACTTTGGATGGACCAGTTTATTATAAAAGGAGAGAAAGAGATCAGCAAGAGTGACATACTATGTTTCCACGTCAGGTGTGTGTGTAGAAGAATACTTTCCTACAAGCTGGAGAAGGTTTAAAAGTGGCCACTAAATGCTGAACGTTTGGTCTTGATTAAGCGATTCTGTCCACGGGTAGTGTTTTAACTCTCTCCAAGTGAATGTGTCTCAGTCTGGGTCATATGTAACCTAGTGCCATACTCGGACACTCTGCACTGAAGGCACACAAACAATGTTAAAATCTATTTTTTATTTTATTGTTGCGCCGAGTTCGGTTTTGGGGGGGGGGGGAGAATAGGGGGAGGGGCAAATTAATGTCCATACTAAATTTAATTGTGTGATTTGTCTCTTAATTAGATCTATCAAGATGGTCAAGTAAAAAAACAAAGGACAAGAGAGAGAACCAACAATTTGAGAACACGACCATGTAAACTGAGCAAATGAGATCACAAGCACTGGCACAGGAAGGCAGGGGCGGAGAGGGCGGTCCACCTCAAGAGGAAACTTTTTTTGTCTTTTTATATTATAGGGGGCCGCATGTTCGATCGAACCGCATCGACTTTTACTCATTGGCAGGGGTAAAAAATCTTTACCCCCCTCCCCTCCCCCCACAACCCACAACCCGGGGCGACACTAATTATGTGGTTTTGATATAACGACAGTTAGTACAGATGTCACATGCCTTCACACGCCCCCAGTACAGATGTCACATGCCATCACACGCCCCCGAGTACAGATGCCACATGCCATCACACGCCCCCCAGTACAGATGTCACATGCCATCACAAGCCCCCCAGTACAGATGTCACATGCCACCACACGCCCTCCAATACAGATGTCACATGCCACCACACGCCCTCCAGTACAGATGTCACATGCCATCACACGCCCTCCAGTACAGATGTCACATGCCGTAACACGCCCTCCAGTACAGATGTCACACGCCGTCACACGCCCTCCAGTACAGATGTCACATGCCACCACGCGCCTTCCAGTACAGATGTCACATGCCATCACACACCCTCCAGTACAGATGTCACATGCCATCACACGCCCTCCAGTACAGATGCCACATGCCACCACGCGCCCTCCAGTACAAATGTCACATGCCACCACGCGCCCTCTAGTACAGATGTCACATGCCACCACGCGCCTTCCAGTACAGATGTCACATGCCACCACACGCCCTCCAGTACAGATGTCACATGCCACCACGCGCCCTCCAGTACAGATGTCACATGCCATCACACACCCTCCAGTACAAATGTTACATGCCATCACACGCCCTCCAGTACAGATGCCACATGCCACCACACGCCCCCAGTACAGATGTCACATGCCACCACGCGCCCCCAGTACAGATGTCACATGCCACCACACGCCCCCAGTACAGATGTCACATGCCATCACACGCTCCCAGTACAGATGTCACATGCCATCATACGCCCCCCAGTACAGATGCCACATGCCATCACACGCCCTCCAGTTGTACATGTTGCGGTATGCTCATCATCTCCATTTTATTAGTATCCAGCTGCTGAAGAGCGCCTAGTCCTCTGAAGTTGGACGTTGACAACATGATACAGACAAGATTTATTAAGAAGATGAGGATGTACAACACAATGTTAATTGACAAGCCCGACAAGAGACATAGCTACCGTAATCTTAAAAAAAAAAATTTCAATTTTTGTGTATAGGATGTAATAATTGATAGTCTATATTATAGCAGAATGTTCTTCATAAATCAGTGTTGAAATATGTTGAGAATCGTTTAGGGGAAAAATCAACCCTGCCCACCAGATACAAATAATTGTTTTATGATGAAATAATGTATTTTGCTATGCTATAGAGACCACATCACTAATGAACAAGTGAAAGAAAGGATTCGTCAAGCAATTGGGCAGTACGATGACCTCCTGGTGTTGGTAAAAAAGCGAAAACTTGAATGGTTTGGCCACGTAACAAGGAAACAAGGGCTCGCCAAAGAAATCTTGCAGGGCACAACTAGAGGAGGGAGAAGAAGAGGAGAACAGAGAAAAAGATGGGAAGATAACATCAAAGAGTGGACGGGATTAAAACTAGGCGAAGCTGTACATAGTGCAGAAGACAGAGAGGAATGGAGAAGGATAGTCATCTGTTGCGCCCCAACGGTCCAAGGACTAAGGGACATGATGATGATGATGAATGTATTTTGCTGACTTATCCGTGTAAAATCGGATAGATATGTGATGATGAGTGATGATATATGATAATATGTGATGATACCTGATAGTTTGGGAATATGGGTGATGATATGTGAGGATATTTGATGATTGTGTGATGATATGTTAGGAAATTAGATGATATGTGATGATATGTAAGGATAGTAGATTATATATGATGATATGTCAGCATGTTTGATGATATGAGAGGATATTTGATGATATGAGATAACATGTAAGGATATTAGATAATATGTGATGATATTTGTGGATCATATTTGAGCCGAAAATAACAAAGTGATTACTAAATTTCTTGAGGACCACCCCACCCCCACCCAGGGTGCAACAAATTTTGTTCCATGTTACACAACAAGCCCTGATTTGATTTTTTCCTTAACTTAATGTGTAACAACACACTGGAACAGAAATTAACGAGTGTTGATGCACAATATTAATTCCTAACATCACCCTAGAAACCCCCCCCCCTTTTCTACTTTTTTGTTCTTCACAAACCACAACAAACAGATTAAAAAACACACCGATAATCAACGATACACTTATTAATACACGTATTTAATGCACATTTCATGAAATGATAACTCAATATTATAGATACAAAAAAAAAAAAAAAAAAAAAAAATAAAAAACTCTGACTAACCACCGATGCCAACTACATTTCAAAGACTTACCTCTTCAGCGAGCTCGCTCTGTTACGAAATGACATGTTCGTTCAATGACACGTGTCAGATTGATGACATGCGCGTGGCTCTTAAACCTTTTGATGATGAGCGTCACCTCACTATCACCGGAGCTAATCTTCCTTGGCGTCACATCCAAGTTGAGCAGCGTAAATCCGTCTCGGAATAAATGAAACGCATTCTGTGTGTTTGTTTTGTTCGTGGCGTCTCTTATGTTTTTTTTGGTGTGCAGGATTCAAAGGGAAAATTCCAATAGGATTACAGCTCTCGGTTATAGTTTGGATTTATAAACAATCGTGTGGCAAACACAACTTGTTGAAAACTGAAACATGACTAAGCTTAACTTAAAGAGAAATATCTAAATATTAAACAAAAAGAACATGCTTGTTGGGCCGGGATGACGCAAAAAAAAAAAAAAAAAAAAAAAAAAAAAACCAAACCTGGCATAATTTATTATGCATCATTTGTTGCCGGCTGTGGCAGACAGACGAAGTCCCTAAGAACAGATGTTTCCCCAACAAGGAATGTAACACAGGGGTTGAAAACTAGATGCACGAGGGTAAATGTGACAAATAATATCACAAGCCTTTAGGATGTAGACAAGCAATTTTAAAAAAAAATTATAAAGTATATGTCGTGCGAGGTCTCTAATAAATCTATCTCTACTATAATACTAGGTCACTACTAAATCTATCTCTACGTTAATACTAGGACTCTACTATATCTATCTCTGCTGTAATACTAGGTCTCTACTAAATCTATCTCTACTGTAATGCTAGGTCTCTAATAAATCTATCTCTACTGAAATACTAGATCTACACTAAATCTTTCGCTACGTTAATAATAGGTCTCTATCTATCCCTACTGCAATACTAGGTGTCTACTAAATCTGAATGCATTCTGAAGAAGGTCTAACTCTCGCCAAATTCTTCCCTTCCAGACCAGCTCTCTAACTGGACACCTGCACACCACAGGCGCTGAATGCATGGCTAAACATTGTCTCATAACAAAGAAGTCCAACAAAAAAAAAAGACAAAGACACAAACATACACCCCCTCAAGACAAGTTAAATTTAAAATGAGGTACAAATATTTCTCACATAATATCGTGATGAAAATTTAATTCAACGTGAGTGAGAACTTGGCTCAGCACGTCGTTTAAATTAACTCGACAAGTCAAGTAACGCAAGGAAAGAAGCTATTCCGAGTAAAGAAGTATTTTTTTTTAGACTTTTTATCTTTAAAACAACAAGTAAATTTAAAATCCGTTTAACTGTTAGATAGTATAGATAAAGGGAATGTGTTCAAGCCGTGAAAAGTAAATAAATAGGGGAAAAAGATATGATTAAGCTTGCCCAAAAATAAAAGAAATAAAAAAATAAAATAGCACAATTAAAATATTTGTGTTGTTCTATTTTTAGACGTTAAAAATCTTTAATTTATACAAACGAAAATTATGTTGTGCAACATTAAAATAAAAAAAATTAAAAAATAAAAATTCTGTTACCAACTCCTATGATAGATATCAATTTTTAAAATTTTGTAATGGAAAAATATAGAAGATGCTAAAATTAGTTTACAATGTTTCATAAACAGATTTTTTAAAAATCGTTGTCTCTTAATAAAAAAACAACAACAAACAAATTATCTTTCTATTCTCAAATCAAGTGATTTATCAGTGTTTAGCAATATTGTATGTTGTCACACGTGACCCTCACTTTCGATCGATTCAGTCTTCCTCGTGCTGACCTGTTAGGTCACATCTGAGTTGATGACACCTAGTTGCCGTTCCGGGGTCGTAGGTTGGGCGGAGGAAGGGCAAAAGTTGATGAGGAAATAAGTAAAGGGGATTTAAAAAAAAAACAACAACAAAAACACCCCCGCCCCTTTGCTTACTATAACCATCTGCACTAACTGTCAGACTCTGCTATGTTTTTTGGGGAAGGTGTTGGTGCATGTGTTGGTGCATGTGTAGGGGAAGGTGTTGGGGCAGGCGTTGGGGTAGGTGTTGGGGAAGGTGTTGGGGAAGGTGTTGGGGCAGGTGTTGGGGAAGTTGTTGGGGCAGGTGTTGGTGCATGTGTAGGGGAAGGTGTTGGGGCAGGCGTTGGGGTAGGTGTTGGGGAAGGTGTTGGGGAAGGTGTTGGGGCATGTGTTGGTGCATGTGTAGGGGAAGGTGTTGGGGAAGGTGTTGGGGAAGGTGTTGGGGAAGGTGTTGGGGCAGGTGTTGGGGAAGGTGTTGGTGCATGTGTTGGTGCATGTGTAGGGGAAGGTGTTGGGGCAGGCGTTGGGGTAGGTGTTGGGGAAGGTGTTGGGGAAGGTGTTGGGGCAGGTGTTGGGGAAGGTGTTGGGGCAGGTGTTGGGGAAGGTGTTGGGGCATTGTTAGGGCAGGTGTTGGGGCAGGTGTTGGGACATGTGTTGGGGCATCGTTGGGGCAGGTGTTGGGACAGGTGTTGGGGCATTGTTGGGACAGGTGTTGGGGCATCGTTGGGACAGGTGTTGGGACAGGTGTTGGGACAGGTGTTGGGGCAGGTGTTGGGATACTTGTTGGGGCAGGTGTTGGGACAGGTGTTGGGGCATCGTTGGGTCAGGTGTTGGGGCATCGTTGGGACAGGTGTTGGGACAGGTGTTGGGACAGGTGTTGGGACAGGTGTTGGGACAGGTGTTGGGACAGGTGTTGGGGCATTGTTGAGACAGGTGTTGGGGCAGGTGTTGGGGCATCGTTGAGGCATGTGTTGGGACAGGTGTTGGGGCAGGTGTTGGGGCAGGTGTTGGGGCAGGTGTTGGGGCAGGTGTTGGGGCAGGTGTTGGGGCAGGTGTTGGGGCAGGTGTTGGGGCAGGTGTTGGGGCAGGTGTTGGGACAGGTGTTGGGGCAGGTGTTGGGACAGGTGTTGGGGCAGATGTTGGGGCAGGTGTTGGGGCAGGTGTTGGGGCAGGTGTGTTGGATTATTATTTTTTTTAATGAACTATTTTTTACTTAATTGGAAATTATAATTTACCTTTTTTTTTTAAAAAAAGGACTTTTTCGTAGTGAGCAAAAATGGGAAAATCCGGACCTGCATTTCAATTAAAAGAAATGTTTCAGGAAGTGAAATTCTTCTCGCAATGTTCGTATGACCAAAGTAGAATCAGGTCAAAGCTCGAAGCACACGTCAGTGGGTTAAAGGGACGTAACTATTTTTAATTTCCGCATCAACCGTAGTTGATAATTATAGCTTGATAATAATACTTTTAAGAAACCTGATTGTGCTGTTGATTTACTCAGTCAAAGTGATGCTGAGAGAATTAAAAAAAAATAATTTCCAATGCCATTAGTTTTAAAAAAAATAATTAAATTCTGAAAATTTTTTATAAATGAGAAATTTACAATTATCTGGCTAAAATGTCATTATAGAAATTACTGCAAACTGAGTTTTGGGTCATCTACCATTCTCATAGATTAATGGGAATTTATAACTTAGAATGATAAAATGATTACGTGAAACAATCATAATATAAAACGTCTACGCTAAGTCTGAGATATCCGGCCACATATATATTACTGCGGGATCTTTACTAAAAAAATTATTTAAAAGTATAATACGAAATAATAATAATAATAATGAAGTTTATTTGAAAAATCACGCTTCATCCCCAAAGGCTCAAAGAGATTTTTGGATATTGCATCAAATCATTTGTAAATAATGTCTGAAACGGACAAATTATTTCTTGATTTTGTGCCTGAAATCGGCTGTTAGCATGTTTTGGTACTTAATTCGTTTTTATCGTGGAGTGGAGGGTTGCTAGAGTTGTGATGTGATAATTGGTGGGGGTGGTCAAATGGAAATTTTTTATTACGTTATTAGGGGTAGGGGTGGATAAAAGAAAAGTAAATTTCTGAAATCAAACCGGAGATGGAGTCCCGTAGGCAATATGACATTGACACAATGAACATTCTAAAAGCTACTGTGACGTAGAGCACATAAGAGCAATGTAAAACACAAGGAAAAAAAAACACTGCTGGTCACCTACTGTATCCTGGTCTATTTCCAGTCGTCTTGACTTAGTCTTGCCATTGGATCAAATAGGCAAGGACGAGAGAGTGGGGTTGACGAATTGAGCAACTCTCCCTCACTTCAAACAAAATACTGTTTAAGTCAATGCTGCTAGTCCAGCACTGGTCAACTTCGCATGCGATCGACCAATCATAAAAATAATGAACATATTTCTTTGTGAACGGACCTTATTTATTTGACGAGAACATTATATAAATGTAAGTTAGGCCTATACTATAGGGAAAAAATTATTAAATAATCTTCATATCAGAGTTTTATCTCGCTACCACGCGACAAAACCTTTTTTTAAAAAATTGTTTCACCTCTTCAATATCATGTAATTACCGTACATAATTTTGTATTATTCTGCTCCTCTGTTCTGTCATATGTCTAATGAACCCTACCAAGATGAGCGATGACTGTGGACCAGTGTGCCAGGTATTGATTAGGAGCGGCTAAAATTACATTCACCTCGGTAGGGACACGTATTGCCTGTTAGGACTGGACGGATGTAAGGACGGAATGCTCTTTAGTCGAGGCATTTCCAGGAATAACACTTAGTATTTGGAACTTAATACATCTACATCCAAACTGACCAGAGTTCATTGCAAACAGAGGACCAAGACCATGGAAAAAAAGAATTGTCAGCTGCGATAGAAGTAAGGTGGCAGACTGCAAATGTCGCTAATTTATTACTGAAATGTGCAAACTTTTGAAAGTTATCCACAACCAAATGGTTAATTTTTTTAGATGTTCCGACCTGCTCTTTGATACAATGGTTACAATTTAAATAGTTTTCACGTTGTTATTAAATAAATTAAATACCCGTTTACCTCTACTAAATTTTGTAACTACCCATTATAGTTTTAAGAGCCCATTTTTTGCACAAGCAGAACATTTTTTACCATTTCCCTAGCGACCTTCAAATGATCCCAACAAACTTGTTGAAATAAATTGCTTTATTGGTTTAAATTACTTTATGGTATCACATTCTTGGATTTATGGCGGGACCGGGAAAACTATTCTCAAACTGAACTGGGGAATTCATCTCACGGAATCAGTGTTGTTATTGTGGATAATTGTTTTATTGGCTTATAATGTCAATGGCAAATATCTCCACAGCACTTTATTCCGAATAGGATTGTTGTAGTAATACATGTAGTAATCTTGACTTGTTCGTTTCTATGACTAGATACTATTTAATTGTCTTAAATAGTCAACACTTTAAAACGCGGTCTCTTCCAGAGCTGACAACTGAATAATCAGAGAAAAACACTGAATGACCAGAGCTGACTACTGAATTGCCCTAGCTGACCACTCAATTACCAGAGCTGACCACTCAATAACCAGAGCTAACCACTAAATTACCAGAGTTGCCCACTCAATTACCAGAGCTGACCACTGAATTACCTGAGCTGACCACTGAATTACCTGAGCTGACCACTGAACTTCCAGAGCTGACCACTGAACTTCCAGAGCTGACCCCTGAATTACCTGAGCTGACCACTGAATTACCTGAACTGACCACTCAATTACCTGAGCTGACCACTCAATTACCAGAGCTGACCACTGATTTACCAGAGCTGACCACTGAACTTCCAGAGCTGACCACTGATTTACCAGAGCTGACCACTGAACTTCCAGAGCTGACCACTGAATTACCTGAGCCGACCACTGAATTACCAGAGCTGACCACTGAATTACCTGAGCTGACCACTGAACTTCCAGAGCTGGCCACTGATTTACCAGAGCTGACCACTGAACTTCCAGAGCTGAACACTGAATTACCTGAGCTGACCACTGAATTACCAGAGCTGACCACTCAATTACCAGAGCTGACCACTGAACTTCCAGAGCTGACCACTGAATTACCTGAGCTGACCACTGAATTACCAGAGCTGACCACTGAACTTCCAGAGCTGACCACTGAACTTCCAGAGCTGACCACTGAATTACCTGAGCTGACCACTGAATTACCTGAGCTGACCACTGAACTTCCAGAGCTGACCACTGAATTACCTGAGCTGACCACTGAATTACCTGAGCTGACCACTGAATTACCAGAGCTGACCACTGAATTACCAGAGCTGACCACTGAACTTCCAGAGCTGACCACTGAATTACCTGAGCTGACCACTGAATTACCTGAGCTGACCACTGAATTATCAGAGCTGACCACTCAATTATCAAAGGTGACAACTGAATTACCAAAGTAGTGTATTTATATTTTGGGTCTTAACTACTTCACTGATTCACTTCAACGTCCAATCCTAATTCTACACATTAAAATGCGAGAATAACATTATGTGCGATTACCGGTATGGTAAACATATGGATCAACAACTTGAGAGCACTTGTATGGTAAACAGACTTATCAACAACTTGAAAGCACTTGTATGGTAAACAGACTTATCAACAACTTGATTGCACTTGTATGGTAAACAGACTTATCAACAACTTGAGAGCACTTGTATGGTAAACAGACTTATCAACAACTTGCTGTCTCTGCACGATCAACGAACTGTCCAATCACTGTGAATTATGAATACTGACTTCGACGCTAGCCTCAAGACTTTCAAACTCCATGTGAAACGACTCATGGTTGTTGGCTACTGGTCAACAGAAGCTCCGTACCGTGGTCCGTAACGTGGTATCATAACGTGGTGTCGTAACGTGGTATCGCGATGTTAAACTGTTATGAGACGGCGTGCTGCAATGTTGCACCAAGAAGGCCGTCAACTAACTGAAACGCCCCTGGAAAACAGGGGGTAGGGGAAGGAAGCGGTGATGTTTGAGTTTGTCGGGTACGCCCGTGGTCAGGTTTGTGGTTGGGGAAAATGTCGAGGGGGCAGTGACTTAGTCAGACATGGCAGGTACCGGAGGAAAGTGGGAAGTTGGGGGGGGGGGGGGTGATTTTAAAAGTATCCCTAAGCCAGAAACAGCAATAATTTTTTTTAATTAAAATTACTTTGAACTTGTTATTTATAGTCTATTTGTGAATGGTAGGCAACATATAAAATCCTGACCTTTGTTACATGTCAGAAGATTTGTTATATGTAAGATGTAAGAATATATGTTAGATGTAAGAACATTTGCTATATGTGAGAATATTTGTTATATGTTAGCTGTAAGAATATCTGTTAGATGTAAGGATGTTTGTTAGATGTAAGAATATTTGTTGTATGTAAGATGATTTGCTATATGTAAGAATATTTGTCACATGTAAGAATATTGGTTAGATGTAAGAATATTTGTTAAATGTTAGAATATTTGATAGATGTAAGAATATTTGTTAGATGTAAGAATATTTGTTATATTTAAGAATATGTCACCTTTACAAGCTCAACCTATCAATTGTTGGTTAAAGCATAAATTTCAATTGGTGAATGTAATGACTGTATTTTAAAGGTATTTTAAAAACTTCTTAAATTTTTTATAATTGTAGCAATTATTACTGTTTTTTTTAAAATCCATATTTTCTCAAATATATTGAATCTTTCTTCTGCACCGCATTTCAGCTCAAATATCAAAACTATCAAGAAATTACAGATTGTTATAACGAATTGGTCTAAATTTATAATTATCTTTAACCTCGTATGATTGTCTTTACCCTGGGCCCTGGAGAATATACTTAATGAAAGTTATGATTGCCATTAAAGCTGACATGATCATCTTAGTTAAGTATGTTACTTTAATTATCAGAATCAGGGCACAGGCATTCTTTGTAAATGTCAACACCGGTAATGGTAATATCACGCCTGTATGTTTACAAAACTGCACAAACTTAATTGTGTCCAGCGAAAAAACAAACCGTAATCTATGTACGGAACCACGACCATCCAAAACAAACGGTGTCCAAAACTATTTGCAACCGTTAAAATTAAACACATCTCAAACCTGAGCACCTTTTTAAAAAAAGCATATTTATTTTTTCTCTTTTTTTTCCACAAAATTATTAGATCCACAAAATATTATTTACGAAACTAGTCGTTTTCGTTTCAGAGCCAACTTTCCCTAAGGGGAGATAGCCCAACAAGCGAGATAACCCGCGGCATATAGGGAGGTAATATGCTCTACCTGTAGCCGCTTATCTAACTGTCCGCGAGGGTAACCTATTTATAAAACCGCTTCATTCACAGCAAAAAAGAAAGCCAGAAGACAAGAGGACATGTTCTAAATTATTCTTCATGTTATTCGTCTCCTTGTCATAAAGTGTCAGCAATGGCGTCTTCTCCGCTGAGCTGCCAGCTATAAATAGATTGGCCCAGGACGCCTTCAGTGTCGCTCGTGACCAATTAAGAACAGGCTAGAAAACGCGAGGCATAGGTATTGTCTGAAGTTTACAGTGAACATACCGGAACTACAAAATAACGTGGTGAAAAAACAACAACAACAAAAACAAAAAACACTTTGACCCCGGAACAACACCCATTAAAAGTAATAATTATAGAATTTCAAACTGACAGAACTGATTTCGAGCATCAACTCACTTTCTGCCCCCTCGATTCGCCTACACAATAACAGCAGATGATCATCGGTTTGTTACTTGGTTGGACAACACACTCATACCATCTCCGGGTAACAGACTCATGCCATCTCCGGGCAACAGACCCATACCATCTCTGGGTTACAGACTCATACCATCTCCGGGCAACAGACTCATACCATCTCCGGGCAACAGACTCATACATTCTCTGGGTTACAGACTCATACCATCTCCGGGCAACAGACTCATACCATCTCCAGGCAACAGACTCATACCATCTCCGAGCAACAGACTCATACCATCTCTGGGTTACAGACTTATACCATCTCCGGGTAATGGACTCATACCATCTGCGGGTAACAGAATCATACCATCTCCGGCCACCCTGACGGAATTAATGACTTTCCTTTTAACATCCAGTGTTTTTTTTTCTGTTACCATTTAATAAAACAGACATTCTTCCACTCGGCTCCAAGATATTCTTCCACTCAGCTTCAAGATATTCTTCCACTCAGCTTCAAGATATTCTTCCACTCAGCTCCAAGATATTCTTCCACTCAGCTCTAAGACATTCTTCCACTCAGCTCCTAGATATTCTTCCACTCAGCTCTAAGACATTCTTTTACTCAGCTCCAAGACATTTTCTTCCTCAGCTCCAAAATATTCTTCCACTCAGCTCTAAGACATTCTTCTACTCAGCTCTAAGACATTCCAATACATTCTTACACTCACTTCCAAGACATTCTTCCACTTAGCTCCAAGACATTCTTCCACTCAGCCCCAAGACATTCTTCCAATTATTTCCAAGACATTCTTCCACTCAGTTTCAAGACATATTCCCACTCAGCTCCAAGACATTTTTTTACTGAGCACCAAACCATTCTCCCACTCCGCTCCAAGAACAACAACTGTGAGATTAAAAATTGATCCTATAAATTCTGGTGTGGGGTGGGGGGGGGGGTTAAAAAAAATTAAATAATAATAAAAAAAGAAGATTTATGAGACACTATTTATACTATGTATCGGATCATTTAAAGTTTACATTAAAATAGTTTGTATTTGGACCTTTCATTTGTCGTCAATTTAACTTGTATCCAGCTACAGGTTTATTTTTTGATTTTTTTTTTTCAAAAAGCAAACGCAATTTTGTTTTTCTCTAAAAGAATTGTGATAATTAACTTTTACTGAGCAAACTTCTCTGAATAGTTTTAATCGTGACAAGAAAAAGATGTCGTTTAATGGACATTCAAAAGGAACTTGATGTGGCCAGCATTAAAACACTGGGTCAGTGGCGACAAATTCATCCAGATAATTGAATGGCCCCACGCAAAATGAGGTGTCGGCTTAAACGCTATGTTTGGCATCGTACGGCTTGGCACCACCACAGCCGTTGTTTCCATGGGGACCACACGGATGCTTAGAGCAGTGATGTCATTGACCGGTAGAGGGGAGCGGGCGGGATTTATTTGGGAGGGATTTCGTAACGGCGACGGGCACGCTGAGACGACAAATGCACTCAATAAAATATTGAACCGTAAAAGGTTGTGATAATAGCCCCCCCCCCCCCCCCCCAAAAAAAAACCCACAAAAAAACGAAAAAAAACCCACAAAAAAACAACTATACAATGATGCAGATTATGACAAGTGACAGCAGGACTAATGCCTTTGCGATGTTAGCAACATTCCATTTGTTACCAATGAACCCCGCCCAACCCCACCCCCACCCCACCCCAAAAAAAATAACATAAAAAAAACCACTCCCCGAGTCACTTAGGGTAATGTAGGTACGATAATAAATTATACGAGATTTACAACGCTAGATTCGCAATGGGGTGGGTACAAACGCTTCAAAAGAATGTTAACAATTTTTGATTAGAGGACTGACTTGTTACATAATCTAGTGTTTGGTTTGTGGGAGATTTACACGTTATTGCGAAGAGTACACGATACAGTTTGATTTCCGCACACCAGAAACAAGAAATACACGACAGAAATAAGACGTGCACACCGGAAACAAGACATGCACACCTGAAACAAGACATGCACATCAAAAACAAGACATGCACACCGGAAAAAAGACCTGCACACCAGGTACAAGACATGCACAACGGAAACAAGACATGCACAACGGAAACAAAGACATGCACAACGGAAACAAGACATGCACGACGGAAACAAGACATGCACGACGGAAACAAGACATGCACACCAGGAACAAGACATGTACACCAGGAACAAGACATGCACACCAGAAACAAGACATGCACGACAGAAATAAGACATGCACACCACATAGGGAAATGACCTGAATCCCAACTGATCGGACTTGCAATTTCAACAGTTCAGCAGATGTTTCATTTTAGGATGTTAATGTGAATTTTAACTCATCTGTGAACATGTTTGAGAAACTGAACTATTAAATAAACTTTTCTTTATACAAGATATGAGGGACAAAGGACGCGGTGCAATACAAGAGGTAGACACGTTGACAGAACGATGTATACAATTGCGTAATAAACATATTGTTTGATTTAAGAACATTGCATGGAAACAACATTGTCTGATAACAACACCGCGTGATAACACTCAACAAAAAAGGAAATAAGAGGACGGACATTGTTTTAAAAGAAAAAAATAATAATAAAATCCATTTAATCTTGTTTCGCCCTGCCTACAAGGACACTCACTCGTGTTTGTGAATGGAGTCTAGAGTTGTCTTCCAATACACGTTCCCTTCACACATAAACACACTCGCCGTCCGCCCATGTCCTGCAGGACTATTTACAGACCTTTCCAAATCTTTGCTGCGTGCTAGACCCGGGGAGGGGGGCAAGGAGGGGGGGGGGGGGTATGTGTGTGTGGACGGAGGGCCCCAGATGATTGGTTCGAAGTTTAAAAAAAAATTTGAGTCCTCGGATTTTGTCGACGGCATGGATGCTTATGGGATGGCTTTAAGGGCTGCCCGTGCGATTTGAAATGTTGCATGCTTTAAGTTCAAACAAGAAAGATAATTATAAATAGTATTTAAAGAAAATATTGATGTATAATTTCTTTTAAAGTAAAATTTAAATTTCTTATTATTCTTTTTTGGTTCCTTCAATTTTACGTTTAACCTAGCTGTCTGATAATCACTAATAATATGTGCCTTATTTAGAATAACGATGGAATAAACAATTTGTGACCTAATTAGAATAACGGTGATATAAATAATGTGTGACCTATTTAGAATAACGATGGAACAAACAATTTGTGTCCAACTCCTATTTAGAATAATGGTGATACATAAATAATTTGCGAACTATTTAGAATAACAGCGATATATAAATAATTTGTGACCTATTTAGCATAACGATGATATAAAGTATGTGTGACCTATTTAAAATAACAATGATATAAATACTATGTCACCTATTTAGAATTACGATAATATATATATATATATATATAAAGACCAATGACACAATAGAAAACCAAGTAAAACAATGAATACCGTGAAGAAAATGGCAAGAATAGCAAAGAAAAAGAGGAACACACAAAAAAAAAACTATTTAAAAGGAGTTTAATAATGATAGAGCTTTAGAATCCATTGGACAAAATGTTGGACTGGATTAAATGGTGGACACTTGACAAAAACTGAGGACAATCAAAGATTTACGAACCTGTTGAGTCTGGTCGCTTTCCCACACGGCTGATCAAGAACCCACAAAGTAGACATCCTGATTATGGTAAAGTCTATAATTTTTTCCCAATCACGCAATAACCAGCACAGTCTCAAGTACTACCCCCCACACATCCTCAATGAGAAGTGCACAAGTCTGATTTTTGTTTCAAACCACGGTCTCGGCTTGTTGATCCTATTTTCACCTCTCCTATCACAAATTACCCCCCCCCCCCCAGACACACACATTTTGTCCCCTTCCTTCATCCATGGCCCATAAACAACATCAGAGTGATGACAAGGGGAGGTTATTGACGCCGTACGAAAACTACACCTAGATGGAAATTAGAATGGACATGTTACGCACAGCGCTTGAGACTTCTCCTTCATGTCTTAATTCAAAGGTAAAATTTGTTTTGTAACTATGGTCGTTCTGCTTCGGGCAGGACTTTTGTCTTTATGATGTAGGGGTGGGATTTTCAGTCAACTTATGCCTGATGATTTGTTATCAGAAGGGAGGCTGAAAAAAGCCTGGTCCGCCTATGGCGGCACTAATCCTAGCTACGCCACCTAACGTTCCGAACTCCAGCCGCCAGCTTATCCACGTGTGGATAAACCATCTGAGACGTGACAGAGAACACTTCATATAACATCCACTGACATGAACAATGGGAATGCCACTAAAGGATAATAAATTTATAACACAAACTGACTACAAGATGCAACTGAAGAATGGTAAATGTATAACACAAACCGAATGAATGTAACTAAAGGGGGGTTAAGTCTATGCAACACAAAATAACCGCGGTGACAAACGGGAGATAACTGTAAAAGCACAAATTGACTAACGGTTGTTACACCCCCTTATCATTTCAAAGAACATGTGGCTGGATTGTTTGGTGAGAATTTAATTATACGTTTGTTCAGGTGAATTTTCACATATTTGTAAAACACTTTTTTTAAAAATTGTAAAGATGAAAGACACAATTTAATTATATTACGAGATCGTGACACTGTGGATCTCTCTTCTGTTAGGTGACTACATCGAAGAAAACAAAATGTAAGGGAGAGTAGACCGACTGGTTGTACATTTTGAAATTTCCGATTGTTAAGTCCAAAGTTTATCATTTAAATACTAATCCGTCTCTGTTAATTTTAAATATCAAACCTCCTTCCGGGCAGACCGGTCAGCGAGTCTCATCCAAACCACGGGCCGTCCGCTTTCCACGGGGTTTGAGACCCACTGCTTAACGGCTCTTCACAAACGTCTGATTATGTGAGGTCACATCGGCCTTCCACAAAACAAATGTAAATTAGTCTCTAATAATTATCTTAAGGTCTCGTCAGTTGGCTCCAGGGGCGGATTGATTATAGGGTCCCTTAATATTAGTCAACAATCTGTGCGTGTTTTTCTAGGTACCCCACCGTGCGCACGTTTAATTCACTCATGTTTCCTTGAGTGTGTACAAAGTAGAGAGAGGATGCGTGTCATGATATGGACGCGATAAAATTTCGATTCAGAACGTTGTAGCTTATAAGTGGTGATATCTTTACCGCGCAAAGTCTAGTTTTGTATCCCAAAGCTCCGGTTGTCCCAGAAATTCCATAGAGTCGGATTGGATGACAAGATCAGAAAGTCTCCATGGATGACAATATTAGAAAACCTCCATGGATGACAAGATCAGAAATCTTCCATGAATGACACGATTAGAAAACCTCGATGGATGACAAGATCGGAAAACCTCCATGGATGTCAAGATCAGAAAGCCTCCATGGATGTCAAGATCAGAAAGTCTCCATGGATGTCAAGATCAGAAAGTCTCCATGCATGACAAGATCAGAAAGCCTTCAGGGGAACCACATTTTAAAATTCCCTCAAAAATCTAGAACTTTAGCCACTAAAAATAGTCCAGTTTTTTAATTATTTTTTTAAAAGCCATGAAATGTTATAGCCATGAAGTTACCCATCTGCTTAAATTGATCACCAGGAACTGATGTTTCTCCTCTACAGTCTCAATGTGTTTAGATCAAAGATGGCGAATGCGCAGCACGTTATATCCGAGGTGTAAGGTCTCGACATTGAAGAGGACACAGTCAGGTTCGCTAACTCTAGGTCACTGCCTTTTTGAAACCATTCAGTTTAATTCAGTTTCGTTTTAAACTGATTGTAAAGTGAGCATCCATTCATCGTTTTTTTTTTTTTTTGCTATTCTGTGACCCTGTTATCGTTTATATTACCCACTTATTTCGTATTCCACATACGGATTTTAAAAACAACAAACGGGTGGGGAAAAATAGGGAAATGAATCATGGAAATGGAAATCGGAGATGGGGGCCCAATTGTTATATAGGAAATACAATTGAAATCCTCAAAAACTGTACCAAAAATTGCACCCTCTATGCCTGAGTTATACACACGACGCCGAACTGACTTTAAATGTGTATGGAATAAATAACACGAGTAGAGACTTTTTCCATTTTAGTTGCGCCAAAAAAACATTGCTCAAGTCGTGTGAGTCAGGGTCTTCAAATCCTCCCGAATTCTGCAACTTTAACAGAACCAGTTTGTTTTTATTTTGTTGCACAGGTCAAACTATTTGTTTCAGGTCAGTTTGATACAGAAGTGTCATGGAGGGAAAGAAGGGTAAGCACTTCCAGGAGTGATCCCGTACAGACAGCCGGTGTTGTTGTGTTTTATTTAAAAATACTTGACACATTGTATATCCACCGTGATGGCTTAATGTCGGTTCAGTAGTATGGTCATAACCACTTTGGTATACTTTAGAATAAACATTTTTTGTTTGTTGGTAACTTTTAACTTCTTAAAAAAAAAAGTGACACGTTTTCTAGCAGTTAATTTATTACATATTTTTTTTAATCCGTGTGTACTCCTCAGTTCTCAACAGTTTGTTTTTTTCTAAACGTATACGCCGCTGGTCTGTTCTTTTGTTTATAAACAACTTATTTTATTCTGTGTCCCTCCTGAAAAATGGTCAATAGCAATTGCATTTCTGTGAATATTTTACAGAAGGTAGACTTTTGTTGTTTGAGGGCATCCCAAATAGCATAAAATACCCGGTTTAGGTCCAGACTATTTGTGGTGGGGGGTGGGGCACGTGTCTGGTTTGATGTAGGCTACGCCCTCCCGGTGACGAAAGCGTATCGTGTTCCTTGCCGCGTGCGAGGGGCTCCGTCCTGTTGCAGTGTCCGGTTTGTGACGATTACATCGGACTCGAATTTATAGAAGCAATCCTTGTCCTAGAATGTGTGCACGATAACACTCACTGGTCTCTTTCGCTCCAGGTATTTTTTTCTCATCTGAGAACCGTAGACCTAAACGACTAAGAGGTTTACTTTACCGTATGAGTCGTTGCCGGCACTTCTTCCCTCCCTTCTTTCACGCCTTAGACGGATCACGATCATTTTGAGAATTAACATGTGCGGCGAGAGTAAGTCAAGTGTGTATTGCTTCGTACACATCTCTAGTTGGGAAACCTATCAAATTACTGATAACTTCGTTGCTGAAGTTTTGGTTTGCAGCTTTCGTTTAAACCTGCCCTACAACGCGTTTCTACTGTTTGAAATTGAAGATCTGTTCTTCACTGTTCTTAGTGATCTGCCAGTTCGTCCTTCAATCTCCCGTGGACTCTTATGAATGCCTGGATCATCATTGTGGCTGACATCAGCTCACTGACACTGTGAATGCTCTACACTGTTCTATATGTTCTGTAATGCTGTACACGTTCTGCACTCTTCTATATGTTCTGCACTCTTCTATATGTTCTGCACTCTTCTATATGTTCTGCACTCTTCTATATGTTCTGCACTCTTCTATATGTTCTGCACTCTTCTATATGTTCTGCACTCTTCTATATGTTCTGCACTCTTCTATATGTTCTGCACTCTTCTATATGTTCTGCACTCTTCTATATGTTCTGCACTCTTCTATATGTTCTGCACTCTTCTATATGCTCTGCACTCTTCTATATGTTCTTCACTCTTCTATATGTTCTTCACTCTTCTATATGTTCTTCACTCTTCTATATGCTCTGCACTCTTCTATATGTTCTGCACTCTTCTATCTGTTATGTACTGTACTATATGTTCTGCACTCTTCTATCTGTTATGTACTGTACTATATGTTCTGCACTCTTCTATATGTTGTGCACTCTTCTATATTTTCTGCACTCTTCTATCTGTTATGTACTGTTCTATATGTTCTGCACTCTTCTGTCTGTTATGTACTGTTCTAACAGTTTACAGGCGACGGCTTTCTTGATGTCATGCTATGCTTTCATTTGCGTCATATTTTTAAAACCAAGTCAAAGTCTATCAAGACTAAAACTTGTTTTGCTCCATACTTTATTCAGAAACACGCGAAAAATTCGTTTACTTACCCGTTGTTTTTCAAATCGCAGATTTGAATCAGAATTCAGTCGTCTGCTGTCACATTTTTGTCATATCATAAAAAAACAGGAAAGACTGAAAAATTAATACAAATGATTGCGACCGAAATTTAACGAGTAAAGAGGGTGGGGCGTTAGACGTTCAGGTATTAAGTACGTCCATTTCAGCTGAGTCTTGTGCATATGGTCCCGCATATGTTCACTGTTTATAAGTACCGTGAATAAGGTGCATGATGCGTCATGATAGTTAAACACCATTTAACATTTCTTTCCAATCAAGTCTCACTTTAAATAAAGTTGCATACTTACATAATATATCTCCGGATGAAATAGCAAAACGCCATATCCATGAGGTATCCCAAATGCAGGTCAAGATTAAATCCTTGCTGAAAAGGACAGCATCTCCATGTCCGGTCAGAAATATCACATCGTGTATAGAAAACTTAAGGTAAATAAATGAACGAAAATTTTTGGATTGTATTCATAAAGCAGGTGTGTGAATTACAGTTTCTTCAATAGTGACAAATCACAAGTAATTTTTTTTTTGTATGCTGACGTCAATCCCGACCAGATAGGTGGACCTGGTGATCAACTCTGAAATTAAACGCTCTTCTTATGAGTAGCGTTAAATGTTATGTTATAAAAGCATCCGAATTCAGATTAGAAATGAATGAAATACTTTGATTTAATTATGGAAACGTTGAAAAAAATATCATAACATAAATCATATTTGTTGAATTCTTGATTTTTTCTTAAAACGTTCATGATCTCTACACAAAATAATTCCTCCCAATACACGAGCATTCAAATTCTATCGGATAAATTTGAAAACGGCGTCTTAAAATTCCACAAAAAGCTTTTGACGTTTAGAGTATACGGGGATACAATGGATTGGAGTTAACTGATGTCAAATATCTGACGCACGCTTAGCTGCTCATCTTTTGTTTTGTCTTTAGTTTAGTCAATTTTAATTCACAATTTTTTTTAAACGCTGTAACGTTCAACTATTAATTCAGTTTTACGTCAGTCGAGCCCTTGAGTCAACAAATGAAAATATGGAAAGTTAATACTATCTAAGAATTATTTATAGAGCTTAATAATACTGTTGGTTATGTATTACGTCCCTATTTCCATTTCCTCGACCTAGATATAGACACTGTCTGCGCTAGATATAGATACTGTCTGCGCTAGATATAGACACTGTCTGCGCTAGATATAGACACTGTCTGCGCGAGATATAGACACTGTCTGTGCTAGATATAGACACTGTCTGTGCTAGATATTCAACGCTGAGACTGATTCATTTCCTACTAAATCAAATGTAAACATTACCGAGCAAAACTGGAGATGACATCATTTGCTCTAATTATCAACACGCCTCCTAACACATTAGCCATCACCATGAGTACAATGACATAGTCACCATAAGCACCGTTGTAAAAATCTGATCAGTTAGAAGTTAAACTCAAGTAGTCCGCCATGTTCCTCATGCTGACAGTTCATCTATAGTCCGTCATGTTCCTCATTGCTGACAGTTCATCTATATCAGCTCGACTGGTCCCTGCAGAACGCGGAACACATGGAACACATTTAGCAGAAATTTGAGTCAATTTGAAATGAATGCTAGTAAACATCATTGTTCATACGGATACACTTAAGAGGGACTTGAAGTGGATGAATAGCCAGGGGGGTTAACTCCCACGGTGTCGCATCTTGTTTGCGATATTTATTTATACAATGATTATTATAGAAGATGGTTAGTCATTATTGTATTTTGACAACATGTTATCAAATTTCAATAAGAGAAGGGGGGTGGGGTTGGATCATTGCTACACATTGGTCCCCATTGCCGACGCCCTTGGTCTTCTCTTTGATTTCTTTCTTTATTCTTTTATCAATGCTGAAAAATAAAACCCCAAAAAACTCCAACAATTCTTCAGCAGCCAACAAACTATTATAATGATATTACAATTATTAAATTTGAATAATCATCAATCACTTCCTCATATGTCAAAATAAGTTCTCAAAACTGTCTCTAAACTGCCTGCTATGTATTTATAGACATGAAGATAAATTAGCATAAGATCGTCAAGCAGAAATCTAGAAACATTTAGGTCCTAAATTAGCTATATATAGCAAGGCCTATATGTTCAGTAGTTTCCAGCATTGTATCCAAATGATATTGACTACGGTGGTAGTAGGGGCGTAACCTCGTGGTGAGAGAAGGTGTGTATACGTTTTATTTTACTTTCGCCAGCCGCCAGACACTAATTAATTAATTAAATTAATTAATTATGGGTTGTCCCCCTTCCCCTCATCAAAATGGCCAATCATTAATATTAAATAATATGGTTAGTTCAAAAGTTGCTTAAATTATTATGCTAAAAATTGAAAGATTCAGATTTCCCCCACAATAGTTTCAATTAAACAGACATAAACAAAATATTGAAAGATAGCACTCTTATGAATTCAGGTAACTAAAAATGTAAGAAAACAAAAGTTGAGGATGTAATTTAACAGTTTTTAGTCCTTTTGTATTGCTATATTATCGTCGCTTCTTTAATTATTATTATTTATTTATAGTGTGATCCACTTCTGTCCATTTGCACAAATTTACACAACTATAGCCTCCTAAATTATACATGAACTAATTACAGAGATGCAATGATTTGGATATAATGTTTAGGACTTTTCTGATTAAGTTCCAGAAAATTTTAAGATACCAAAAAATATCAAATAAACGAATGGGAAATAATATCGTGCTCCCGTTCCTAACCGTGGGACAGCTTTAATTGTGTACCATAAACTCATGTACCATACTTTTTAAACTACATCTTTCACAATGAATTGTCCGATTTTTTAACTGCTGAATGTTATAGGAATAATCTTAACTTAACTTTACTTATTCAACGAAGTTGCTAGATATAATACATTTATGAGAAAATTCAACTTTTGTAAAAGACATTTACCCAAACAAAAATGTCAGTTATAATAGAAACATCCATAGGAGATTTAACTGTAGACCTATACACAGATGAAAGGCCAAGATGTAAGTTTGAGAAAATCTGATCACTCTCTCTCATTGACTCAACTCAGACGACTCAACTGAGTACTCAACTTTAAACTTACTACCTGTAACTTTATACCCTTTACACTTTAGACATGTTGATTCATAGACTGAATGAATTTGAGCTTTGACTCACTTAGACTTGGTTAGGACACTACTTCTACTACTTAGACAACCCCATACTATTTATTAATATTCACTATGCATTACTTTTTTTTTCTCTTTTTATTTAAGTTTCAGACTTAGTCAAGTTAGTGTTTCAGTTTAAAGCTAAGACCTCCAGTTTTAAATGTCCTTTTTTAATCAGCTAAGGTTGAGTTAGCGGTAAGGCCAGTGATGTCTTTAGAAACAGTACTCACTCACTCTGAAAAAGTTTAATTAGTTTAGAATTATAAATAATTATTATAGTAAGGCCAGTAAGTACGGTAAGGCATAAAGTAGTAAAGGCCTAAATTTCATTCCCCTCCAGTGCAGGGACATCACTTGTGTAGGGCAGGGTAGGCATATGCCTCCACCCTCCCAAATTTTCAGGTTTTATTTGCATTGCTAAACAACCTAACAGTCAAGCCGGTTTTTGTTTTGCCCCCCTCCCCCTTTTTTTTGTTGAAAAAACTTGAAAAATGACGCCCCAGATCCATTGTAGTCACTAAATTAAAGTATAATAGAAATTTATTGCCATTGATTTGCTATTGTTTAGTTGGTTACTGCTGGATCTAGGGGACTAGGAGTTGTTGTACCAGGATGAATTTCTTTGACAAATTAGTCTTATTTGACATTGAATTGTTTAGCTTTGTGTCTTTTAAAAGTTTCTTTTTTTAAATGATGAACTGTCAACTTTTAGCTATATTCTCCGATAGATATTATTTATGAGGATCATATAAATAGTTACAGCTAAGGGTTGAAAGTAAGCAAAATCTGAACATATTTTATTGGAAATAACCATCACCAAGTACATATTTTGAATTGTAATAAGCAAATTCATTTAAAGCTTAATATATAAACTAAAAAAAATAAAAGGTGGTAGTAAGTGTGTATACTGTAAGGTGGCCTTTTATCCTGAATACCAGTTTTTCTAAAACGGAATTTGAGGTTTGGGTCAGCAATGATAATGATTTGCAAGCTTTAACTTTAATAGACTAAGATATTGTAATTCTATAATTGATAATCAGGAGAAGCACCCTTTAGCAAATTCTAGGGTAATGAAACATGCAAAGCTGTAATAGTTCAGAGAAAGGCATTGGGAGAAGTGGATGTTAGTGCATTTTTTAAAAGTTAGGTAAAATTTGGGATTTGCTTGGCATAAGCTGTAATGTGTATGCATGTATGGGCACTATGTGTCTGTATGTATGTATGGACACTGTGTGTGTATGAGTATGGACACTATTTGTGTGTATGTTTAGATGCCCATTTTTTAGATTTGTTGTTATTAGAATCACAGCTTAATATAATCCATATTCCTTTGACAAATGTGATCACAATAAAATGACACCTACTTTACATTATCATTTTTTTAGATTTTTCTTTTAGCTTTTTTTTCAACTCAAGAGCTGCTAAGACTAATAGACACAGACACTATGGGTAGTTTATGGGTTGTACTTATAACATATTTTCATTGATCAACAGATAAAAAGTAACTTTGGTTAGATAAATATGAAGGTCTAATTTGATTAATGTTAAATAGTAAAGTTAATGAAATACCCTAATGTTAAATCCGATTTCTTGAAAGACTTTTGAGAAGTATATCTTTATCAAGGATTACGTGCTTTTGAAAATGCCTATAAAACATTAAAAAAAAACATTGTTGACCTTGATTTTCTAAGAGCTGTCATATTGCATTTTTTTTCATTTCAGGTTGTATAAATTTCTTGAAATTGTGCAAGATCAAATATTATAATTTTTCATTGTTTCATACTGTACAGGTAAATTTTTTCTTAAAGTCGGTGTCTAAATTCATGTGATGAAAATTCACTTTAAATGGAGTTTCAATTTATAAGACTGTTTGTTTTAGGTTAAACAGATTGTTGTCTGGTACATTAGTCTTACTCATCCTTGTTACATCTGTTTATAAATATTTAAAAAATGTATTCTTGGGCTTAACAATAAAAATTCCTTCCTAAACAAGATTAATCTGTTATATATTAATTTAATTTATTTAATTCAATGCAGCAAAATCTTGTTGCTCAAACTGGCGATCCGACAGCTACAGGAAGAGGAGGTGAATCCATTTTTGCGTAAGAGAAATGTTAACAAAATTTTGCAAGTATTTTCTTTTGTTTTTAAATTTTACAAGTTTATTATTGACTCAAAATTCAGGAAGATTCAGTTGTAAGTATTGATATCATAATATTGATTTTCTAAACTAAATGTCTGTGGCTTTTTAATTAACAGAATGGTTCATAGCCACTGTTTTAAAATTATGTTTTAAAATTTCATAAAAACATAAATAAATTGAATCTACAAAAAAGGCTCATTCATTACCTCCTCAAATGTTCTGTTTACAAAAAAATTATAAGAAATGAATGAATAAATTCTTTAAGGAATTCCTTATTGTGAATGGGTTGAATTTATGAAGCTTCCATCTGATTACTCAATATGTTCATTGGAAAGAAGATGTTGCATTTAATACGTTTAAGTAATATTTTTGTATTTTACATAATGCTGTTAATGAGCATTATAGAGAAAATATAGCATGATAAAATGAGGAATTAAATATTTTTTTAAAATCTACTTATGTCTATAATACAGACGATTATATGGAGAACAGGCAAGATTTTTTGATATGGAAGTTATGCCTCGCATTAAACACTCCAAGAAAGGGCTCATATCTATGGTCAACAATGGCAGTGGTATGCATGGATCTCAGGTAAGTTCTTAAGCAGAATATCTTGACTGTCTTATTCCTAAAAGAATACTATTTTTTTTAATTTTAAAAAATAAATAAACTTAAGATTTACTTGTTTTAGTGTATTATACAATAACAAATATTGTATTTTGTCAAATGTTCTTGATATCATTGAAATCTGGAGCTAGTTGCTTTCTGTTGCAAGTAAAGTTCTTAAGTATTAAGAGAGGAAGTGAATTATCTTGAATAAACAAAGATTGTGGATAGAAAGCTAAGTCCATTTTTAATGTGTTTTATTTTATTCTATATTACATCATGCTTTTAACTGTGATGGCTTTGCCTACCTTAACAAATTGTACAAGCCGCCATGTTTTATGGATAAAATAGAATTGAATTCACAGTTTGTGCTGTATTTTTTTAGTTTTTCTTTACTCTTGCTGAAAACCTGGACTACCTTGATGGCAAGCATACAGTTTTTGGTGAAGTAACTGAAGGCTTTGAGATCCTCGACAAACTGAACAATACATTTTGTGGAGAGGATAACAGGCCGCACCAAGACATCAGGTAGGAAACCAGACATTACTATCATAGGTGGCTTTTGTTGTGGATGTTGGGTGGAAAGAAGACTTTATATGTAGTGCAGGCACAAGTCAATTCATTTTCAATACATCAATGAGAAAAGTATAATTGGTGGTTTGCTAGTGTTAGACAAGCTAGGTGCTTGATATGGTACCATGTTTAAGGTTAGTTTTAGACAAGTTGGCTGCATAACATGATACCATGTTTAAGGCTAGGGTGAGACTTCGGTTACATTTTGATAGTATGGGTGTTAACTTAAATATGTGTCTTAATTCCTGTTCCAGCTACAGTATGATAATATTTTGGGTGTAAGAAGAAAACTTACTGTTTTAAATTTCTTATAAAAGTACTGTATTTTACAGACTATAAGTTAAGACGCACCTTAATTTTTTAGCAATTTTATTAAAAAATAACATTTTCACCCTTTGTATACTAATTTCAAGTATAAGACGCACCTGAATTTTTTAGGCATTTTTTAGAAGAAAAAAATGTGTCTCATAGTCCGTAAAATACGGTATCATCAGAAATCTTTGCCTTGTTGAGAGTAATCTTATTATGCTTCTTTTTAATTCTTGTCAATGCCAATGATCCAAAATTATTTTGTTGCGACCTTTAATTTAACCACTGATTTTAAACTGCATCATATTTCAGTTGTTTCTATCAAGAATACTATCTGCACCAAATGTTGTACCACTTGACATAAACATTCTTGCTTATTTCTACAGGGTATATCACACCATCATTCTTGATGACCCTTATGATGATCCTGATGGTTTGGTTGTCCCTGCAACATCTCCTGGTCCAACAGAGGAAATGTTAAATGTAGGAAAATAAATATTAGGCTTGATGAATTTATAAAACATACAACTTAGTCAAAAATCAACTTCATTTAGAAGTAAAATCAATGCGATTTTGATGGTAGAAAGGATCTGCCAATTATTTATTATATTCAGTTCATGGAGGTCACCTGGGAAGCTAGAAGCCCATGATCCTTCCCTGCTCAATTAGTGGAGGGTTAGACAAAAAAGTTTATGCTTTGAATCTCTGCTGGCAACCAAAGCAATGAAGAGAAAACTGGTATTTTCAGGCAAACTTATTTGCTTTTTTTTCTTTCTTATTCCAAAATATTGTAAAACCAAATTGTTTTTTTTTATATTTTCTCTCCAGAGTGACCACATTCCATGTGATGCTGACATTGATAAGGACAAGGATAAGACAGAGGAAGAACTGGCTGAGATAATGGCAGAAAAGGAAGCCAATGCCAACACGCAAATTTTAGAAATGGTCTGTTACCAATCTAGCCACAATTAGTTCAATCTTTTTGTAATTTGAACACATGTTAAGAAAATAAGATTATTTATCGGGGATAATGAAATTTACCAGAACTGTGATGATGTTGACATTTGAATTTTTGAACAAACTTTTCATTCATTCAGTTAATTCACAGCTGTACATGTTTAATAACAATAAAAATCAGCATGTATTAACATCATTTGATTTTATATTTTAGTTAATACAAAACCCTCATATTTTCCAATAAATCGCAATGACTTAATTGTGCTGTATGTCTGCAAATTTTTGTGTTTCTTGTACAAGGTTGGAGATTTGCCAGATGCAGAAGTGGCTCCACCAGATAATGTCTTGTTTGTTTGCAAGCTGAACCCTGTGACCACCTCAGAAGATTTGGAGATAATATTCTCACGATTCGGTCCAGTTGTGAGCTGTGAAGTGATCAAGGTAAGAAAATATTTACTTATGTGTAATGTAAAATTATTATTCAAGCTTAATGTATATTGTTATATTGTTCGTGTCTATTTAATCTAAGGAAATATTCAAAAAAAAAATTTTTTAATTTTCTGGCCAACAACTAAAAAAGCCCAGATCCAAAAAGCCACAAATTGAAATACCGAATTTTGTATAAATGACTCTATATCCTTTCTGGCACACGACAACCATCCTAAGACAAATTGGCTACAGACATACGGAGAATCCATGATCTTGAAAAAAACGATGAGAGCTCCATTCAAACAAAAAGCGAAGATTCTGTTCAAAATGACAACTCACACTCATGAACTTAACAGTTATTCATACTCCACAATTATTTGATGAAAGTCTTGCTACAGACTAGTTTTAAAGAGCAACGAAAAAATCAAAGAAGGATTTTCAAGGCTGAAAAGATATGTAGGATTAATGAAAAAAAAAAAATTCCATTTATTTGGATCAATAAAAGTACCGGTATCTTATCACATTTTTTTTTTTTTCCATGAGATTGTTTTAAATACAACCTTGTATTCTGCTTTCATTCAAAAGGATGCAAAAACCGGGGAGTCATTACAATACGCCTTTGTGGAGTTTGAAAAGCCAGAAAACTGTGAGAGCGCCTACTTCAAAATGGACAATGTTCTCATTGATGACAGGCGCATCCATGTTGACTTCAGCCAGTCAGTCTCTAAGCTGAAATGGAAGGGCAAAGGTTGGCATCTCATATCAATTGTTTACCTTGTTTCTCTTGGGTTATTGTGTAAGATGTCTATAGATGATGCAAGAATTACAAAACATGAACCATTAGGGGAAAACTTGAAAGAAGATGAAACAAATCAAGCAACAAGCAGTAAAAGGCCTTTTTTTTCCTCAGATAACATAAATGGTTTAAACAAAAAAAAAAATGGAATCTTATCTTATGCTATAAGAAAACTGGGAAGTGGAGTTTTCTTTTAACTTTTATATGGGTTTATTATTATTTTTTGTCATCTCACTGTAGCTGTTATATATCAGGAAAAGATATTTTCAAGAATTAATATAAAAGTTACCTTGTGTAAAAAGTTGTATTCTTGGTTTCAATGATAATAAGTCATACAAATGGTTATTCTCTTAGAGGGTGCCATCTGAATTTCACTGACACAGACTGTCAGGAGAAACTGACTATTACAAAGGAATTAGTCACAGGGTGAAGAAGAATAAATAACATAATAAATTAATAAATTAATGGCCGATTAATTAGAGCCAAACAGTCACTTAACACTGACTTAACATCTGACAACCCCATGAGAAATTACACCCGAAACAATAACAAATGCTTCACTGTGCCTCGGAGTAACACAGTGCAACATAAGCAGTCATTCTTTCCACGCACCATAATTGCTCGGAACAACCTGGACAATACCGCCGTGAACTCGACAACGATCGAAAGCTTCAAGGCCGCCCTGGCATCTGCTAGGAGCCGTTAGATTGGCAACATCGCTTCCCCAACCGTTGCACATATGCCAGTATATGGATGCAGCAACGTACCGAACCAGAACCAGAATAAATGTTAGATTTTTTTTGTAAAGAATACAGCAAATGACATTTATTACAATTGCATGGACTCTGTCAATGTCTTTAGCAAAGACGGCTGTTTCACCAATTAGAAATACTTTTTTAATAAATTTTAGCAGAACCTAGTGCAAATTTTCTATTGAATAAAATTGATTTCATTGTTTAATTAAACAGGACAAGGTGTTGAGATTATGGCAACCGGTGATGCACCAATATATGTGCTGAAAAATCAGCAACGTAGAAATGAGTATCCTTCCATCTCCTTCACGGCAATGGTTTTACTTGCGTGATATTTTTTGCATACAAAACTGCCATTTCTCACAAACAAAAAAAATTGTTATTTAATTTAGAGCAGAAATTTTTTTTCCAATATGTCACAAGCCACATAGTTCGACCTTAACCCTGACCTAGCGGCTACGACCTTGTCTATGAGGAACATCCCCCAGACAACACAAAGAAGTCAAAGGTAGAGAAGAAGAAGAAAAGCAAAAATCTCTCAGATCATGAAGAGCGGGAGGACAAATATGCAAAAAAGGTTTGTGCTACAAGTGTTGTATTAATAAACACTTTTGTAGAGTACTCATGCAGAAAGAAATTGTTGAAAGTAGCTCTTTTTTTATTTTATGATTTTTTTCTTTTTTCAATTTAATTAAAATATCATGTATTATGGTACTAATATACTAAAAATGTACATTACCGCCACCAATGTTTTAATTGTCACAACCTTTCTCTTCAAGGCTTAACATATCTTGTTATTTATTGACAAACGATTTGAAGTTATTCTGTGTATTTTTGTTCTATTTATCAGTCTTCACAAAAATCAATATTTTCTTAAACTGAAAATAATTGAGAGCGAAATTAAAATGCTTATTTTATTTTAAATTTCAGCGAGAAAAAATTCGGTCCAGAAGTCCAGTGGCTAGGAACAGATCAGATTACGTCAAAGACAATAAGAAGAACAGCAGGCAGTCAGACTCTAGAAATACTGACTCTCGTAAAAGGAATGATTATGACAGGAGAGGGAGAGAAGATGACAAACGACTGAACAAGGATGATTACGATAGCAGAGAAAGGTCTAGAGATGACCGAGAGAGAAAAAGAAATGATAGAAAGGAAAGCCCACAGAACAGAAGAAAGAGAGGCAGGCTGGGAAGCAATGAAAATGGGAAGGGAGATAAAAGAAAGAAATCTCACAGCAGCAGTGTTGAGAGGGAAAGGGGACATAATCCGGCCAAGAGAGATAACTCTCGTGTAAGCAGCGACAGTGGGGGAGAAGACCAGGGGAAGAAAAAGAAGAAGAAGAAATCAAAAAAGAAAAGCCATAAAAAGCATAAAAGACACCACGTGACCAGCAGTGAAGAATCTGACCAATCAGACGGCGGGAAAAGAGACAAGCGTGGCAGTCCCGAGGCAGCAAAAAAGTCCAAGAAGAAACACAAAGCTGACAAGCACTCTAGTGCTTCAGACGACTAGAGGATAAATTTTGCATTCATGTTTAATATGTTAAATAAAATTGTTTGAAATTTCACTTCCTCGCGCCTGGGTATTCTCTTGCACTTTGAATGCAATGCATTGTACTTGGAAAGAACAGCTCAAAATTAGCTCCCCTTCCAATCCCCCTCAAATCACTTTACCCCATGTGCAACATGGCTGAATGTTCTTATACCTTCAGTATGTTATCTAATACTTAATGTATGCAGCTACCACTCACACTGTCATCACTACATGGCTGAATGTTCTTATACCTTCAGTATGTTATCTAATACTTAATGTATGCAGCTACCACTCACACTGTCATCACTACATGGCTGAATGTTCTTATGCCTTCAGTATGTTATCTAATACTTAATGTATGCAGCTACCACTCACACTGTCATCACTACATGGCTGAATGTTCTTATACCTTCAGTATGTTATCTAATACTTAATGTATGCAGCTACCACTCACACTGTCATCACTACATGGCTGAATGTTCTTATACCTTCAGTATGTTATCTAATACTTAATGTATGCAGCTACCACTCACACTGTCATCACTACATGGCTGAATGTTCTTATGCCTTCAGTATGTTATCTAATACTTAATGTATGCAGCTACCACTCACACTGTCATCACTACATGGCTGAATGTTCTTATACCTTCAGTATGTTATCTAATACTTAATGTATGCAGCTACCACTCACACTGTCATCACAACATGGCTGAATGTTCTTATGCCTTCAGTATGTTATCTAATACTTAATGTATGCAGCTACCACTCACACTGTCATCACTACATGGCTGAATGTTCTTATGCCTTCAGTATGTTATCTAATACTTAATGTATGCAGCTACCACTCACACTGTCATCACTACATGGCTGAATGTTCTTATGCCTTCAGTATGTTATCTAATACTTAATGTATGCAGCTACCACTCACACTGTCATCACAACATGGCTGAATGTTCTTATACCTTCAGTATGTTATCTAATACTTAATGTATGCAGCTACCACTCACACTGTCATCACTACATGGCTGAATGTTCTTATGCCTTCAGTATGTTATCTAATACTTAATGTATGCAGCTACCACTCACACTGTCATCACAACATGGCTGAATGTTCTTATGCCTTCAGTATGTTATCTAATACTTAATGTATGCAGCTACCACTCACACTGTCATCACTACATGGCTGAATGTTCTTATACCTTCAGTATGTTATCTAATACTTAATGTATGCAGCTACCACTCACACTGTCATCACTACATGGCTGAATGTTCTTATGCCTTCAGTATGTTATCTAATACTTAATGTATGCAGCTACCACTCACACTGTCATCACTACATGGCTGAATGTTCTTATGCCTTCAGTATGTTATCTAATACTTAATGTATGCAGCTACCACTCACACTGTCATCACAACATGGCTGAATGTTCTTATGCCTTCAGTATGTTATCTAATACTTAATGTATGCAGCTACCACTCACACTGTCATCACTACATGGCTGAATGTTCTTATACCTTCAGTATGTTATCTAATACTTAATGTATGCAGCTACCACTCACACTGTCATCACTACATGGCTGAATGTTCTTATGCCATCAGTATGTTATCTAATACTTAATGTATGCAGCTACCACTCACACTGTCATCACTACATGGCTGAATGTTCTTATACCTTCAGTATGTTATCTAATACTTAATGTATGCAGCTACCACTCACACTGTCATCACTACATGGCTGAATGTTCTTATGCCTTCAGTATGTTATCTAATACTTAATGTATGCAGCTACCACTCACACTGTCATCACTACATGGCTGAATGTTCTTATGCCTTCAGTATGTTATCTAATACTTAATGTATGCAGCTACCACTCACACTGTCATCACTACATGGCTGAATGTTCTTATGCCTTCAGTATGTTATCTAATACATAATGTATGCAGCTACCACTCACACTGTCATCACTACATGGCTGAATGTTCTTATGCCTTCAGTATGTTATCTAATACTTAATGTATGCAGCTACCACTCACACTGTCATCACAACATGGCTGAATGTTCTTATACCTTCAGTATGTTATCTAATACTTAATGTATGCAGCTACCACTCACACTGTCATCACTACATGGCTGAATGTTCTTATGCCTTCAGTATGTTATCTAATACTTAATGTATGCAGCTACCACTCACACTGTCATCACTACATGGCTGAATGTTCTTATACCTTCAGTATGTTATCTAATACTTAATGTATGCAGCTACCACTCACACTGTCATCACTACATGGCTGAATGTTCTTATGCCTTCAGTATGTTATCTAATACTTAATGTATGCAGCTACCACTCACACTGTCATCACTACATGGCTGAATGTTCTTATGCCTTCAGTATGTTATCTAATACTTAATGTATGCAGCTACCACTCACACTGTCATCACTACATGGCTGAATGTTCTTATGCCTTCAGTATGTTATCTAATACTTAATGTATGCAGCTACCACTCACACTGTCATCACAACATGGCTGAATGTTCTTATGCCTTCAGTATGTTATCTAATACTTAATGTATGCAGCTACCACTCACACTGTCATCACTACATGGCTGAATGTTCTTATGCCTTCAGTATGTTATCTAATACTTAATGTATGCAGCTACCACTCACACTGTCATCACTACATGGCTGAATGTTCTTATGCCTTCAGTATGTTATCTAATACTTAATGTATGCAGCTACCACTCACACTGTCATCACTACATGGCTGAATGTTCTTATGCCTTCAGTATGTTATCTAATACTTAATGTATGCAGCTACCACTCACACTGTCATCACTACATGGCTGAATGTTCTTATACCTTCAGTATGTTATCTAATACTTAATGTATGCAGCTACCACTCACACTGTCATCACTACATGGCTGAATGTTCTTATGCCTTCAGTATGTTATCTAATACTTAATGTATGCAGCTACCACTCACACTGTCATCACTACATGGCTGAATGTTCTTATGCCTTCAGTATGTTATCTAATACTTAATGTATGCAGCTACCACTCACACTGTCATCACTACATGGCTGAATGTTCTTATGCCTTCAGTATGTTATCTAATACTTAATGTATGCAGCTACCACTCACACTGTCATCACTACATGGCTGAATGTTCTTATACCTTCAGTATGTTATCTAATACTTAATGTATGCAGCTACCACTCACACTGTCATCACTACATGGCTGAATGTTCTTATACCTTCAGTATGTTATCTAATACTTAATGTATGCAGCTACCACTCACACTGTCATCACTACATGGCTGAATGTTCTTATGCCTTCAGTATGTTATCTAATACTTAATGTATGCAGCTACCACTCACACTGTCATCACTACATGGCTGAATGTTCTTATGCCTTCAGTATGTTATCTAATACTTAATGTATGCAGCTACCACTCACACTGTCATCACTACATGGCTGAATGTTCTTATGCCTTCAGTATGTTATCTAATACTTAATGTATGCAGCTACCACTCACACTGTCATCACTACATGGCTGAATGTTCTTATGCCTTCAGTATGTTATCTAATACTTAATGTATGCAGCTACCACTCACACTGTCATCACTACATGGCTGAATGTTCTTATACCTTCAGTATGTTATCTAATACTTAATGTATGCAGCTACCACTCACACTGTCATCACTACATGGCTGAATGTTCTTATACCTTCAGTATGTTATCTAATACTTAATGTATGCAGCTACCACTCACACTGTCATCACTACATGGCTGAATGTTCTTATACCTTCAGTATGTTATCTAATACTTAATGTATGCAGCTACCACTCACACTGTCATCACTACATGGCTGAATGTTCTTATACCTTCAGTATGTTATCTAATACTTAATGTATGCAGCTACCACTCACACTGTCATCACTACATGGCTGAATGTTCTTATACCTTCAGTATGTTATCTAATACTTAATGTATGCAGCTACCACTCACACTGTCATCACAACATGGCTGAATGTTCTTATACCTTCAGTATGTTATCTAATACTTAATGTATGCAGCTACCACTCACACTGTCATCACAACATGGCTGAATGTTCTTATACCTTCAGTATGTTATCTAATACTTAATGTATGCAGCTACCACTCACACTGTCATCACAACATGGCTGAATGTTCTTATACCTTCAGTATGTTATCTAATGTTACTACAACATAAGAAATATGACACACTTTAATATTATTTTATCCATGAATTAACTTTACATTCAAATATGGCCTCCTTTCCCTCTCTGACCAAAAATCGTGACTGCTCACTTACTCCAAAAACGTGACTTCTTCATTCGCCACAAAAATTAGTTCTCCTTATTCTCATGACATGATTTATTATGATGAAATCACTACGCCACCGTTAATAGAAATAAATAATACTGTCATGTGACTGTGTACGGGGTTAACTCCTTGTGTTACACCATGCCTTATATTTCCATTGTAAACATTATGTTTTTGTTTTTCAATGGTGGCAGTATTGTAATAAAAGAAAATTACACACAGGAAATTTTTTAAACTCCCCCCCACCCACCCCACTTCCTAATCCAGCGACACACAGAACAAATGTTCAAACATTTTAACATTCCTAATAAAACATCAGAGGCAGTTTTAAACAAATATATTTTCTATATATTTTTTGTGCTGATTTTTTCTGTTGATTTGAATCCTTCTGAAGTTGGCTGATTGAGCTTAAGACATTATTTGCTTTTCCTCTTGCTGTACTCTTTGGATGCTACATTGCAGTTAAGTGTTAATTTTGTATTGTTTTTTTTAAAAGGTTGCTAGTTTTGCTGAATAAGGCTTCTTGCGGACAAGTGTGTTTTGTTGCATACTTTTTTTTTTTTCATGTTTACCGTGCTTTGTTTCGTTTATTCCAACATTGGGTTTTTAATACAACCCAGAATCCAGAAACTTACAAGGAACTCTTGAAGAACAGATAACTAATCAAACCAAAAATTTTATACTAAAACAAATGTTAAGGTTATACCTAAGTTTGAGAACAAAATACATCAAATGGAGCTGTATAGGTGAGGAAAGGTGCAATTTGTGAACAGGTGTAAGGGTTATACAATATAAGAACATCAGTTGAACAAGTTCAGTGTTCATACAATACAAGAACATTGGTTGAACATGTGCATTGTTCATACAATATAAGAACATTGGTTGAACATGTGCATTGTTCATACATTACAAGAACATTGGTTGAACATGTGCATTGTTCATACAATATAAGAACATTGGTTGAACATGTGCATGGTTCATACAATATAAGAACATTGGTTGAACATGTGCATTGTTCATACAATATAAGAACACTGGTTGAACATGTGCATTGTTCATACATTACAAGAACATTGGTTGAACATGTGCATTGTTCATACAATATAAGAACATTGGTTGAACAAGTTCAGTGTTCATACAATACGAGAACACTGGTTGAACATGTGCATTGTTCATACATTACAAGAACATTGGTTGAACAAGTGCAGTGTTCATACATTATAAGAACATTGGTTGAACATGTGCATTGTTCATACAATACAAGAACATTGGTTGAACATGTGCATTGTTCATACAATATAAGAACATTGGTTGAACAAGTTCAGTGTTCATACAATACGAGAACACTGGTTGAACATGTGCATTGTTCATACAATACAAGAACATTGGTTGAACAAGTGCAGTGTTCATACATTATAAGAACATTGGTTGAACATGTGCATTGTTCATACAATACAAGAACATTGGTTGAACAAGTGCAGTGTTCATACATTACAAGAACACTGGTTAAACAAGTGCAGTGTTCATACATTACAAGAACATTGGTTGAACAAGTGCATGGTTCATACATTACAAGAACACTGGTTGAACAAGTGCATGGTTCATACAATACAAGAACACTGGTTGAACAAGTGCATGGTTCATACATTACAAGAACACTGGTTGAACAAGTGCATGGTTCATACAATACAAGAACATTGGTTGAACAAGTGCATTGTTCATACATTACAAGAACATTGGTTGAACAAGTGCATTGTTCATACATTACAAGAACACTGGTTGAACAAGTGCATGGTTCATACATTACAAGAACACTGGTTGAACAAGTGCAGTGTTCATACATTACAAGAACACTGGTTGAACAAGTGCATGGTTCATACATTACAAGAACATTGGTTGAACAAGTGCATGGTTCATACAATACGAGAACACTGGTTGAACAAGTGCATGGTTCATACATTACAAGAACATTGGTTGAACAAGTGCATGGTTCATACAATACGAGAACACTGGTTGAACAAGTGCATGGTTCATACATTACAAAAGTTCAGGGGTTAGTCTTATGCCTATGCCTATATTCAATGCAAGAACTTTGGTTGAACAAGTGCATGGTTCATACAATACGAGAACACTGGTTGAACAAGTGCATGGTTCATACAATACGAGAACACTGGTTGAACAAGTGCATTGTTCATACATTACAAAAGTTCAGGGGTTAGTCTTATGCCTATGCCTATATTCAATGCAAGAACTTTGGTTGAACAAGTGCATGGTTCATACAATACGAGAACACTGGTTGAACAAGTGCATGGTTAATACAATACAAAAGTTCAGGGGTTAGTCTTATGCCTATGCCTATATTCAATGCAAGAACTTTGGTTGAACAAGTGCAGGGATTATACAAGAATTTTGGCTTTGGTTGCAGAGGGGCTTGCTTCCCATGTGATAAGAAGCAACCGTTGTTATCATTGTGCAAATTGTTATATTGTGGAATCCAGCAGAGCTTAAAATTATATCGAAACCTGCCTATATTACCTATATTATTTAACTTTATGGAATAACTTTGAATAAGCTAATAATAATAAGGTCATTGCGTCGTAGGATTAGCCGCCTTTAGGGGAAAACATGATACAATTAAAACAACTTATCTCACGAGGACGGCGTAGGTTGACGTAGGGTAAAACATGTTAAACAAAATGAAAACAGCTTATCTTACGGTGAAAGGCGGGGGGGGGGGAATTAAAACAACTTATCTCACAGGGTGTGGAGTTAGAGTGGAAATCCAACTGAATTTTGTCTCGCTTTTGCTACTTTGATGGATTAAACAAAAATACCGATTGTTTATGACCGACACTATACACGTGTGGAGCCCGGTTAGCTCAGTTTTAATCTGAGGGTCAAGGGTTCAAGTCCCTTATCGGGCGTCATTCCTTTTTTTTTTTCCTGTTCAAGGAATATTAAATATGTCAATTAGATATTTATTAACTTAGCCATGTTATGTGTTCGATGTGGAATTATGTTGTAAAAAAAGTAGTACCAAATTCTAACACCCCCCACACACATTTTTGGTCGCAAATTACATTGCCTACCGATATTATCATTCAGCTGCAGTAGACAACTTTTGAGCCTGTCCATGACAACTGGACGGAGATTGCTGAAACTTTCTTAAATAAACTATAACAATAACGTAGACTCAGTTTATGTGCCTCGCCAAAAGCATAACAATCATCATTATCGGTGGCACTACAGCCTATGGCGGGACCTGGCCTGCTTCACCACATCCTTCCATTCGGACATCATCATCAGTGGCACTACAGCCTACGGCGGGCCCTGGCCTGCTCCACCACATCCTTCCATTCGGACATCATCATCAGTGGCACTACAGCCTACGGCGGGACCTGGCCTGCTTCACCACATCCTTCCATTCGGACATCATCATCAGTGGCACTACAGCCTATGGCGGGCCCTGTCCTGCTCACCACATCCTTCAATTCGGACAGCTCCATCGCATCCCGCCTCCATACGCCGCCCACATGCAGGCGTAAGTCATTCTCTTCATCATCAGTCCACCTCAATCTTGGACGACTGATGAGTCGTCTGCCCCGATGATTCTGCCTGTATATAACTTTTTGCTGCTTTGCAATCTGGCATCCTCTCGAGTTGTCCTGTCAAGTGCGGGCTGGCCATTTTTTTCAGTTGTTGCGACTTCTAGCAATTGATATATAATTTCTTAATAATACAACAATGCCCCCCCCCCAACCAAACCAAATAATGTTTTTATACGGATCAACAATAGAATTGAAGACAAATAATCACGTAACAATTTTAAGAAATATTTACAGAGATCATTTTCAATCAAATACTGTCTTAATGTACAGCTATATTATTAGTTTAGCCATTCTATACTCAAAAAATGTTATGCTCCTATGTATGGCTTATATTTAAACTGACGGATGAGAGGGAGAGAGAAAGAGAGAGAGAGTAAGAGAGAGGAAGTGACGAGAGAGAGAAACAGCAAGATATATAGAGAGAGATGGAAAGAGAGAGAGAGAGAGTGAGAGACAGCGAGAGAAAAAGATAGAGACAGAGATGTGGAGAGAGAGAAATAAGAGTAAGAAATTTATTATAATGGCCTACAGGTAAGATAAGCCAATGAAACATCCGTTCCGGCGTCCCGGAAATTCGCTTTGCAATTCAATCGCACTCTACATTTTGTGAAGTATGGGGTGAGAGTTGATCACCAGGGTTCAGTGGAATAGCTAGAGTTTGTGACACCCGAGGCCGTTCAGGACTTTGAGGCCACTCACGAAAATAACAAACCATATGTATACTCAATACTCGGCAAACGTGATGTTTGTTAAAGCAGCGAACCAAAAAATGCAACCTTAATGAAAAGTGCCACTGGAGGCGTATATATATCCCCTGCTACCTAACTCCAAATCCACCTCTACTCCCTCATTCAACAACCATCTCTACTCCCTCTCCACACACCCACCTCTACTAAACTCTTTCCACATCCTCCTTTACTCTATCTCCATACACCCACCTCTACTCTCTCTCCACTTCCACTTCTACCCCCTCTCTCCATATCCAAATCTACTCTATCTCCACACACCCACCTCTACTCCCTCTCTCCACATCCATCACTACTGAGTCTCCACACACTACCTCTACCCCCTCTCTCCACATCCATCACTATTCAGTCTCCACACACTACCTCTACTAGCTCTCTCCACATCCACCTCTACTCGCTCTCTCCACATCCACCTCTACTCTATCTCCACACACCCACCTCTACAACTTCTCTCCACATCCACCTCTTCTCCCTCTCTCCACATCCACGCTATCTCCACACACATCTTCAAATCTAACCCCACACACCCACCCCTGCTCCCTCTCTTCACATCCACCTCTGCTTCCCTTCACACACCCACCTCTACTCCCTCTCTTCACATCCACCTCTACTTCCCTTCACACACCCACCCCTGCTCCCTCTCTTCACATCCACCTCTACTACTTTTCTCCATATCCACCTATACTCCCTCTCTCCACACCCACCTCTACTCTCTCTCTTCACATCCACCTCTGCTCCTCTCCACACATCCGCCTTCACACACCCTCCACGGTCCCTCACCCCAATCTTACAAACAAACACACAATGGCCACATGTGTACAGGTCCAATAACTCGGTGTCAGGTTCAATAACTCGGTGTCAGGTCCGTTTACTTATTACAGGTCCAATAACTTGGTGTCAGGTCCAAAAACTCGGTGTCAGTTCCAATGACTCAGTGTCAGGTCCGATATCTTCGTTTTTAAAGTTCAGAACAAAATAACTTTACCAAAAAAAATTGATGTCATATCGTTAGATCTCCTATGATAATAAAACAAGAATAAAATGTTTTATAAATCACTTTGAGAACCATTGACCATAACACATCACGCCGAGAACAATTGACCATGACACATCACTTTGAGAACCATTGACGATGGAACATCACGTTGAGAACCATTGACCATGGCACATCACGTTGAGAAAAATTGACCTTGACGCATCACTCTGAGAACCATTGACCATGGCACATCACGTTGAGAACCATTTCCATGGCACATCACTTTGAGAATCATTGACCATAACACATTACTTTGAGATCATTGACCATGGCACATCACTTTGAGAAGCATTAGCCATGGCACACCACTTTGAGAACCATTGGCCATGGCACATCACGTTGAGAACCATTGACCATGGCACATCACGTTGAGAACCATTGACCATGACACACACCCTTTGAGAACCATTGACCATGACACACACCCTTTGAGAACCATTGACCATGACACACACCCTTTGAGAACCATTGACCATGGCACATCACGTTGAGAAGTATTGACCATAACACATCACGTTGAGAAGCATTGACCATGGCACATCACGTTGAGAAGCATTGACCATGGCACATCACGTTGAGAAGCATTGACCATAACACATTACGTTTAGAAGCATTGACCATGGCACATACGTTGAGAAGCATTGACCATGGCACATACGTTGAGAAGCATTGGCCATAACACATCACTTTGAGAACCATTGACCATAACACATCACGCTGAGAACCATTGACCATGGCACATCACGTTGAGAAACATTGACCATGGCGCATCACGTTGAAAAGCATTGATGATGGCACATCACGTTGAGAACCATTGACCATGACACGTCACTTTGAGAACCACTGACCATGACACACACCCTTTGAGAACCATTGACCATGGCACATCACGTTGAGAAGTATTGACCATAACACATCACGTTGAGAACCATTGACCATGGCTCATCACGTTGAGAAGCATTGGCCATGGCTCATCACGTTGAGAAGGATTGGTGATGGCACATCACGTTGAGAAGCATTGACCATGGCACATCACGTTGAGAAGCTTTGAGAACCATTGACCATGACACGTCACTTTGAGAACCACATGGCACATCATGTTGAGAAGCACTGGCCATGGCACATCACGTTGAGAAGGATTGACCATGGCACATCATGTTGAGAAGCATTGGCCATGGCACATCACGTTGAGAAGCATTGGCCATGGCACATCACGTTGAGAAGGATTGACCATGGCACATCACGTTGAGAAGCATTGGCCATGGCAAATCACGTTGAGAACCATTGGCCATGGCACATCAGGTTGAGAAGCATTGGCCATGGCACATCACGTTGAGAAGGATTGACCATGGCACATCACGTTGAGAACCATTGACCATGGCACATCACGTTGAGAAGCATTGGCCATGGCACATCACGTTGAGAACCATTGACCATGGCACATCACGTTGAGAAGCATTGGCCATGGCACATCACGTTGAGAAGCATTGGCCATGGCACATCACGTTGAGAACCATTGACCATGGCACATCACGTTGAGAACCATTGACCATGGCACATCACGTTGAGAACCATTGGCCATGGCACATCACGTTGAGAAGCATTGGCCATGGCACATCACGTTGAGAAGCATTGGCCATGGCACATCAGGTTGAGAAGCATTGGCTAGAAAGCACTCAAATCTGCTGCACCACGACACGCATTCACCGCCTGCTTCCTTGTTTTAACACATGAACAATCTAGGGCACTAGGTTACTCCATTCTGTTCTTGTACACTGCACTTTCTTAAACATTCTTCTAGAACAATTCACCTTTGACCCCAACTTTCACCTAACCAGAACGTTTTCCTCGACAGAGTTGTTGCGTTAACAATCTGTTAACTCTTTGGTGCCATTCACTATCTGTTGTCACCATCCACGATTCTATAGGATTAACTTGTTAGTATAGCCCGTGATCAAATATCAAGTGTGTTTTAAATATCAAGTGTGTTCAAATATCAAGTGTGTTTAAATATCAAGTGTGCTTAAATACCGTGTTTAAATATCAAATGTCTTTTTATTCTTTACTGGGATACTGTATGTTCTTCAATTTTGGTTCAACTGATTTTAAATGTATTACTTGCTAAACATGGACTTGAAAAATCGTTATTTCGCATGGCTTATCAGCGTCCAACAAATAAATGACAAAAATCGACTTATAAAATAGTTGTTTTCGTTAAAGAGATCATCCTTTAAGAAAATAGTGGAACAATATATGTTTGGACAGGACATTTAGACAGGACATTTAGACAGGACATTTAGACAGGACATTTAGACAGGACATTTAGACAGGACATTTAGACAGGACATTTAGACAGGACATTTAGACAGGACATTTAGACAGGACATTTAGACAGGACTTATCGGCCAGACGCCTTTCTTTGGCGGACAATACAAAAATAAAAAACAACAGACCATTCGATACCAAGAATTTAAAAAAAACTAAGTGATAGAAAAATCTCATTGAAGTCAAAGTAGTTCTTAAGTTTGATATATATATTAATCCCTCGTGTATATTCCGTAATCTAAGACAATTTTAAAACTGCATATTATTATTAGTGATAATATGTATTTTAAAAAAAACAAACAGTGGCACCGGCAATGTTTGAACTTAAAATTCCCATCTACTAGAATTATTCGAAAAAACATGCATTCCAGTAAAGCATTTTAAAAAGGATTCCCAATTAGTGCAGACTTCTGGGAATTTTAGTTTTGCACGCCAATAGAAAACAGCGCTACAGCCTTAAATAGAAAATTATTATTTGCGAATTCCACATTACTAAATGAGAGGAAAGCACTTTCCGCGACTCTTGCTAAGTTTCTTTAATAACAGTCTGTTTACAGTCTGTGGTGCGGTTCGTAAATATTTTGTTTAGGAGCAAATTGAATTACTAGCTGTGTACAAAAAAAAAAAACCATAGAGATAAGACCGTCTCTGCGTGACGCTGTATTCTGAAACATGCATACCCATCAACAACAAGTGTGTAAGTGTAGCCTAGAAAGCCACCAACAACCAGTACATAGCCTAGAAAGCCATCCACCGCCAGTACATAGCCTAGAAAGGCGTCTACTCATCTTTACTTACATAACATTTGTAGGATTTTCATCAAAACTGTTCTCAATGGGGTCATTTAAAAGATGTATAGAAAGTATACTTACTGGATAAAACGCGACTGGCGAAACGGAAGAATACCGCAAATAAGAGAAGAGGCCTTTAAATCTGCCAATGTGGCCGTCACACTGCATAGTTGCTTACGTTATAGTATTTTTAAAAAAAAAAATGTTTTCGTTGATAGTTTCGTACTTTCTCTTCCTGAGGCTAGAACCTTATCACCTTAACTTAATCTTATCTGTTTCTTTCTTTTTTTTAAAAATAGTTATACTATTATGCATACAATGTTAACGTGCCTGGTATTCAATTAATTAGTTTTTCTTGTTGATCTATTTTGACATTTAGAATTGTTTTACAGTCCGATTGAATGGTCGTTGCGAGAAACAGTTAAAGCTTAATTTCAGAAAACGATGTGTGACTTTCTGAATTAACCTTGAAATTAATTGAACAGAAAGGTTAGCCTGACTTTACGGGCGTCCATACAATTCACAAGAACAGGTTTTATTCAGTGGTCAGTTTCAAGGCCAGTGTCGAGTTAAAATTATTAGTTTAAAACGCTGTCCACTCCCCCCCCCCTTCCCCCCCCCCCCCCCCCCACCGCATGTAAAAGTTTTTTCATGAAAAAAAAGGAAGAAAAAAATAATAAATTGTAAAAGTCACATTTTCGAGATGCAATATTAGAGCGATTTATTTTAGTTTAGACAAGAAAAAAGTGCAGAGTAAATTTTTGGATGAATGAAAATTTACAACGCACGTGAGATTTGTTACATTTTTTTATTTTTATTTGCCTTAAATAGGGTTTAGAGGTTTAGTAATGTCGAGAACGACTACTATACTTTCGGTTGCTGTGGCGGCCATATTACTGAAAGTCTTGTATATTGAACGGAACACTGAATCCTATAAATTACCACTGATTCAACGCTTCAATCAGTCATACGACTATATAGTCGGTAAGTTTTTCTTAAAACGCTATTTATTTTAGACTTCATTAAATATATCCCAATGCTGAAATATCTTCTTTTCTAAATAAAGAAATTTTTAAAAAATGTGGTAATTTGATACTATTGGTACCGCGATGTCGCACATGGCCGCCATCTTGGTAGCCGCGACCCGTAAAATTAAGAATAAAACGTTAAAAAATAATGAAACAATTTCCTAAATGTACCATTAAACCTAATCTGAACCATATATTTAACTCTAACCTGGGTTTTGACCCTATCGGAACCAGGGTTTTGACCCTATCGGAAACAGGGTTTTGACACAGGGCACCAGTAGTAACAATTAACTAAAAAATTTCTCTCGACCTCTAATTCACCTCGTCTTTAAAATTCTATTATCCTAAAGACTTGACATCTCAAATGTAACGTATGATTGAATGAGACTTGATATTTACATACCTAAACGTTAATTGACTAGTTTAATTTTAAAATATGTTGAGCCTATGTCAGTGCTTCCCAAAGTGCGGCACGCGTACCCCTGGGGTATGGGAAGAGTTTGGTGGGGGGGGGGTACGCGCTAACAATATGAACAAATTGATATGGTAATATGCATTTTTTTAAAAAACGAGTGAGTCAGTGTTACGAAAATTGTAGACAGGGGTACACAGATGTCGAAAGTTTGGGAAACACTGGTCTACGTAAACAATCTTCATTTTTCGAGTTATATATAAGAGCTCCGTTTCATCTTTTTTAAAACACTCGCCGCTCGTATACACCCACCCCCAGACATCAACACTTAGACACACACATAACAAGCTCGATCGCACGCTCGCACACCAACAACTATCCAAGACGCGTTAACGTCACAGCCAACGTCAAAAACTTCTACAGATTTGATCTAACGCATAGTCTTAAATTCGCTTTCGGAACATTACTAAGAAACAAAACAAAAACAAAAAAACGCTGGGCGTCTCTTTTTCTCTCTCAATAGGATATCTCTACCTACGTGAAGATAAAATGAGATTTTAAACTCTTACTTTTCATTAAACCAGCCAAAATATGTACATTCATATTTGAGACAAGAAAATAATTTAAAAAAATTATTCCGGTTTAGTCTATCTTATTTTTAATTTTTTTTTAAAAATATATTTTCTGTTAGTTGGCGCTGGATCCGCTGGCTGCGTTGTTGCTAGTCGACTGTCGGAAGATGCTGACGTCACAGTACTCTTGATAGAGGCCGGCGACAACGATGGGAGCAATCCCAATATTTCTATCCCAGGCTTGGCTTTCTCCAACTGGCGGACGGATTTCGATTGGGCGTACTCCACAGAGAAGCAAAACGGGACGTTGTTGGGTTTTACAGATGAGGTGAATGCAGTGGCGTAGGAATTGTGGGGGGGGGGGGGTAGGTGTGTGTGTGCGAACATTGTCTTTTCTTACCGCGACGGCACTTCTTTCTTTATATAAAGGGGCGTCATTTTCGGCCAACTGCAGGGGTTTTTTTTCGTCGGAAGGGGTGGCACAATTCTTTGCTCGCCCCTGGTGGGATTAACCCTAGCTACGCCTCTGAGTGAATGTCAAAAATACTAAGTTGTTTCAACGTAAATTGGAAATAAAGACACACTTTTCATATGTTCTGGAGTCATTCTAAGAAATGTATTTTCTTGCAGTTAGAGTAAATAGGGTTTCTAAAAATTTTTTGTTAAATAATATCATAAAAAATGTCATTACTTTTAGGTCGAGAGAGAAGAAAACAGAAAGAGACAAATATTCATCTTCTCATCATTAAAATCACATTAAAACCCACTTCATGAAAGTTTGAGATCACCGATGTCACGACAAGTCTAGCAGTCATGCTTAAATATGCAAGCATTCATGCTTTCATATGCCAACATTCATGCTTTCATATGCCAACATTCATGCTTTCATATGCCAAAATTCATGCTTTCATATGTCAACAGTCATACTTTCATATGTCAACATTCATGCTTTCATATGCCAACATTCATACTTTCACATGCCAACATTCATGCTTTCACATGCCACCATTCATGCTTTCATATGCCAACATTCATGCTTTCATATGTCAACATTCATGCTTTCATATGCCAACATTCATGCTTTCATATGCCAACATTCATGCTTTCATATGCCAACATTCATGCTTTCATATGCCAACATTCATACTTTCATATGCCAACATTCATACTTTCATATGCCAACATTCATGCTTTCATATGACAACATTCATTTTTTTGCACCGAGCATCCTGGTCAGGATCATCAATAGTTTTCCGTCCATCTAATTTCCCCAGGTATCATACTGGCCAAGAGGAAAGGGCCTGGGTGGCACCAGCAGTATCAATGGCATGCAGTTCGTCCGGGGGTCCAAGCATGACTACGACAGGTGGGCCAAATACACGGGGGCCGAGGACTGGAACTACGAACACGTTCTGCCCTATTTCAAGAAGATGGAGGACATGCAGATACCCGAGCTAAGAGGGTCAGGTGAGGGGTTTAGAGTTCTTCGCGTATAAGCCAATCTAACTAACACATTATATTCTGGTGGTGGCTTACGCTTAGTCTGTCAAAGCCTCGTCTTATTACATTGACAACCAGCTCCACCTGCTGGGCTGTGCCATATAATAACATCGTCGCGATGTAGGACTCTCCCGCCACCCTGGCGTCCCCCGCAACATCCAGTGATGGGCATTCAGTCAACAGATAAGCTAGAGTTTCTGGGACCAGGCTGCCATGCCGGCAGGTCGAGTCCCTGTTGTTGTCTAGACTGTGAAGGTATGCGTTAGATACTCGAACTAAAAATGTTTAATATTGTAAATGTGTAAGCCAATGTGAACCGTATCTTTGAAGCTGACAGAACATGTTGATTGCACTATGCGTCAGATCTCTTTGCAATTTGACAAGAGCAGTTTTTCTTTCACAAATTTACCCGCCCCCCCCCTTCGGGGCACTTCAGATATTCGGGGGGGGGGGGCGGGACTATGTCAGTTGCCAGTGGCCAAAGGCGTATCTAAAGGGTGGCAGATGGGACATACGTCCCAGGGCACCAGATTTGCGGGGATGGGGGTTTTGATGGAATTAATTGGTTGAAAATAATTGGTTTCAGAGCTGGAGGGTGGCGTAAAAATGAATTTTCCCCCTGACGCCAAACACTGTAGATACGCCCTTGCTAGTGGCGTCGAAATAGGGCGGATGCAGTGGTCCACCCAAGTGTCCCTTTTTCTTTATATGCTTGTGTGGCATTATTGGACAACTACAGAGTTTGTATCGTGAAAGGGAGGACGGCAAAAATGTGTGGCCGCTCATGACAGCCCTAATGGTAGATACGCCACTGGGCAGTGTATCTATCGATACCGAATCGGCGATCATTTTCATCGAGAAGTAGGGCGTAAATCGATGGCTCCGATGAATCGTGATCGGTGGAGGGGTTTGAAGAGCTTGCTCGCCATAAAATTTTTGATTATATCAAAATAAAGAGATGTATTTTTGAGTATACTTGAATTCGATGTTGCTATTATAACTTTTGAACAGGGAAAAACATTTTTAAAGTTTTGTGGGAGGCATTATTTAGCCCAGTACCAAATATAAAATGAATTCACTCCGTTTGTGGCATGCCCCAGGATAATCATTAGGGATATGTTTATAATCAATCCCATACTTTACTATTGATCAGCGTGATGGAAAGGGTACATAATTAAGGGTGCTAAAGACAGTTGTACAAACTCAAAATCCCGGGTTGCATTATTTTGGCTCATACTTGAAATTTATTGTTTCTTTCAAACAATTTTGAGGTTGCATTTCAAACTTTCGGGTGGGAAATGGCAAAATTAGCCAAAATAATGACCAAAGACATCTTAAATTTTGCATCAGCGGGACATAAACTATATTCACTCTAGTTATGTCCCCCTTGAGGGTATGCTTTTGCCCTAGATTATTCTCGCCCCTTGAATCATTATATTGCCCAGAAAATATTTGATAAATTCAAAATACAAGAAAGCATTTTTCACATATATGAATTTAATTTTGCAAAACTCTACACTTAATTGGAGATCAACGGAAGATATCCTAGTTAAAAAAAAATGTAGGTTCCACTTAATCTTAGGACAATCGTGTGCGCCCAGCAACCTCTACGACCGAAGGGTGCCTTGGATATTTTAGGGGCTTAAAGATGTGATGAGGATATCTTCTTAATTATCACCTTTCCATGCAGGTTTGGATTAACGGAAATAGCTTGACCTGCTTGTGTAATGCAAAAAAAATAATTATTCATTTCATTTATTTATTAGTATTTATAGTTATTTAACTAAAAATAGTAATGTGGCATTTATTTTTTATTTACATTATTTTTAGGGATAGCTACTTAATTAATAAATGAATTTTCAAAAAAAAAAAAATAATTATAAAATAAAATTCAGTTAAAAAGTGTTCAATCACTAAAAAGCACTGCAAACATTATTTTATATGATGAACGCAAAGGAAAAAAAAAACAACTAAAATGAACTACCACTAATGACATCCGAATAGCATTGAGACTAATGGAACCCGGGTGCGAATGGCGGCGCTGCGTGTCCGGGTCCATTTTGGCTAAATGCTATTCATATGTCATTTGTGGTCGTTTGTTTTAGTTAAACTTAAGAATTAAGTTTACAAACATATAGTCCATTCAATTATCTTTCATTTGATACCTAATTTTGTCTTACAAACCCAGCAATACTATTTTAAATAGTTTTTTTTTAAATCCCAACCCCTCACTTCTGGTACCCGGGTTCCAATGGCCACTTCCCTGAAGAAATGAAATCTCTCTGTTACATAACCCGTAAATCATCTAGTTGTACAACACAGAATAGAATCACAGATACAACAACACAAGAACTGAAAACAAAAATTAGCAACATAACTATAAGTAAATAATGTAATAATGTTTTTTACTTTTATTCATAAGAGTTTTTCTTTGAGGAAAAAAAAATCTACTAAAAAGCGATAATTACACAGAGTGCATGAAACACCAAATTTGACCTAGTGGCAGACGTATCGATAGCCGTTTTCTCACGTGGTTTGACGTTGTCAACTGTTATCGCAGAATTCAAAGAACGTTCCCATTTCTATAGAATACCACGGTCAAGGAGGTCCCCTGCCAATCAACCGAATCAAGTCTAAGCCGCTGGCCAGCAAGATCATTGAAGCTGTCCAAAAAGTGGGTTACCCATACAATGCCGACTACAATGGCGCCACCATGGAAGGTGAGTAACTTTATAAATTTACCCACAATGGAAGTTGAGTTGCATTATTAAACCTTTACCCAGTACAACTTCTTATCTGAATTGACACACAATACCAAAAAAACCCACCTTATCGAAAATATGTCAAAATTGTTACAATAAATGCCAACAATTCAAGCAGTATTTGTTCTTGGTATTTATTTATGCTCTGGTTTTGACAATCTTGCAGCTTATTTATTATTGCATCATATATAATTTAACAAAAGTAAACATCATGTCTTTCATGTGGTCATTTCTTGTGATGACCCACCTGATCTCTCCGATGACATCATCCAGGTATTTCCCATTCTCAAGTCAATGCCCAGAACGACGAGAGATGGAGCTCCAGCCGTGCTTACATCCACCCCATCATTCATAGACCCAATTTACATGTGGCCGTCAAGTCTCATGTACAGAAGGTAATTGACAGTCTTAGAATTTACATTTGGCCGTCAAGTCTCGTGTACAGAAGGTAACTGACATTCTCAAAATTTACATGTGACAGTCCAGTGTCATTTAGTGTAGAGCAAAGGTTCACAACCTATGCGTGTAATTTAAGTTAACTATTTTCGGTGCATCTAAAAATTTGACAAAAGGAGGGTCATTGATCCATGTCTGCTTAGTTTCTTTTTATCAAATTTTTTGACGAGTACATGCGTCGTTATCTCACCAAATTGAACACAAGAATAACGCTGCTCACTATAATTAAAAGAATAAAGCGCAACCTTCCCTCTATCAACGGCCATAACGAAGAGCATTATTAGAAGAATAAAGCACAACCATCCCTCTATCAACTGCCAGGACGAAGAGCATGATTAGAAGAATAAAGCACAACCATCCCTCTATCAACTGCCAGAACGAAGAGCATGTACGCCATAAACAGACCAAAGACACGCCGTTACAATGACAATAAACATTACGTCACTAATGTAGGGGCGGGAAAAGAGTTCAAGAACTAAACTAAGACACAAGACAATAGGCGGGCGTTAAAACACACTATTCGGTGCGCAGCAAATGAATGTTTTTGTTGGCTTAAGGTACGGTGCAATCTACGGGTTTATTTTCACTAGATAGTGATCAACAACAAGAATGCTGAGGCAGTAGAGGTGATCAAAGATGGCAGGAAGTCCACCATTAAGGTCAAGAAGGAGGTCATTTTATCAGCTGGTGCTATAGGGTCACCACAGATCCTCCTATTGTCAGGAGTAGGTCCAAGAAAACAATTGGAGCAGCTCAAGGTAGTTAGTTTTAATATGTTTTTCTTAGAGAGTGTGTGTGTGCTTCGAAAAGGCTTCACTATAATTTATATATGAATGCCTTATTGAAATAAAAATTATAGTTGCTTTCAGAATAATGTGAACGTTCATATAACTTATTATGCTGATTTTATCGCTACAAATTATATTAGAACTGTATTGTGAAACACTTGACATTAAGTGATCACATTTTTGGGCGTGAAGAAATGTTCAATGTTATGTAATTTGTGTTGGTAGCCATCTCTTGTAATTATGTGCCATAAGACCATCAGTGCAATATTATTTCATTATATTTACATAACTTATCTCAGATCCCCGTTGTAGCAGACCTTCCAGTGGGTGAAAACCTCCAGGATCATTTGTTTTTCGACATGGGGGTCAAGATTAAGGAGCCACTGTCTTCTAAGTTTGACAGTCCAACCAGTTGGTGGACTTACCTGGAATACAAAATCTTCGGCACGGGTATTGTGTAAATTTTGTATTTGATATTTTAAGGCAATTAAATATGAATTTATTTACATGGCTGCTAAAAGGATCGGGGATATAACAAATTACATTCAGTAGTTTCTGATTATCCAAAAAAAAATACGTGCTGATTTTTCTATGGCTTAACAACTTCTTGAGACAGACTATAATATATTCTTTCCTACTCGGGAAGTCTTGCCACTGATAATTCGTTCTTTCTCAGGATACCTGACATCTGCGTTTCAGGCTGAGAACCTGGCCTTCAAGAGCACGACAAAAGAAACAAGGGAGATAGACTGGCCAGACTTAGAGATTCACTTTTTTAACTACCTCCCACACACTGACTCGAACTCCTTGAGTTACAACAATGACGTAAGTGCTGGACAAATAAGGACAGGCTTATCATACTCACAGGAACTCTAATATGGCCAGAATTAAGGAAGATATAGGATTCACGGATTTTCTGTGTGTGTGTGTGTGGTTTTTCATTAAAAAAATTGTAAGGAACAGAAAAGGAGGAAGGGTGGTTGGACAAACATACAAATATTATGTTTGCTCTAATATATCCTCCAAAAACCTAAAACAAAAGAAATAAGGGAGATAGACTGGTCAGACTTAGAGATTCAACTTTTTTACCTACCTCCCCCACACAAACTCGAACTCCTGGAGTTACAACAATGACGTAAGGGCTGGATAAATAAGGCGAGAGTTAAGGGAAATAAAGGATTCACGGATTTTGTTTGTTGATGTGGTTTTTCATTAAAAAAGTTGTAAAGAACAGAAAAGGAGGAAGGGTGGTTACAAAAATTATGTTTGCTCTAATATATCCTACAAAAACCTAAAACTTTATTTCAACTATGTTGTATGTTAGTATGATACCACCACCATAAGAGGACTTATTCTACATCTTTATACCAAGGTTGATTGAAAAAACCCAGCACCTATCGAGATCTCGCTCCTGTCATATTTAGGTGCCCCCATTAAATCATGACGTCTTTTGTATTTAATGTTTCGCCCGTCTTTGGGGTAAAGGTCAGAGATGAAATATTATTTGACAGTTGGGATGAACATGAATTCAGATAATCGGGATTGCGAGACTCGAAGATATTGTTATAGCATGTGTGTTGATCTAGTTTTTATTCACTACGAGCCGCAGCATGCCACCTTACCTTCCATTTTGTTTCTTTTACTGATGTCACGGATTAACTCTGCCACACCGTTCCCCCACCACCCTTGATTGGGAACGTTGGTTTAGAATTCCAGTAGGGTCTATATTTGACTACATAAATGAAGAAATATTCTATGTTGATTCAATTTCTAGACTTTTTGTTCGTGGGGGGGGGGGGGGGGAGGGGGTCCTGACTCATTCACTATTAATAAGAGTTTCGACTGCGTTTTGCAAGACATTTTACTAGACTTATCATACTCACAGGAACCTTAAAAGACTTACTAGATGTGTGTGTGGATTAATATTTGTAACTTTCAATTATTTGCCTTTTTTAACTTGCTGTGCTCTAAGTTAATATAGTTTTTATTTCTATATATTTGATTCCATATTTTTATATAAACTTAATGGCATAATTAAATTAATTACAGTTAATACCATTATTTTTGGTATCGTTTTTCTTTGTGTGCTGGTTTTCAGTCGGTTTTTTTTTCGTATTTGTAATCGAACGAGTCAACATATTACATTTTTAAAAGCATATAATGGAACGTAACAATATGTAATAAAAATGTACGGTTACTCTCAGAAACAAAGTCTTTAATTGTATGACGAATTTCCTGCTCCAGGTAAACGCTGACCTGGCTGACAGAGACACGACCAACTACGGGTTCTGCTGTTTGCCATCACTGCTTCGTCCGGAGAGTCGAGGAAGGATAACGCTTAAGTCACGGGATCCATTCGACCATCCCGTTATTCGGCCCAATTACCTGAGCCAGCAGGAAGACATAGAGCTCTTGATAAGAGGTATATAGGCTGCTTTCTTCTTTTGTTGTTGTTGTTTTTCTTGTTCACTATAGGTTTTGTTTGAGTGTAAAATGTAAATCCAACTTTTGATTGTATTTAAGGGCTGACGGATAGAAGACTCAATAGTTTCTGAAGCCGTCGTTTAAAATATTGGCACTGTTTCTGACTTACGGATTAATTTGTAGTCAAATGCGGGATTCGAGTAGATAATAGTTTGCTGCAGAAATTGAAAAAAAATGTCCAACAATAAATGTGGTTGACTAGAAAGCTCTCAATGAATATAATTTTTACTTTCCTTTAAAATTGTTTGGTCGATACCTACATGTCGTCTTCTCTTTTCATATAGAGATCATGAAAGGGGAACTTTAAATGATTTTTAAAAAATGTATAAAATAGTGAGTTTTATTTTTAGTGCTATAAAATAGCTGTTCTTTTAGTGATATGACTAGAATTCTTTGTTCTCTTAGTGCTTGTAACCAGAACCTTTCCTTTAGTAATATAACAGAGATGTTCTTTTAGTGCTATAACCAGAACCTTTCCTTTAGTAATATAACAGAGATGTTCTTTTAGTGCTATAACCAGAACCTTTCCTTTAGTAATATAACAGAGATGTTCTTTTAGTGCTATAACCAGAACCTTTCCTTTAGTAATATAACAGAGATGTTCTTTTAGTGCTATAACCAGAACTTTTCCTTTAGTAATATAACAGAGATGTTCTTTTAGTGCTATAACCAGAACCTTTCCTTTAGTAATATAACAGAGATGTTCTTTTAGTGCTATAACCAGAACCTTTCCTTTAGTAATATAACAGAGATGTTCTTTTAGTGCTATAACCAGAACTTTTCCTTTAGTAATATAACAGAGATGTTCTTTTAGTGCTATAACCAGAACCTTTCCTTTAGTAATATAACAGAGATGTTCTTTTAGTGCTATAACCAGAACTTTTCCTTTAGTAATATAACAGAGATGTTCTTTTAGTGCTATAACCAGAACCTTTCCTTTAGTAATATAACAGAGATGTTCTTTTAGTGCTATAACCAGAACTTTTCCTTTAGTACTTAAATATAACAGCGCTGTTCTTTTAGTACTAAAGGTGTCCGCAAGGGTATTGCCTTTTGTGGCAAGGCAGACTATTAAAGTGGACTCGACCACTTGAAGCTAAAAAGACCCTGATAAATGCCAAAAGTCTGACCGAAAGACTCCTTGCCGGAAAAGGGGACTATGTGATGCAAGACTAGTCTCTAAAAGGTGTGTGGGTGGGGGGGGGGAGCCAAACTTCCCATTCTCACAGCACTAGTGGCAAGTACTAATAGACTATCAATAGTAGAGCTGGCAACTCAGTCAATTACTTCTTCGTTGGGGTCCGGGCACCTACTAGCCGAGTGCTCTGCACTAACGACTGGAGTGACTGGGGTGCTCCCAGCCAATCACGTTGAGAGTCTGAATTACTGCACAGCCCAGTAGATGCGGCAGGCCGGTAGCGTACTTGCCGGGGCCATTAAAGAGCAATAGCTCAGTCCCAAACAGTGATGGTCATCGTTTAATTTAGTGCTATAGCAAGAAATGTTCCTTTATTTCTTTAACAGAGCTGTTCTTTAGGTGCTAAAATATGGCTGTTTTCTTTTTAAAATGTTATCAGAGCTGCTATTTAGTGCTTTAACAGAGCTGTTCTTTAGGTGCTAAAATATGGCTGTTTTCTTTTTAAAATGTTATCAGAGCTGCTATTTAGTGCTTTAACAGAGCTGTTCTAATAGGTGCTAAAATATAGCTTTTTTAAAAAAACAAATTGCTATAGCAGAGCTGTTCTAATAGGTGCTAAAATATAGCTTTTTAAAAAAATTAAATTGCTATAGCAGAGCTGTTCTAATAGGTGCTAAAATATAGCTTTTTTAAAAAAACAAATTGCTATAGCAGAGCTGTTCTTTAGTGCTTTAACAAAGCTGTTCTTATATATGCTAATATATAGCTGTTTTTTTTTAATTGCTGCAGCAGAGCTGTTATTTAGTGCTTAACACATCTTTTCTTATAATACTCTAACCAAAGCTGTTCTTTTTAGTTTTACAAAATGAGCTGTTCTTTTTCAGTACTGATTCTACTTTCAGAAACCTCGTTAAAAACTTACTTTGAGCCTTGGTAACAGGGTCTTTGAACTGTGATTACTTACTGTCTGGATTCTCTCTCTCTCTCTGTCTCTCTCTCTCTGTCTCTGTCTCTCTCTCTCTATCTATCTATCTCTATCTCTCTCTCTGTCTCTCTCTCTCTCTGTCTCTCTCTCTCTCTCTCTCTCTCTGTCTATCTATCTCTATCTCTCTCTCTCTTTTCCGGTGGCTATGCCATTATTTGTAGATGCGTTTCATTTTGATCGCCTTCACAAATCTATTTTGAGCGAGAGTCCTGTGAGATCATGACTAAGAATCCTGCTTTTAACACATTGTACCCCCAAACAAGGTGTGCAAGAGTGTAAGAAGATCGTCGGTGCCAAGCCGTTGAAGGATATCGGAGCCGAGCTCACCGAGACGACTCCGGCGAGGGCCTGCAAGCAGCATCGATACGACTCGCACGAGTACTGGGCATGCGTGCTCAGGCTTCGAGCCCTCACCATCTACCACCCCGTTGGCACGTGCAAGATGGGACCAAGTAACGACCCATCGGCCGTAGTGGATGCTCAGCTCAGGTGGGTCAGTGGCGTACATATTAATCTGTCAGCGCCGTTAAAAGGTGTGGGGGAGGGGGCGGGGCGAAGTAAATTATGAAAGCACGAGGAATCGTTTCAAGCAGCTCTATAGAATCAGTTGTTTTTTTTAAAATAGAAAAAGGAAGATGATGGACGTAATCGAGTCTACACAGTGCTATTATAAATAAAGTATTATAACATATGTTCCTATCAAGTCTTAACCCTCAGAAAATCGTCATTTTAATAGGGTATACACCTTCATGTCTTAACCCTCAGAGAATTGTCATTTTAATAAGGTACACCTTCTTGTCTTAACCCTCAGAGAATCGTCATTTTAATAGGGTACACCTTCATGTCTAAACCCTCAGAGTACCGTTAGTTTTAATATATAGGGTACACCTTTTAGTCTTAACCCTCAGAGTCCTGTTAGATTAAATAGGGTACATGTTCAAGTCTTAACCCTCAGAGTCCTGTTAGATTAAATAGGGTACATGTTCAAGTCTTAACCCTCAGAGTCCTGTTAGATTAAATAGGGTACATGTTCAAGTCTTAACCCTCAGTTCAGAGTAACGTAAGGTTAATAAGGTACACCTTCAAGTCTTAACGCTCAGAGTACCGTTAGCTTTAATAGGATAAAAATTTAAGTCTAAAACCTTATAGTACAGTTAGTTTTAATGGGGTGCGCCTTCAAGAACACATATAAAAGTTATTGCAGGCAAATGACTTAATTTAAGTTTTCAATGAATCCATTTTTGAACACATATTTTGCGTTCCTTTCAGGGTAAGAGGTTTATCTGGCATACGTGTTGTGGACGCATCCATTATGCCATGGATTGTCTCAGGAAATACAAATGCGCCAGCAATCATGATTGGCGAAAAGGCATCTGACATAATTAGAAGGAAAGCTTAAGATAATACAATTTATAGTCTTCTATGATAAATTTATAAAGGTTTATAATCTACACATGAATTTGTATCCAGAAATGAAATAATGTCATCTCGTATAATGTTAGTTGTCTTTATTGAGTCTAATGGTACCCGGGTGCGAATGGTGGCGCTGCGTGTCCGGGTCCACTTTGACTAAGGCTATTCGGATGTCATTTGTAGTAGTTTATTTTAGTTAAAATGAAGAAGTAAGTTTACAAACGTGTAGTACATTCAATTATCTTTCATTTGATACCTCATATTGTCTATTTTAAATAGATTTTTTATCCCAACCTCTCACTTCTGGTACCCGGGTACCAATAGGTGCAGCCTTCGTTTGATATTAGTTATCTCGTGTGATGTTAGATGTCTCGTGTGATGTCATCTTTCTCGTGCGATTTTTACTTATCTCGTTTGATGTTGGAAAACACGTGTGATGTTAGTTATCACTATGTCACGTTTCCCAAAGGACCGAATTGCAACCCGGTATAGGGCCATACGAGTAAAGATACCGGGTCTCAGGAAAAAACAACTCGTTTTTTGTACAACAATGTCGGAACCTTGAGTGATATCAATTTTTAGTGAGTGTATGTGGGGGGGGGGGGGAGAGATGGGAGGATTCGCCTCTGTCATTACGCCACAGGCCGTTTCGCCAACAAAGATATAGAAATTATTGAATTAGAAAAATGTATTATAAATTCAAAGGTGATTAAAGCAATGGTTAATTTTCCAGATCGCATTATGTTAAGTTTTTATATACCTATTTACTGACTTTTCTCATATACCGGTACGTCTGTGTGTGATCGAGTTAGTGGTGCTGACGTCATCGACTGTTTACATCGATCTTTTCGGAAGATGTAGATAATGTGTACCGGTTTTATTTGGCCCATCCTGTAATATTCCTGAGGTGGGGGAGGGGGGGGGGGACACAAGCGAGGAAGGTTTCGCAGGCAATGTATTTTTTGAAATAAAAATTTGGCAAGAGATCTTTAACCAGCAATTCCAAGTACCTTAAATGAAACAAAAGATTTCACTTAAAAATGGGGTTCTAAAACATATAAAAGCGTGCGTTTCAAAAAAAATAATTAATTAATCTTACACATTTCAGTTAAAGCAGGGGGCTTTTGACCGGAGTTTTGCTTCAGGGGGCTTTTTTCGGGGGGGGGGGGGGCGTGTGTGTGTTTTTGTGGCTTTTGTCAGGTCATCAGTTTTAAATTGATAATATATCAATTTTAAGAAATAAATGAAAAGCTCAAAATTTTATGGAGCTGTCGAATTTTCAATTTAATAAAATTATTGATAATAATTTGTCTCTTATGTTTATTCATCTGGATTTTATTATTTTTTAAAAATATAATAATATGAAAAATAAATTGTTCTTAATTCTTTATTTTTAAAAAAAAAACGCTGCAACATGCATCGCTTTTCTCCATATGCACACATCTTACATGATTGTCCGTCAATACAAAAATAACAATCTGATAGAATAATAAATAAAAGTATTTTAAATTTGGTTTTTAAATTTAAAAACATGATCACCATACCAGTAGCCTTCAGTTTAGAGACCGACCGAAAGGGATTTTCTGATTTCGGCCGAAACCGAAACGAGACAGAAGGTAAAAAAAAAAATATTTGTTTTGCAAAAACTGAAGCCGAAACCAAAAGCTTAATGAGCCTTTCTGGCAAAAGTAAAACCAAAGGTTTAACAAGACTTTCGAACGAAACCGAAAGATTTAAATATTTCAAAACTCGTTTTCACACACGTTCTGCGCAACGGAAAAATGACTTAACAACTTTTGTGGCAATTTTTATGTGTCTTAAGTGTCTCTCATACAATTTACTTAAGGAAGTGAACCGGCGCTATCAATTTTTCGTTTGTTTTGTTTTTGTTGCTGTGTTACTTTAACCGTAAGCTATAAAAGTTTTAACTAACTAATTTTTTAATTTAGCCAGCCAAACTTATTGGGTCCTGAACATCCCTGTTTACCATCCTAATTGAATCGGGATTAGCTTCGAAATAGTCCATTTAACCTTTTCCATTGGATGTTAGTCCTTTTAGCTTGTCATCACACAGACCCACCCACCCAAACATACACATCACCGAACGGAAAAAATAAATTTTACCATTTTTTTTTATCTTCACCGTGAACGGCTCTCCAGAACAATCCACATGAGAGAATTGGTATTCTGTAATCTTAATGTTACAGCCAAAGTGTGTAATCCAGCCATGCTATAGAATGACTAGGCAAAGTGTATAATGGCTTACGTATTTTACACTTTGACTAGTGTAACAATGTAACTATCGTTATTGTTGTTGCTAAAATGTTAACTAATACTGTTGGATGGCTTGTAGCTAGTTATTGAATAATGTTAATGTTCATTCTTCAATTTATATCTATCTCAAGAATGCAATAGTTCCTATTGAATAAATAACACAGTACTTAATTGCTCATAATAAATAACACAAATAATCCTTGGTATTGGTGCATCCTTGTGACAGACATGTAAAGTATATAATATACACACACACTTTGAATAATATTCCATCCGAAATTAATACAATGATCCAATCGAGGAAAATCCAACATGTCTGCTCTCTACTAAGATAATTAGTACACTCTCCTACTTAGAAAATCATGAGTTCTCATTCCGCTATGAAAAACTAGTCCCCGCTTATCTCGTGTTTTAATTCATTATGTCGAATGCCTACGCCATCGTTCAGTAAGAATAAATAATATTGTCATGTGACAGATGATGGTTAACGTCTTTCTTGATTTAGGCATCAATGATGCTTGCAAACATATAATTTTAATGGCAGACTTTGAAACATTCCTTAGGACAGTGTACACATTGTTCAGCAGGTCGACAGCACAGAAAGCCCAATTTACCGAACCAGCTACGGTTTTGGAATGTGCTCCCGTAGCCATTAGACCATTGAATAAAATCAGGTGGCTTCCCGACACTTTGCTTTAAGAGCATTGCTGAGAAAAATACAAGTGTTGACTGAATACTTTGAGGAGCAGTTGGGCCTGTATAATGATTAAGTTCATAAGTACTATTTTAAGAAACTAAGGGATCCGCAGTTTCGAACTGCACTGATTATCTTTGATGAAGTGGTTGGTGAATTTGCTGAATTATGCAAGCTGCTACAATGAAAAAAACTTACGACCATCGAGGCATACCAGTTTGTAAAAGCAAGGATCGCTAAGCTCCGTGCTGAATACCTTGGTTAAAATTTGCTCTGGCCCGATGAGGTTGCTGAATTGTTTGCAAATGACGAGGATATAAACATGAGTTCCATCCTAAAATTCGTTGAATGTTTATACTTACACCTGGACTCACGTTTCCTTGAAAGTGAGTTGATGCAATGGCATGTTTACACCTGGACTCTTGTTTCCCTGAAAGTGAGTTGATGCAATGGCGAATCTTTGAGATATCAGCGTTAATCGACACTTCAGATTTTAATTTTGGCCATGAAGAACTTGCAGCACTGGTTTCTAGATATGCGGCATTCCTGGAAAACTATGATGACATTCTTCCGAAAGTTAAGGATCAGTATTGTAATTTAAGATTTGTGCTTGCAGAAAAATTATTATGTGGGTTGATGCAGACTTTCGACGAGATTGTTCGATGTGTAATAAATGAGAAGCAATTCGGCGGCATTGCCATTCTTTTGGATATTTGTGCTACATTTCTTGCATCAAGAACCGATTGTGCACATGGATTCAGCCTATTGAAAAAATAATAAATAAAATCTAGAATTTATGCGGATTAAATCGTATCAGAATGATGGACATCAGATCCACCTTGACAATGTGTATAAAAGATGGATATCGTTGAAAGACAGACGCCAGAGTACCTCCAGAAATGAGTCAATCAAATGACTAGCGGCCATTGGTAGTGGGTGTGTAGGAATTTAGTTGCTTTACCCAACGACCGGATAAATAATATAAATAAATATAGCTCTAATTGTTACATTTCTGATTATAATTATTTAATTATTATAGTTAGTTTTTAAAAATTTATGTACACGTTTTTGTTCTTAAGTTTATTTATGTAATTTCCGTTTGTGTGTGTGTGTTGGTTGTGTGTAACATTTTGCACACACAAAATTGATGCTGTAAAACTTTGCACACAACTGTATGATTTTGCACACGAACCAGCAAACCTTAGAGGGAGCATTGGTAGGTTCACCTTATTTATGAGGCATCAATCTAGAATTTTTAATAAAGCACGCATAGGGATTGGTTACGTGTGTGGAAAATTAACATGTGATCCGTTAACCTTTTATGAAATTTGTTTAGACCGCAAGGTATGCTCTGTAAATATGCAATTTTTCAATTTGGTGTCACACCTGAGTCGGTGCCACCAGGTGCGGGTCCGCACTCTCGGCACCCCCTAGCTACGCCACTGATATATATTAGACTATAAAATGTTGGTTAAAAGGCACTAAATAAATAAATAAGACAGCACAATGATTATACTTTTATAAGTACATGGAAAAATAGTTAACCAAAACAAATAGTTAATTTTTCTAAGGAAATAAAAATAAAAATAATTTTTAATGAGCTTAAAACTAGAATGATATTAAAATATAAACTCGACATTGAGTATATTAAGAATAATAATTAGATCTTACATATATATAACTGTATAAAATATTACTAAAGGTTCATTAATCTCTTACATTTGTGTCCATACACTTACACGTGACTAATCTAATCTGGGGTGATATTTCAAAAATGTATTTCTATGTGAATGAGCACATGTATGAGCATTATAAGGATGAATGTCCGTGAATTAATCACGTGAATAAGCCCAGGGATCCCATAATAAACAATAATAAAAATAATAATTTTAACAAAATAATAAAGGAAACTTTAACGGTCCCAAGATTTTTAATTCACCGCACAATTTACCTTTGACCATGAAAACATTTATGTGCACGATTTTGATAAATCAAAATGTATGTAACAAATAAATGATTTGAATAAAACTAGGGTTCTCCTTTTAAAAAAAACAATTAATATTAAAATAATATTATAAATCTTACCATTCCCCTAGTTGTTGTTATTTTTCAACAAAACTATGTACCTTTCCCTTTGCCGTATTGAAATTTTATTTGTGTAAATATTGGACAAGTAAGTCATCATGCAGCTCTGAGCAGTTAACTGCAGATGATTTGTTGCATATAAATTATACGACGACAGCAAGACGTCGAGCAATAATGAATATTGGATTGCCCGCCGACAGACAGAGCAACAAATATTTTTATTTTTGGGTAGGTTAGAGGGTATATATAGCGAAGTTTTTTTTTGTCACTTAAAGTACTTTATAATGACGTCATTTCAAATAAAGATGGCAATCATGAACATGTTTGAATATTTCCTTACATTAAATAGACACGAACAATCTGTGTCAATATAACAATACAGTACAACCCGGTTATGTCGACGGCCTCGGGGTTTGCCAAAAAGCGTCGAGATAACCGATGATTGAGATAAACGAAAACCAATATGGCGGCAAAATATTAACATGTGCTTGAAATTTCATTATGTACATGATGTGCGTTCATAAATGAGAATGTACATGCACGTGTTTTTGGAGTTGTTTTTTTTACACAACAGCGTTGCCCCTATTTGTTTGATGAAGCGGTCGGCATGCTATAAAAATGTTACATGTTTGCTAACAACAAAAGGCATATGTGCACCAACTAACAGCAGAAATTTACCAATATAAAATAAAAACCACCGTCGATTCTCGATACAAACCTTTATTATATTCTCCAACATTGCAAACACAAAGATCGCTCACAGAATCACAAAAAACGTGCGGGGTGTAGTTCGTTTTTACAAAAAGCTAACCAGTGTCAAAATTAAATTCGCGAGTCATTTCACCCCGACACAGCTCTGAAAATTATCATACACGCGGTTACTATGGTTTCTTTACAAAGTCTAAAATGCTTTGTTGCTTTTTTGCCTTCAACAGTCTGCTTGAAAACAAATGCTTCAATATTATTTATGCTGTCTAAAAAAGTTTCATCTCCTACAAAAGAAACATACCGTCGAATTTTCTGTAACATTTCTACCACCTCACCAGCTGAGGGAATGGACTACGATGAGTCACTTCCTTGTTTTGTCACGCAAGCCATTGGTAGGCTGTCTGCTACACATAACACATAACAACAGGTAACAGCTGATCAGCCATTGCCATTATCATTAATTCTAAAGCAAAATGTTTGTCTCCATCAGCGCTTCCCCAATGTTAATTAAAAATTTTACTTTTCAAAATATTCTTGAATACACCTGCTTTTTTTAAAAATGACATTCATAAATGTGACAATAATTATAATTTAGTTATGATTAAAGGAAGAAAGTTGTTTGAAGAAAAATTTGTGAGCGATTAGTGATAAGTGTGTTGCAGACAGCCTCCCGGAAGTCTTACTCGTTCTTACACGTATCACGTGACAAAACAATCGACTCGGCGTAGTCCAATGGTTCCAAATCTTCGTCCGCATCTTCTTCATCTTCTTTGTCATTGCCGCATGCAGATGTGCTTGCCTGTGCTGACTGCACACTTGATACAATGTCTTCATCGGTGATCACGCCATCAGTAACGACGTCTTTGTCGATTTCTATGTATTCTCGGAATTCCTGGAAAGTGATGGCTAACTCATGTGCCTCCTCTTCCAAGATAGCATCTGTAAGGCTTGGTTTTTCTGCCACGCCCGCGAGTTTTTCTGCGGCTGCACGGCACTGTGCCTGAAACTCATTATCGGAAATATCCTGAATGGCGCAGTGCAGTTTGAGATTGTTTCCTTCTTCACGTCATTCCAGGCTGATCTCAGGAAGTTCATTGCATCTAGAAGGGAAGGGCCTCGTGCCTTCTTTTCATCATGGAGCATGTATTGGCGCATCAACATTTTCCTGTAGTAGACCTTAAGCACTTTTATTATCCCCTGGTCCATTGGTTAGAGCTTACTCGTTGTGTTAGGTGGGAGGAAAAAGATCTTAATGGCCTTGAGACCAGGAACATCCGGATGAGCTCTACAGTTGTCCACGATCAGTGCCACCTTCCTTTTCTCTGCTTGGAACTTCCTGTACCACATTTTCACCCATGCACTGAATAGATCTCCTGTGATCCAGGCGCTTGGTTGGCCATCGTAATCCTATTGGAGAACTTTGGTCTGCTTATAACGTAGAGCGGGAGTTTTTGGCTTCCATCCATGTTAGCAGCAACTAGCACTGTAAGTCGGTCCTTCGACTTTTTTCCACCGTGACAAGCCTCCCCACGAAACGCCATAGTCTTGTCTGGAAGGCATTTCCAAAACACCCCAGTTTCATCAGGATTAAAAATGTTCCGAGTCTCATAGGTATCCAAAATTGCGCGCATTTGAGTCTCCAGCAATGTACACTTGTTCCTGTTGAACAGCAGCGCTCTCTCCACAAATTGCTTTGAAGACAATGCTGTGCCTCTTTTTGAAACGATCCAGCTACCCCTGACTTGTTTTAAAGTCAGGGTGTCCTAGCTTTGCAGCAAGGATGTCCGCCTTCTCCTGAAATGGTGTTTGCTGGAATTTCATGCTGACGACTACCTCTATTCTATCTCCACACACATCTCCACACACCCCTCAAATCTAACCCCACACACCCACCTCTAGTCCCTCTCTTCACATCCACCTCTGCTCCCTCTCCACACATCCACCTCTACTTCCCTTCACACACCCTTCACGGTCCCTCACCCCAATCTTAACCACAAACACACAATGGCCACATGTGTACAGGTCAAATAACTCGGTGTCAGGTTCAATAACTCGGTGTCAGGTCCGTTTACTTATTACAGGTCCAATAACTTGGTGTCAGGTCCAAACTTTGTGTCATGTCCAATAACTTGGTGTCAGGTCCAAAAACTCGGTGTCAGTTCCAATGACTCAGTGTCAGGTCCGATATCTTCGTTTTTAAAGTTCAGAACAAAATAACTTTACCAAAAAAAATTGATGTCATATCGTTAGATCTCCTATGATAATAAAACAAGAATAAAATGTTTTATAAATCACTTTGAGAACCATTGACCATGGCTCATCACTTTGAGAACCATTAACCATAACACATAACGCAGGGAACCATTGACCATGACACATCACTTTGAGAACCATTGACGATGGAACATCACGTTGAGAACCATTGACCATGGCACATCACGTTGAGAAAAATTGACCATGGCACATCACTTTGAGAACCATTGACCATGACACACACCCTTTGAGAACCATTGACCATGACACACGCCCTTTGAGAACAAATGACCATGGCACATCACGTTGAGAACCATTGACCATGACACCCACTCTTTGAGAATCATTGACCATGGATCATCACTTTGAGAACCATTGACCATGGCACATCCCTTTGAGAACCATTGACCATGACACACATCACTTTGAGAACCATTGACCATGACGCATCACTTTGAGAACCATTGACCATGGCACATCACGTTGAGAACCATTGACCATGGCACATCACGTTGAGAACCATTGACCATGGCACATCACGTTGAGAACCATTGACCATGGCACATCACGTTGAGAACCATTGACCATGGCACATCACGTTGAGAAGCATTGGCCATGGCACATCACGTTGAGAAGCATTGGCCATGGCACATCACGTTGAGAAGCATTGGCCATGGCACATCACGTTGAGAAGCATTGGCCATGGCACATCAGGTTGAGAAGCATTGGCTAGAAAGCACTCAAATCTGCTGCACCACGACACGCATTCACCGCCTGCTTCCTTGTTTTAACACATGAACAATCTAGGGCACTAGGTTACTCCATTCTGTTCTTGTACACTGCACTTTCTTAAACATTCTTCTAGAACAATTCACCTTTGACCCCAACTTTCAACTAACCAGAACGTTTCCCTCGACAGAGTTGTTGCGTTAACAATCTGTTAACTCTTTGGTGCCATTCACTATCTGTTGTCACCATCCACGATTCTATAGGATTAACTTGTTAGTATAGCCCGTGATCAAATATCAAGTGTGTTTTAAATATCAAGTGTGTTTAATTATCAAGTGTGTTTAAATATCAAGTGTGTTTAATTATCAAGTGTGTTCAAATATCAAGTGTGTTTAATTATCAAGTGTGTTCAAATATCAAGCGTGTTTAAATATCAAGTGTCTTTTTATTCGTTACTGGGATATTGTTTGTTCTTCATTCTTGGTTCAAATGATTTTGAATGTTTAACTAACTATGCATGGACTTGAAAAATCTTTCTGTCGCATGGCGTATCAGCGTCAGTCAAATAGATGAAAAAAATCGACTTTTAAAATAGTTATTTTCGTTAAAGAGATCATCATTTAAGAAAATAGTGGAACAATATATTAGGACATTTAGAAGGTCGCCAGACGCCTTCTTTGGCAGACAATAAAACATAAGAAAAAACTGATCGTTCGATACCAAAAAAACCCCCAAAAAACGATGTGTTAGAAAAATCTCAATGAAGTCAAAGTATCTCTTAAGTTTGAGAACCGGCAGCCCTATGATATATATATTAATCCCTCGTGTATATTCCGTAGTCTAAGACAATTTTAAAACTGCATATTATTATTAGGGATAAAATGTATGTAAAAAAACAAAAAGTGGCACCGGCAATGTTTGAACTTAAAATTCCCATCTACTAGAATTACTCGAAAAAACATGCATTCCAGTAAAGCATTTTAAAAAGGATTCCCAATTAGGGCAGACTTCTGGGAATTTTATTTTTGCACGCCAATAGAAAACAGCGCTACAGCCTTAAGTAGAAAATTATTATTTGCGAATTCCACGATCACTAAATGAGAGGAAAGCACTTTCCGCGACTCTTGCTAAGTTTCTAAACAATAACAGTCTGTGTACAGTCTGTGGTGTGGTTCGTAAAAATTTTGTTTAGGAGCAAATTGAATTACTAGCTGTGCAAAAAAACAACGATAGAGATAAGACCGTCTCTGCGTGACGCTGTATTCTGAAACATGCATACCCATCAACAACCAGTGTGTAAGTGTAGCCTAGAAAGCCATCAAACAACCCCGTACGTAGCCTAGAAAGCCATCAACAGCCAGTACATAGCCTAGAAAGCCATCAACAGCCAGTACGTAGCCTAGAAAGTCATCAACAGCCAGTACGTAGCCTAGAAAGTCATCAACAGCCAGTACGCAGCCTAGAAAGCCATCCACCGCCAGTACATAGCCTAGAAAGCCATCCACCGCCAGTACATAGCCTAGAAAGCCATCCACCGCCAGTACATAGCCTAGAAAGCCATCCACCGCCAGTACATAGCCTAGAAAGCCATCCACCGCCAGTACGCAGTCTAGAAAGCCATCCACCGCCAGTACATAGCCTAGAAAGCCATCCACCGCCAGTACGCAGCCTAGAAAGCCATCCACCGCCAGTACATAGCCTAGAAAGCCATCCACCGCCAGTACGCAGCCTAGAAAGCCATCCACCGCCAGTACATAGCCTAGAAAGGCGTCTACTCATCTTTACTTACATAACATTTGTATGATTTTCATAAAAACTGTTCTCAATGGGGTCATTTAAAAGATGCATACAAAGTATACTTAGTGGTTAAAACGCGACTGGCGAAACGGAAGAATACCGCAATATGTGAAGATTCCTTTAAATCTGCCAACGTGGCCGTTACACCGCACAGTTAATGTTTAAGTATTTTTAAAATTTAGGTTTTCCTTGATAGTTTCGGACTTTCTCTTCCCTTGGCTAGAACCTTATCACTTTAACTTAATCTTATCTCTTTTTTTTTGTTGTTATACTAATTTGCATAAAATGTTAACGTGCCTGGTTTTCAATTAATTCGTTTTTCTTGTTGATCTATTTTGACATTTAGAATTGTTTTATAGTCCGACTGACTGGTCGTTGTGAAAAACAGTTAATTTTAAGCTTAGTTTCAGAAAACGATGTGTGTTTTTCTTAATTAACCTTGACATTAATTGAAAAGAAAGGTTAGCGTGACATTACAGGCGTCCATACAATTCTTAAGAACTCGTTTTAGTGGTCACTATTACGGCCAGTGACGAGTTAAAATTGTAGTGTAAAAGGCTCTCCACACCCCCCCCCCTTTTTTTTTTCCCCCGCATGTAAAAGTTATTTCATGAAAAAAAGGAAGAAGAAAAAAAAAGGGAAAATTCATATTATCGGGGATGCAATATTAGAGAGATTCATTTCAGTTTAGACAAGAAAAAAAATGCAGTGCAAATTTTTGGACAGATGAAAATTTACAACGGAAGTTCAAGTGAGATTTTTTTAAATATTTTTTTTATTTGCCTTAAATAGGTTTCAGAGGTTTAGTAATGTCGAGAACGACTACTGTACTTTCGGTTGCTGTGGCGGCCATATTACTGAAAGTCTTGTATATTGACCGGAACTCTGAATCCAATAAATTACCATTGATTCAACGCTTCAACGAGTCATACGACTATATAGTCAGTAAGTTTTTTTTATTAATACGCTATTTATGTTAGACTTCGTTAAACACATCCGAATAAAGAAATAATCTTCTTTTTTAAATGAAGAAATTTTTTTAAAATGGGGTAATTTGATACTATTGGTGCCGCGATGTCTCACATGGCCGCCATCTTGGTTGTCGCGACCCTTAAAATTAAGAATAAAACGTTAAAAAGTAATGAAAACATTTCCTAAATGTACCATTAAACCTAACCTGAACCCTAAATTTATCCCTAACCTGGGTTTTGACCCTATCGGAAACACGGTTTTTACCCTTATATCGGAACCAAGGTTTTGACCCTATCGGAAACAGGGTTTTGACCCTATCGGAAACAGGGTTTTGACCCTATCGGAAACAGGGTTTTGATGCAACCCACCAATAGTAACAATTAGCCAAAAATGTCTCTCGACCTCTAATTCACCTCGTCTTTTATTTCGGAACTATAAATTCTATGATCCTAAAGACTTGACGTAACGTAAGTTTGAAAGAGACTTGATTTATGCATACTTTAAATGTTAACTGACTAGTTCAATTTTAAAATATGTTTAGCCTATTTCAGTGCTTCCCAAAGTGCGGCACGCGTACCCCTGGGGTATGGTAAGAGTTTGGTGGGGGGTACGCGCTGCAAAGTAAACAATATAAAAAGAATGTATGATTATATGCGAATTTTTTTTTCTACGTAAACAATCTTCATTTTTCGATTTATATATACGAGCTCCCTTTAATTTTTTTCGCACGCATACACCCCACCACCCCACCCCCAGACACGAACACTTAGACACACACATACACACGTGATCGCACGCTCACACACCAACAACTATCCAAGAAGCTTTAACGTCACAACCAACGTCAAAAACTTCTACAGATTTGATCTAAAACATATTCGTATATTCTCTATCGGAATATTACTAAGAAACAAGAAAAGATGGGGGTTTCTTTAACCCTCTCAATAGGATATCTCTACCTACGTTAGAGATAAAATGAGGTTTCAAACTCTTACTTTTCATTAAATCAGCCAAAATATGTACATTCATATTTGAGACAAGAAAATAATTAAATCTTTTATTCCGTGTTAGTCCATCTTATATTTTAATTTTTTTTAAAATGTATTTTCTGTTAGTTGGCGCTGGATCTGCTGGCTGCGTTGTTGCTAGTCGACTGTCGGAAGATGCTGATATCACAGTACTCTTGCTAGAGGCCGGCGAAGACGATTGGAGCAATGTCAATATTTCTATCCCAGGCCTGGCTGTCGTCAACTGGCGGACGGATTTCGATTGGGCGTATTCCACAGAGAAACAAAACGGGACGTTGTTGGGTTTTACAGATGAGGTGAATGCAGTGGCGTAGGAATCGTGGGGGGGTAGGTGTGTGTGTGCGAACATTGTCTTTTCTTACCGCGACGGCACTTCTTTCTTTATATAAAGGGGCGTCATTTTCGGCCAACTGCAGGGGTTTTTTTTCGTCGGAAGGGGTGGCACAATTCTTTGCTCGCCCCTGGTGGGATTAACCCTAGCTACGCCTCTGAGTGAATGTCAAAAATACTAAGTTGTTTAAACGTCAAGAGGAAATATAGACCGACTTTTTATATGTTCTGGAGAGAATAAAACAGAAACAAAAAGAGACAAATAGTCATCTTCTCTTCATGAAAATAACATTAAAACCCACTTCATGAAAGTTTGAGATCACCGATGTCACGACAAGTCTAGGAGTCATGCTTTCATTAGCCAACAATAATTTTTTGCACCGAGCACCCTGGTCAGGATCTTCAATAGCTCTCCGTCCATCTCATTCCCAGGTATCATACTGGCCAAGAGGAAAGGTCCTGGGTGGCACCAGCAGTATCAATGGCATGCAGTTCGTCCGGGGGTCCAAGCATGACTACGACAGATGGGCCAAATACACGGGAGCCGAGGACTGGAACTACGAACACGTTCTGCCATATTTCAAGAAGATGGAGGACATGCAGATACCCGAACTAAGAGGGTCAGGTGAGGGGGTTTAGAGTTCTTCGCGTATAAGCCAATCTAACTAACACATTCTATTCTAGTGGTGGCTTGACCTTAGTCTCTCAAAGCCTCGTCTTATTACATTGACAACCAGCTCCATCTGACATGTTTATGGCGCCAGATTTGCGGGGGTGGGAGCAAAAATTGGATTTGATGGAATTAATTGGTTGAAAATAATTGTTTCAGAGCTGGAGGCGGGCCTACAAATGAATCTTTTCCCCTGACGCCAAACACTGTAGATACGCCCCTGCTAGGGGCGTCGAAATAGGGCGGATGGAGTGGTCCACCCAGGTGTCACTTTTTCTTTATATGTTCGTTTGACAACTACAGAGTTTGAATCGTGAGAGGACGACAAAAATATTTGGCCGCTCATGGCAGTCTTAATAATAGATACGCCATTAGGCAGTGTATCTATCGATACCAAAATCGGCGATCATTTTCATCGAGAATTAGGGCGTAAATCTATGGCTCCGATGAATCGTGATCGGTGGAGGGGTTTGGAGAGCTTGCTCGCCATAAAATTTTTTATTATATCATAATCAAGAGGTGTATTTTTGAGTACACTTGAATTCGATGTTGCTATCATACCTTTTGAACATGGAAGAACATTTTTATAGTTTTGTGGGCGGCATTATTTAGCCCAGTAACAAATATAAAAGGAATTCACTCCGTTTGTGGCATGCCCCAGGATAATCATTAGGGATATGTTTATAATCAATCCCATACTTTACTATTGATCAGCGTGATGGAAATGGTACATAATTAAGGGTGCTAAAGACAGTTGTACAAACTCAAAATCCCGGGTTGCATTATTTTGGCTCATACTTGAATTTTATTGTTTCTTTCAAACAATTTTGAGGTTGCATTTCAAACTTTCGGGTGGGAAATGGCAAAATTAGCCAAAATAATGACCAAAGACATCTTAAATTTTGCATCAGCGGGACATAAACTATATTCACTCTAGTTATGTCCCCCTTGAGGGTACGCTTTTGCCCTACGACTGAAAGGTGCCTTGGATATTTTAGGGGCTTAAAGATGTGATTAGGGTATTTTCTTAATTATCATCTTTCCGTGCAGGGTATGGTTAACGGAAAGAGCTTGGCCTGCTTGTGTTATGCAAAAAAAAAATATTATTATGTAACTAAACATAGTAATTTGGCTTTAATTTTTTATTTACCGGTACATTATTTAAGGGATAGCTACTCAATTAATAAATGAATGTTGAAAAAACAAAATTCAATTAAAAATGGCTCTATCACTAAAAAGCACTGCAGATATTATTTTATATGATGAACGCAAATGAAAAAAACCCCAACGTACTTATAATTATAATTGCTTAGACTAACTTTTCTAAATATTTCCTAATTTTACCAGAGTAAAAAAAAAAAAAAAAAAAAATAGGTATACATTATTATGGGTTTTGAAAACTGGTCATTTTTATAAATTGCATATGAACGGCATAAGTATTTTATGAAGACATGAGTTGAAGGGTTCAAAGGAAAAACCAGTGATGTCAATTTTTCGAAATTTGCCAGTTATCTCCCGTGTGGCTACATTCCATTCAGTAGAATAATTTGACACATAGGTCCAACTGAAGTTATCTCCCGTGTGGCTACATTCCATTCAGTAGAATAATTTGACACATAGGTCCAACTGAAGTTATCTCCCGTGTGGCTACACTCCATTCAATAGAATAATTTGACACATAGGTCCAACTGAAAAAGCAGTCAATAAATAAATATTTAAAACTTTTAATATTTTGATACTTTTATGAGGAATTTTCAAACTTTATTATTATAATTTTTCTCAAAAATCTCAAAACCTGACATCACTAGTTTTTCCTTTGAGCTCTTCAATTGTTTACAGAGGACATCATATTTATTAATTTGTGATTTTATCTAAGAGAAATTTGTATGCAAATAAAGTATACATTTCACAATATTCAGTAGATTGAAATTTTTATTTGGAATTTCAAACTACTATATTATTTTCTTAACTAAATCCACAGAATCTATTTTAAATTGACGAATTAGGAAAAATAATTTTATTTTTAACACGTACCAAAAAATTGAGTTGGCATGACAAATCGAAATGCTAGTACACACAAAATTCTTAGCAACAAACTATAAGTACATAATGTAATAATGTTTTTTACTTTTATTCATACGAGTTTTTCTTTGAGGAAAGAAAAAGAAAACTACTAAAAAGAGATAATTAACACACCGAATGAATAAAACACCAAATTTGACATAGTGGCAGACGTAACGAATAACCGTTTTCCCACGTTGTCAACTTTTATAGCAGAATTCAAAGAAAGTTCCCATTTCTAGAATACCATGGTCAAGGAGGTCCCCTGCCAATCAACCGAATCAAGTCTAAGCCGGTGGCCAGCAAGATCGTTGAAGCTGCCCAAAAAGTGGGTTACCCATACAATGCCGACTACAATGGCGCCACCATGGAAGGTGAGTAACTTTAAACATTTACCCACAATGGAAGTTGAGTTACATTATTAAACCTTTATTCCAGTAGAACTTCTTATCTTAATGGAAAAAACTATACCAAAAAACCACCTTATCGAAAATGTGTCACAATTGTTATAATAAATGCTTCCAATTCAAGCAGTATTTGTTCTTCGTATTTATTTATGCTATGGTTTTTGACAATGTTGATGACCCACCTGATCTCTCTCTCTCGTAGTCGTTTCTTGTGATGACCCACCTGATCTCTCTTTCGTGGTCATTTCTTGTGATGACCCACCTGATCTCTCTGATGACATCCTCCAGGTATTTCCCATTCTCAAGTCAACGCCCAGGACGATGAGAGATGGAGCTCCAGCCGTGCTTACATCCATCCCATCATCCATCGACCCAATTTACACGTGGCCGTCAAGTCTCATGTACAGAAGGTAACTGACATTCTTAGAATTTACATGTGGCCGTCAAGTCTCGTGTACAGAAGGTAACTGACATTCTCAAAATTTACATGTGGCCGTCAAGTCTTATGGTCAGAAAGTAACTGACAAACTGAGAATTGACACGTGACAGTCCAGAGTCATTTAGCGTAGAGCAAAGGTTCACAACCTATGCCACTATGCGTCGAGATGTCTGCGTTAAACGTGTAATTTAGATGAACTATTTTCGGTGCATCTAAGAATTGGAAAAAAGGAGTGTCATTGATCCATGTCAGCTTGATTTCTTTTACCAAATCTTTTGACGAGTACATGCGTCGCTATCACACCGAATTGAACACAATTAAACGCAGCTTACTATAATTAGAAGAATACTGCACAACCTTCCCTCTATCAACTGCCAGAACGAAGAGCATGATAAGAAGAATAAAGCACAACCTTATCTCTAACAACTGCCAGGACGAAGAGCACGTACGCCATAAACAGACTAAAGACACGCCGTTACAATGACAATAAACATTACGTCACTAATGTAAGGGCGGGAAAAGAGTTCATGAACTAAACTAAGACACAAGACACTAGGCGCGCGTTAAAACGTACTATTCGGTGCGCAGCAAATACTAGTGAACACCCATACTCGGGGATCATTGTGAAAATCTGGCTGCAGAAAGGGCGCCGAGACTTGAAATAGTTTGAGAACCTCTGGTGTAGATTGTTATGAATGTTTTTGTTGACTTAAGGTACGGTGCAATCTATGGGTTTATTTTCACTAGATTGTGATCAACAACAAGAAGGCTGAGGCAATAGAGGTGATCAAAGATGGCAGGAAGTCCACCATTAATGTCAAGAAGGAGGTCATTTTATCAGCTGGTGCTATAGGGTCACCACAGATCCTCCTATTGTCAGGAGTAGGTCCAAGAAAACAATTGGAGCAGCTCAAGGTAGTTAGTTTTAATACGTTTTTCTTAGAGAGTCTGTGTGCTTCGAAAAGGCTTCACTATAATTTATTTTTAAGTGCCTTATTGAAATAAAAATTTAACTTATTATGCTGATTTTATCGCTACAAATTATACTAGAACTGGATTTTTAAACACTTGACATCATGTGATCACATTTTTGGGCGTGAAGAAATGTTCAATGTTATGTAATTTGTGTTGGTGGCAATCTGTTGTAATTATGTGCCATAAGACCATCAGTGCAATATTATTTCATTATATTTACATAACTTATCTCAGATCCCCGTTGTAGCAGACCTTCCAGTGGGTGAAAACCTCCAGGATCATTTGTTTTTCGACATGGGGGTCAAGATTAAGGAGCCACTGTCTTCTAGGTTTGACAGTCCAACCAGTTGGTGGACTTACTTGGAATACAAAATCTTCGGCACGGGTATTGTGTACAATTTTTTATTTGATTTTTTAATGAAATTAAATATGAATTTATTTACATGGCTGCTAAAAGGGTGGGGGATATAACAAATTACATTCAGTAGTTTCTGATTATCCTAACAAAAAAGTTCTGTATTTTCTATGGCTTAACAACTTCTTGAGACAGACTTTAACATATTCTTTCCTCTCCGGGAAGTCTTGCCACTGATAATTCGTTCTTTTTCAGGATACCTGACATCTGCGTATCAGATTGAGACCCTGGCCTTCAAGAGCACGACAAAAGAAACAAGGGAGATAGACTGGCCAGACTTAGAGATTCACTTTTTTACCTATCTCCCCCACACAGACTCGAACTCCTGGAGTTACAACAATGACGTAAGTGCTGGATAAAAAGGGCGAGAATTAAGGGAAATAAAGGATTCACGGATTTTATTTGTTGGTGTGGTTTTTCATTTTAAAAAAAATGTAAAGAACAGAAAAGGAGGAAGGGTGGTTACAAAAATTATGTTTGCTTTAATATATCCTACAAAAACCTAAAATTTTATTTCAACTATGCTGTATGTTAGTATGATACCACCGCCATAAGAGGACTTATTCTACATCTTTATATGAGGGTGATTTAAAAAACAGCCTCTATCCAGATCTCGCTTCTGTCATATTTAGGTGCACCCACTAAATCATGACGTCTCGACGTTTGTTTGTTTGTTTGTTTTTTGTTGTTGTTTTGATTTAATGTTTCGCCCGTCTTTGGGGTAAAGGTCAGAGGTGAAATATTATTTGACAGTTAGGAGGAACATGAAATCAGATAATCGGGATTGCGAGACTCGAAGATATCGTTAAAGCATGTGTGTTGATCTAGTTTTTATTCACCACGAGCCGCAGCATGACACCTTACCTCCATTTTGTTTCTATTACCGATGGCACTGATGAAATCTGCCACTTCGTTCCTCCACCGCCCTTGATTTGGAAAGTTGGTTTATATTTCCAGTAGGGTCTATATTTGACTACATAAAGGGAGAAATATTCTATGTTGATTCAATTTCTAGACTTTCTGTCCTGGGGGTGAGGGGGGGGGGGTTCTGACACATTCACTATTAATAAGAGTTTCGACTGTGTTCGGCAACACATTTTACTAGATATATCATACTCACGGGAACCCTAAAAGACTTACTACATGTGTGACTTACACACTGTGTGTGTGGATTAATATTTGTAACCATCTATTATTCTCCTTTTTTTAAACTTACTGTGCTCTAAGTTAATATAGTTTTTATTTCTATATATTTGATTCCATATTTTTTATTAACTTAATGGCATAATTAAATTAATTACAGTTAATACCATTAGTTTTGTTATCGTTTTTCTTTGTGTGCTCGTTTTCAGTACTTTATTTCGCGTTTGTCATCGAACGAGCCAACATATTAAATTTGTAAAAGCATATAATGGAACGTAACACTAACACTATGTAATAGTTCTTTTAAAAAAGAGAAAGAAATTACGGTTACCCTCAGAAACAAAGTCTTTAATTGTATGACGAATTTCCTGCTTCAGGTAAACGCTGACCTGGCTGACAGAGACACGACCAACTACGGGTTCCGCTGTTTGCCATCACTGCTTCGCCCGGAGAGTCGAGGGAGAATAACGCTTAGGTCACGGGATCCATTTGACCATCCCGCTATTTGGGTCAATTACCTGAGCCAGCAGGAAGACATAGAGCTCTTGATAAGAGGTATACAGGCTGCTTTCTTGTTTTGTTGTTGTTGTTTTTGTTGTTCACTATAGGTCTTGTTTGAGTGTAAAATGTAAATCCAACTGTTGATTGTCTTTAAGGGCTGACGGATCGAAGACTCAATAGTTTCTGAAGCCATCGTTAAAAATATTGGCACTGTTTCTGACTTACAGATTAATCTGTAGTCAAGTGCGGGATTCGAGTAGATAATATTTTGCTGCAGAAATTGAAAAAAAATGTCCAACAATAAATGTGGTTGACTAGAAAGCTCTCAATGAATATAATTTTTACTTTCCTTTAAAATTGTTTGATAGATACCTACATATCGTCTCATCTTTCCGTATAGAGATCATGAAATGGGAACTTTAAATGATTTTTAAAAAATTATACAATAGTGAGTTTTTTAGTGCTATAAAATAGCTGTTCTTTTAGTACTATAACCAGATTTTTTCCTTTTGTAATATAACAGAAGTTTTCTTTTAGTACAATAACCAGAACTTTTCCTTTAGTAATATAACAAAAATATTCATTTTAGTACTATAACCAGAACTTTTCCTTTAGTAATATAACAGAGCTGTTCTTTTAGTGCTTCAGGTGTCAGCAAGGGTTTTGCCTCTTCGTGGTGCAGCAGACTAGTAAAGTGGACTCGACCACTTGAAGCTAAAAAGACCCGGCCAAACGTAAGACCGAAAGACTCCTTGGGAAAAGGGGGCTATGTGACGCAAGACTAGTCTCTAAAATATGGGGGGGGGGGGGGAGTGAAAATTCCCAGACTCACAGCACTAGTGGCAAGTACTAATAGACTATCAATAGTAGAGCGGGCAACTCAGTTACTGCCTTCTTTTTTGGTGTCCGGGCACTCACTAGCCGAGGCCCGGACGCTAAAGACTTTTTTGACCGGGGTGCTCCAAGCCAACCACGTTGAGAGTCTGAATTACTGCACAGCCCAGTAGTTGCGGCAGGCCTGTAACGTACTTGCCGGGGCCATTAAAGAGCAATAGTTCGGTCCCAAACAGTCATTGTAATAATTTAAGTTAGAGCTACTTAGGTGCTAAAATATAGTGTGTTTTTTTTAAATGCTACATCAGACCTGTTCTTTAGTGCTTTAAGAGATCGATCTTTTCTTATAATACTCTAACCAAAGCTGTTCTTTTTAGTGTTACAAAATAAGCTGTTATTTTTCAGTACTGATTCTACTTTCAGAAACCTCGTTAAAAAATTACCTTGTGCCTTGGTAACAGGGTCTTTAAACTGTGATTACTTAATGATAATGTCTGAATTCTCTCTCTCTCTCTCTCTATCGCTCTCTCTCCTCTCCGGTGGCTATGCCATTATTTGTAGATGCGTTTCATTTTGATCGCCTTCACAAATCTATTTTAAGGGGGGGGGGGGGTACACCGAGAAAAATGGAAAAAGGCTAATTTTCGATTTAGCAATAATCATTGATATCAAATTAAAGTGTATTCAATTCTGCACAATTATGTGTAATTATTTTTAATTTATGTTAAATAGTTCTTGAGCTATGAATTTTTTATTGGAAGGGGTAGTATCAGAAATTACCCCAAAAAAATAAAACTCATTATATTTTTTCTGAATTAATTATTTTAAAACAATGATGACCTCCCCAATAATTGTTTAATACAATGATCAGTCCTTTTAAATATGGCAGCTTCCATAGAAATAAACAAAACAATTTTGTGAACATTATAATTGTCTTAATATTTGTTTATAATTTGTTTATACAATGCCTAGTAATAGCAAATATTCAAAGACACGAACGTTTCATGAAAATAGATGTACTAAGCCTATTATTGGACCAAATGTAGATATTTTAAATGGGAATTAAATAATCAAAACAATCTGAAATGGATTCATCATTCAATCGTTCAAGATGAATTACCATTGGCATTGGCTTGACTAAAATTAAAATACCCAAGTGTAGTGTTCTTGAAACACCATATGCCACGCCCACCCAGAACAGGGCAGAAATTAAATTGAAAGACATCTATGGAGTAAATGATTCTCATTGAGATTAAAGTGAAGTTTAATTTTAAATGTTTTTAATAAAAGTGAATCAGTAGTCAGCAATGAATTTAATTAGGCCAATTTTTTATACCTTTCACATCCAATTATATTTAGTAAATATCTAGATAGTTTTAATCAAAATACAAACGAATCGATGAATAGTACTATATTGAAAATGTTCCCTAAGAACAAATATAATGGTTTAAGAGCTGTCAACATTGATGTTGCATTAGCAAGCCTTCTTTTAAATGATGGATCCAAAAAAATAGGAGGCTCCTCTAAGATTTTTAGAGCTTTCTCTTGTTCTATTTACTTTCAATTATTTTATTACAATGGGCGCTATGCGAATCGAAAGCACAAAAAAAAACAAACTAAGTCCTTAGAAGCTAAAAGAACCAGAAGAAGGCTTAAATTAGGGTTAGAAGAGTCAAAAGTTGAAGCTAAATGATATCCTTATCTTTCAGGTGGTCATTAAAATTAAAAAATTCATTTACTTTATGAACAAAATTAATGCGTGTTCATTCACAAAATTTCGACATTTAGTTCACATAAAAAATGATAACTTTTTTAAATGTCAACCAATTTGTTTGAAATTTTGCATGATGTTATATAATATAATTGTCTATGGCAGCAACTAAGCATATTACAATATATTAATAATTACACATTTTACAATTTATCAAAATTTGATTTTAAAATTTCAAAATTAGGTTACTTTGGGATCCTGTGATATCAAAAGTATTCAATTTCTCACATTTTTCTTAGTTCATGCCATAGCTAATCCATATTTCTATATGGTTAAAAAAGTATAATAAATTTGAGCTTAAAACATTCTATCTAATTTTTTTAGTCTGACATGCCAATTTTCAACATCCCATTTTTCTTTTTTTTTCCCAATATAAGCAAACTATTATGTATTACTTTTTAATGGTTATTTTTTGTATTATTATGGTAGAATGACTATTCCTCTAGCTTCAGTGCAAATTTGACACTTGTAACTTCAATAGTTTTTTTTTTGGTGAATTTTTTAGTAGTCGACCTATGTTCTGGGTGTACCTCCCCCCTTAAGCGAGAGTCCTGTGAGAACATAATTTTAGAATCCTGCTTTTAATACATTGTACCCCCAAACAAGGTGTGCAAGAGTGTAAGAAGATTGTCGATGCCAAGCCATTGAAGGATATTGGAGCCGAGCTCACCGAGACGACTCCGGCGAGGGCCTGCAAGCAGTATCGATACGACTCGCACGAGTATTGGGCGTGTGTGCTCAAGCTTCGAGCCCTCACCATCTACCACCCTGTTGGCACGTGCAAGATGGGACCAAGTAATGACCCATCGGCCGTAGTGGATTCTCAGCTCAGGTGGGTCAGTGGCGTACATCTTAATCTGTCAGCGCCGTTAAAAGGTGTGGGGAGGGGGGTGGGTCGAAGTCAATTATAATAGCACTAGGAATCGTTTCGAGCTTCTCTATAGAATCAGTTTTTTTTTTTTTTAAATAGAAAAAGGAAGATGATGGACATAATCTAGTCTACACAGTGATATCATAAATTATGATAAATAAAGTATTATAATATATTTTCCTATCAAGTCTTAACCCTCAGAGTACCGTTATTTTAATAGGGTACACCTTCAAGTCTTAACCCTCAGGGTACCGTTAGTTTTAATGGGATAAAACTTCAAGTATAAAACCGTATAGTACAGTTAGTTTTAATGGGGTGCGCCTTCAAGAACACGTATACAAGAAATAAAAGTTATTTTAGGCAAATGACTTAATTTAAGTTTTCAATGAATCCATTTTTGAACACATATTTGGCGTTTATTTCAGGGTAAGAGGTTTATCTGGCATTCGTGTTGTGGACGCATCCATTATGCCATGGATTGTCTCAGGAAATACAAATGCGCCAGCAATCATGATTGGCGAAAAGGCATCTGACATAATTAGAAGGAAAGCTTAAGATAATACAATTTATAGTCTTCTATGATAAATTTATAAAGGTTTATAATCTACACATGAATTTGTATCCAGAAAAGAAATAATGTCATCTCGTATAATGTTAGTTGTCTTGTGTGATGTTAGTTGTCTCGTGTGATGTTAGTTGTCTCGTGTGATGTATGTTGTCTCGTGTGATGTTAGTTGTCTCGTGTGATGTTAGTTGTCTCGTGTGATGTTATCTTTCAAGTACGATATTTACTTATCTCGTTTGATATTTGTTAATACGTGTGATGTTAGTTATCATGATGTTACGTTTCCCAAAGGATTGAATAGCGACTCGGTATACAGGGCCATGAGAGTAAAAGATACCGGGTCTCAGGGTAAAAAAACTCGTTTTTTTTCCCCCAACAATGTGGGAACCTTGAGTGATATCAATTTTTTACGAAGATTCGCCTCTGTCATTACGCCGCAGGCCGTTTCACCAACAAAGGTATAGAAATTATTGAAATAGAAAATTGAATTATAAAGTCAAAGGTAATTAAAGAAATGGTTAATTTTCCAGAACAAACATATGTTCAGTTTATGTATACCGATTTATTGACGTTTCTCACATACAGTGTGGCCACATAAAACCTGGACGTCCCTGTGTGATCCCGAGTGTGGTGCTGTCGTAATCGACTGTTTACATCGATCTTTTCGGAAGATGTAGATAATGTGTACCGGTTTTATTTGGCCCATCCTGCAATATGCCTGAGATGGGGGATACGAGCGAGGAAACTTTCGCACGCAATTGTATTTTTGCAATAAAAACTGGGCAAGGTATCTTCGGTCAGCAATTCCTTAAAAATGTACCTTTATTAAATCAAAACATTTAACTTAAAAATGGGCTATAAAACATATTAAAGTTTTGTTTTTCAAAAAAAAATTAATTAATCTTACGCATTTCAGTAAAAGAAAGAAAAAAAAGGGGGGGGGGGGGGGGGGTGGCTTTTGTCTGTAAGGCTTTTGACCGGAGTTTTGCTTCGGGAGGCTTTATTCGGGGTGTTGTGTGTGCGTGTGTTTTGTGGCTTTTGTCATTTCATTAGTTTTAAATTGCTAATATATACATTAAAAAAAATAAATGACACGTTCAAAATTTAACTAAGCTGTAGAATTTTCAATTTAATATAATAATTGATAATAATTTACTTGTCTATTATGTTAAGTCATCTGGATTTTATTATGTTTTAAACATAATACGTGAAAAATAAATTGTTCTTAATTCTTTATATTAAAAAACCCAGTAACATGCATCGCTTTGCTCCATATGCACACATCTTACATGATTGTGCGTAAATACAAAAATAACAATTGGATAGAATAATAAATGATATTATTTTAAAACAAGTTTTTAAATTAATATTTACGGATTTTTTAAAAGGTTATACATGTTTAATTAAGAGGGAAAATTTCTTACATTTTCAAAACCTTTTTATGGATATAAATGATGATTTCGTGAGATATATTTATTATAATTTTTGTTATGAATATGTAATTTTATGAAAGATATAACAAATAAATTGCCTATTTAAAATTTAGCTTTTAAAAAAAAATCATTATGATTTTCTTAATATCTTATGTAGTTCAAATAAAACTAACAATTTTATATCTTATTAGAAATATATATCTTTTTCCTTATCCAGATTAACTTTGTGAAAATATACTGACAAATTACAGTAGATTTAAATTGTTAAATCGCTGATGAAGGCTTCCTTCCGACACGTTCGTAAAGTTGTTGCATTCTTTTTACACGTTTTCCCATGCCCATACATTGTTTCAAATATTTCCCGAATTGAGCTGTATGATGGAAAATAAATACGGTAATAAGATATATTTGCAGTTAAGTTAGTTTTGAATCAAAACATTTTCTTTCAAATTTTATCACATTATTTGTTTTTTTTTTTTTACAAATCTGTTGAATAAACAGCAACGTTTACGATTTTGAACAAGTGAATGTGTTCATAATCACCAAGAATTTAAAATTATAAATCTTGTCAAAAGAAGAGGAACAAAGCATTCGTAGTTTAAATACAATTTTGTTATATTTATTTAAAAGTAATAATATATAATTTGTGTTTTAGAAGTTTTTATAAATTATTATAAATGGGACAAACATTCAATGTGAAGACAAGTATTTAATTATTTTTAAATAAATAATCAAGATTAGTGGGAATTAACACGTATAATCTTTTTACATTTCAAGGAAGAAGTCTTACCTCCCATTATTAAAAAAAATAAATAAAGCCACCTGAAATAAATCATGACTATTATAATTTTTTAATTTAAAAAAAGTATTTTTATGAGTGGACAATTTTAAAATCACATGATCTCCATATCAGTAGCCTTCAGTTTAGAGACCGACCGAAGGGGATTTTCTGATTTCGGCCAAAACCGAAACGAGACCGAAAGAAAAAAAAATTTTTTTTTGCAAAAACTTAAGCCGAAACCAAAGGATTAATTAACCTTTCTGGCAAAACCGAAAGTTTAACAAGACTTTCGGCCGAAACCGAAAGATTTAAATATTTAAAATCTCGTTTTCACACACGTTCTGCGCAACGGAAAAATGACTTAACAACTTTTGTGGCAATTTTTATTGTCTTAAGTGTCTGTCATACAATTTACTTAACGAAGTGAACCGCCTCTAGCAATTTTTTGTTTGTTTTGTTTTTGTTGCTGTGTCACTTTAACCGTAAGCTATAAAAGCTGTACCTAACTACTAATTTATTTATTTAGCCAGCCAAACTTTTTGAGACCTGAACATCCCTGTTTACCATCCTAATTGAATCGGGATTAGCTTTGAAATAGTCCATTTAACCTTTTCCATTGGATGTTAGTCCTTTTAGCTTGTCATCACACAGACCCACCATCCCAAACACACACATCACCGGGCGGAAAAATAAATTTTACCATTTTTTTTTATCTTCACCGTGAACATCTCTCGATAACAATCCACATGAGAGAATTGGTATTCTGTAATCTTAATGTTACAGCCAAAGTGTGTAATCCAGCCATGCTATAGAATGACTAGGCAAAGTGTATAATGGCTTACGTATTTTACACTTTGACTAGTGTAACAATGTAACTATCGTTATTGTTGTTGCTACAATGTTATCTTATACTGTTGGATGGCTTGTAGCTAGTTATTGAATACTGTCACTGTTCATTCTTCAATTTATATCTCTCTCAAGAATGCAATAGTTCCTATTGGATAAATCACACAGTACTTTATAAAAATGTAAAACTATAAAATGTTTGTAAAAATGAATTAAATAAATAAATAAGACAGCACAATAATTATAATTTTATTAGTCGCCTACATAGAAAAATAGTTAACATATAGAAATAGTTAACATATAGAAATAGTTAATTTTTCTAATGAAATAAACAGAGAAATTAGTTTTAATGAGCACACAACTAGAATAATATTTAAAAATAAACTAGACATTGAGTATATTAAGAATAATGATTAGATGTTATATAAATCTATATGAAATATTACTAAAGGTTCATTAATCTCTTTCTTTACATTTGTGTCCATACCTCTACACGTGACTAATCTAATGTGATATTTCAAAAATATATTTCGGTGTGAATGAACACATGTATGAGCATTATAAGGATGAATGTCCGTGAATTAATCACTTGAATAAGCCCAGGGATCCCATAATAAAAAAGAATAAAATAATAATTTTAACAATAATAAAGGCAACGTTACCATTCCCAACATTTTTATTTCACCACACAATTTACCTTTGACCATGACAACATTTATGTGCAAGATATTGATAAATCAAAATGTATTTCACAGTTGTATGATTTGAATAACACCAGGGTTCTCATTAAAAAACAATTAAAACAAAAATACTAACATAAACATTACAATTCCCCTAGTTGTTGTTCATTTGATGAGAAGAATTCATCTAGGATATTAAATATTTGGTTGTTCTGAAAAGAATAATGCCCTCCTGGTAGGTTCATACGTTAACGTAACGAAGAAATATATTTACATTTAAACTGTTAGTCGATTCATCCATTTGTAGTCCGAATTTCTTACTTCTGATTCGACTGATTACTCTTTCATTTCATTAGCTATAAAAAAAAAGCTGAGTCCACAAACAAACAGCGTTACTTGACAAGTCCATGTTGGGGACTAACTTAACAGCTTATTTGTAAAGCTAACTATTAACACATGACACTGTCGTTTATTCGTTTATACAAGAATCTCTGCACTTGTATGCAAACCCAGAAAATCACTCGGATCAATCAATAATGCTCTAGTTCGGATACTTCCATTCCTAAAATTATTGTATAGGCATAATAGGCTTGAAAGGAATGGCCAGTGACCAGTGCATACCTGATCAACCGCTCCCCGCCCTCCCAATCCGTTATCTATCTATTCTACATTCGATCACAATCACGTACAATTGAAATTAGATGTGCAAAAAGGGAGGGGGCAGCTGGGAGTGTTGTAATAGATTATTCAGAGATCATAAGAGTTTAAAAGTTGTTTTTGTTTTGTTTTTTTTTTGTTTTGGTTTAAAGATAAAAATGCAGTTATAAAAGCTGAATAATAAAAATTAGTTTTTGAGTCAGATATGAATCTATTTTAAACCACTAGGTAGACGGCGAACGGAACAGTCGCCCACCTGTGTTTGAAGTGTTATTTGATAATACTCATACGTGTTTCGTGGGAGAGGGGCGGCTTCGGGGCCCAAAGTTGCAATGCGGAGGTGAAAAAAAATTAAACTATCAACTTTGAATCTGAATGCAAGGGCAGCAAAACTGAAAACGGGCAGTGTGGGGGGATCCCAAAGCTCCCCATGACCTCACACACACCGGCAACCTATTGTTTTTTTACAGCCCGGTGAACTGCATGCTTACAAACAACGACACTACTTCCACCCCCCCCCCCAACGCACACACCAATCACCAAGTCATAGAACTACTTTTGCCACTCTACATAGAAACAAAATTCAAAACATTCTCTTCACACTTTTTGTTTGATTTCTGAAGTAAGATAAGTCACTAAAACTTTAAAATTGAACGCAAGTAGGCTACATGTAACCACTGAACCACCTACATGTAACCATTGAACCACCTACATGTTGCCATTGAACCACCTACATGTAGCCATTGAACCACCTACATGTAGCCATTGAACCACCTCTATATGTAGCCATTGAACAACCTACCCTTGGAAACAAAATCCTCGACACGTCACGGGGTACTCTTACATTTTTGACTTATGAAGAAAGAAGCCATGTTTATAAATTCATGGTCATCAAAACCAGTTCACATTATTTTTCACAATGATTTTGCTGGTAAGTTTATTGTGCTCAATTCAGATGTCAAATTTATTCATATTTTGCTTGGAAACCACATGAGATATTGCTCATATGTTTTATGGCACTCTTATTTAATATATTCAAAGATATAGATCTCATTATATGTATATATACAAGGTGGCCCCAAAAAGGTGAGACCATCTCATAGCAAAAGGTTATTAAATATAATTGAATTAATATAATGATTTGTCATTTATGGCCACCGGAAATTGCCATGATAATGATGTCATTTAGTTGTATGGTTACATAAGTAAATCAGTAAATGTATACAGTTAACAAATGTTGATGTGAGTATATGACATTGTAAGAGGTGCTATCACTTTTTCTGGGCCACCCTGTATATATATATATGGCTAATGTGCTTCTGTGGTCCCCTTATTGGGAGTCACTTCCCTTTGTTTATAATAGATTTAGGGTTCGGGTTAGGGTGAGCGATAGAGGGACCAGTAGCGTGCAATTACCATATATATATAAATCTTTTGAATTAGTCAAATCAGAGTGTCATTTAAATACATCTAATTAAAAAAAATTATTTTATAACTCTTACTATTTTGAGCAATTTGAATATCTGCTTCTTTTCATTTCCATTCATAACAAAACTCATTATATGACTCAAGGAAAACATGAAATAATCATAGAAAATATCTTTTGTGAATGAATAGAGTACTAATAATATCGCCCTAAATAGGAAAGGCAAAAAGCAACTTGGGAAAATGACTCCATGAAAAAAAATGGACATGAATCTTGAGCAATGGAAAAGTAAGTGCTATAAACTAATAAAAACTTACCCTGAGAAACAGTTGTCTGCTTTCATCCTGGAATTAATGAGCAAGATTTGTAAAACAAGTTTACTTACGAAACAGAGCCTGTCAGCATCTCTTAAAAATAAAAAAGATTTGGCTTGAACACATGCTGTCCCATTAAAATTGTGGAGCAGGGCACAGTAAAAGTAAATAATATAGATAAATGAACTCTTCCCTGAGTTACACAATGTGCATTAAAAATATGATGATGCAAGGGAATTTTAATAGATTATGTTATGTATAATATGATGTTTAATCGGTAAAAACTAGTTTAAAAATTTTTACATTTAAAATAGCGAGCATACATAAAAGACCATGCTAATTTTGAAGACACCCCCCCACCTCGGTCGTCACAAATGGGTCATGAAATTTAGATCCCCTTATAGCGCATCATTTAAAATTCATGACCCTGCCCTAGATGTATGATGTCATTTATGGGAGGCTGCAAAATGGTTTCAACATAAGTTGTTTTAATGGTATCAAATAATTCAATTTTAGGAACGATATTTTTTTATGATTTTCAGAGATTTCATGTTCAGACTCTGCGGGGGTGTTTTCACTTATCATATCATAGAGATTTCATGTTCAGACTCTTCAGGGGTGTCTTTACTTATCATATTATAGAGATTTCAAGTTCAGATTCTGCAGAGGTGTCTTCTCTTATCATATTTGAAATCATAATCTCAATGTCTCCAACGCCTCCAATATCTGCTTCTGGAAGTATCTTTTTCATGAGTTTATGCACATTCTGATGGAATGTACTGCCTGTACTTGTTTCAGTTTCACTCTCTGTCTTGATTCCAATTTCACTCCCTGTCTTGATTCCAATTTCACTCTCTGTCTCAATTCCAATTTCACTCTCTGTCTTGATTCCAATTTCACTCTCTGCCTTGAGTCCCATTTCCCATACATTTTTTGCTACTGGTTGATCACTTTGAACTGTAGTATCTTTGACATTTTCCATACTTGTTTTAAGAATATGACCTATTAAAGGTGTTGTAAACAAAAGTAAGACCAATGAGCACCAATTTAAACTTTTGATTAAATGCACAGTACTTAATAGCCTGGGGCCAATAAATTTGTGCTTTGTTCTAGTTTGTATTTTAATTTTCTAATTGCATAAATGAGCCATCTTATGTTATTATAGTGAATCTTAAAAAAAAAATAATGTTATTTTTTAAAAAAAATATCTTTTATAAATTCATGTGCTTTAATTTTTGTGTGCTATTCACTGAAACTGAAACAAATTTCAATTACAAGCTTAACATTTAAAAAATAATTGATTAATAAATGATTTAAATAGGTCAAAATTAAATGACAAATAGGCCTACATCTGAACCGGCCATAACACACCCGTGATAACAATCCCGTAATAACACACCTGCGATAACACACCAACAACTTTAACATAAATCCAGATAAAACATAGTTATCAAATGATTACAGAAATTTAATATATTCATTCACATTTGAATACGTTTTCAAATTACCTTGAAATGAATATAAAAAATATTTAACTTCATTTTGGTGATGAGATTCCCATATGAACTAAAATACTAACCTCAAAAAAATAGTAATATTTTCTTAAACAAAATCAACTATCTTGCCTTTTTTCATCAGGAATCAAGGTTTATCATGAGACCATGTGGTACAGTTATTAAACTCAAATTAGCAACCTATAAATATCTTGTCTATCCTTTATTTTGAATATATCTTAATAAATCATTCCATTTAATATATATCTGATAGTAATCAGATCTTTTTTCAGTAGACACAAATAAACTTATGTTTTTGGTGGAAAATTAAAAATCCCAAAATTAAGGCGATACAAAAGCCCTAAAATATACGATTGCCCCTCGGCCTGTTGGCTAAGATTAGGATATATTGTCTCTTCTTATCCTGCCAGGTTAACAAACCTTTTGGGAGGAACATGTTATCTCATCGGTAAGAATAATAGAGAGAGCCGCAAGGCCAAGAATGCCAAGATACCCAAAAGGGCGGACTTTGAAGAGAGACTCCCCCAGTACTTCTTTGGGAACACTTACCAAAAAAATTAATAATTATAGATCTAAATTATTGTGTTAGAGCAAGGTTCGTCTGAATAACTGAAATTTTAAAAAATAATTAAATGTTCAAACTAAAATAATTTATCAACCATTTTAAAACCACAACCACAAAATTATGTTTGTTTTTTTCCTCATTGCACCAATGAAAATATTAGAGATAAAAATGGAAAAGATTACCTTCCTCCAATTCCATTGAAGAATGCTTTGTCACTGGATCTTCATTATTGCTGTTTTGTATTCTGGCAGAAGTTTTATTCACATGACTCAATGGCCTGGACAGTATGACTTTTAGGCTACCTTCTTTATTGGTTATCAAATAAGACTCAGACGATGTACCAGCAAAATCATCAGGTTCATCAACAGTGTTGTCATGATCAAATGAATTTTTGGTGTTGTTTTGAAAGAAAGGTTCCTCCTGGCTTTTATCAGAATGTGTTTTACTTGTATTTAAAACTGTCAATTTTTTTGATGACTTTTTTGATGATCCCTTATGATATTGAGATCTGATTTGAGGTTTAGAGCTGGCATGAGATGAATTGACTGCAATCATTTTTCTTTTGGGACTGGGTTGAGTGGCTGTAAATCTGTAAAAAAATATTTTATAAATGATTTAGTCATTCGATTTTCACACAAAAAAACTATGAAGCCAATCATTTTTTATAATGTTCTTGGTATAATTCAGAACAGTTTTGAATGAATAAATGGGCTTCTCATTGTGAACATAGTGTAAATTATTTATTTCAACATTTGCCACAACATTTTTTTAATGTTTTATAGATAAAGTTTTGCAACATGGAATCAGATTCCAAATTCAGAGAAAAATTTTGGTGGGTTAGTAGTAGAAAAGCACTTTCCATTTGACTAAAAATGACCCATGAATGTTATTGTTATATTCTAAAAAAACAGTACTAAGAGTTGAACAACTTGACAGAACAACTTGTGTGAATTATTTAGATGACTTCTTGTCATCATGAGTGTTCAGTCCACCTATCACTTAATTAATGGAATGGATTGAAGCAGGTTGCTTTACATTCCTACGTCAAATAAAGGTTGTTTAACTTACTTGTACCCTTCCAATATCCGGTCATAAACTACACTAGACAATTATGAGTTTGATATTGTTGCAAAGATACGGGATGGTTAATTTTACTTAGCTAAAGCTAATTAAAAATATATTCTTAAATGGAAATGGGCGAAATAAAGCATGGGAAAACCTGAAAAAGAATGCAACAAAACAACAAACGTCATGGCAAGAAGTCTTCTTCAGCAAACAAACAACAGTAAAACTTTCTCTTCCTCTTATTACCCTTAAAATATATTCTTAGAAACATTGGCAAGTATTTATACAACAGTTATCTATATGTTTGGTCCCACTGATGTAAATAATATAAAAACATGGTTATGCAACAGCCTATAGCATTCACACTGCATGACAATGAGAGTCGTATCTGACTAAACAGAGTTAACACAAGCACATGCTAACTTACTTTCCTTGGTCCTGTGCACTCTGAGAAAGAGAAATTTTAATGTATTCATCTCCAAAATGTTATTACTTTAAATGAAGAACTCTGTATAAATCTATACTAGAAAAAACATTGTAGCGGTGATCAATCACAAAATAAAAATACCAAAATTAATTGGCCACTTCCAGTCAACATAGAAACATGCAACTTGACAACACTCAGGCTTATACCATCAAATTCCCTAGAAATAATGAAAATTCTTTAAAAATTTCCCTGTGGTTCCTGCTACTTAATTTTTTGTACACATTAAAAAAATATTTTAAAAAAAAGAAAATCCTCCCAAAAATTGCATTTTCAATCATCCTAGATACTGCAAATTTGATGATACAAGAGAAACTGATATGATCTAAAAAAAAAAAAAAAAAAAAAAATAAAAATATTTTTGTTGCAAATTTTCTTCATTTCAGAGGGGTCCTCAACGGGCAAAATTCAAAATGTTTAAGAAATTTTATATTATTTTCTACTTTATAGAGCATTTTAACTCGTCTTTGAAAGATATTTTTTCCCCTCTAATTTTTATTACCGGTATTGAAATCGTAATCTTTAAATAATCAACAATAACTTATTACTTAGGCATAACACTAAAAAGTAGACCTAAGCTCATCTACCCTTCACTCAAGAAAGCAGTATTAAAGAGCTCACTCTCCTACCCACCTGCTTTCCAACCATTCACTGAGTGAGCGCTGCACGAGAAATACTCAATCTTACGTCTAACATGTTTCAACAAAAAATTACCCACCACAATAGAATGAAAGTCTTTAAAAATGGGACTGTCAATGCCAGATTGTTTCAATAAAGTGGTTTTATTGTCTGGGACAAAAGCTCTATTACATATAGAGGAGCCCTTGAAGTGCTTGGCAAAACTTGGCAAATTCAGCTATATTTCTCAAGGTTCCAAAACTTAAATTGTTTGAAAAATAAGCATTTTAATAAACAGTACTCAGCGAAGAAATAATATTCACAGATAAAATTGAACATGCCCATTTAATAATTTATATTTAATTTAATTTAATTTATTTCCTTTAACATTTATTATCAAAATTGGATACAAGACAAGTAAAAGTTCTTTTTATCAGAGATTTTATTCTGAAGAGGAACAATTCCATTGTATATTGAGTTTATATTTTTTATTGTACTGTAGTCAGGGGCACAAGTAGAGTGTGTCAGTGTGTACTTTGGGCTTGATTTTGCCACCCATCCTTTTATATGATTGTTTAACAAAACTCATCCAATACACTTGAAACTCATCCAACACACTTGCGCAAAAAGGAATCACCCTTCTTACTCCTACCCCCCCCCCCTCGCCACAAAAATAAATTACTCTAGGGCAGGTCAGAATATAGGCCTACTGTGATTAGTGAACAAATTTATTCTTACCTTTCTTTTACGTTTTTTAGTGGCTTTCCTGAAAAATAATGTTTGGTGTTAGAAAGCATATTTGCATTTCATCTCTGGCAGTGAATGATTTTAAAAAAAAAATTAATTTATGAGAATAATTTTATAAAAGGGTCAGAATTTTTTTATTTTTTTTTATTTTTGGGCCAAATTGGATAAAATGTGAAGATTATTGAAAGTGTAAGTGTAACTGCCAAGTGTCAGGCTCCACACAGAAAGTTTACTTTAAAAAAGGCATCTAGAACTGAAGACTGTTAATGTTTTGACTACTTCATTAACTTGATCAAGATACTATATGCTTTTGTTGGCTTGTTTAATTTGTTGGCTTGTTTAACTTGGATTGTTCAATTTGTTGGCTTGTTTAATTTGGATTGTTTAATTTGCTGGCTTGTTTAACTTGGATTGTTTAATTTGTTGGCTTGTTGAATTTGTTGGCTTGTTTAACTTGTCATGTTTAATTTGTTGGCTTGTTTAACTTGTCATGTTTAATTTGTTGGTTTGTTTAACTTGGATTGTTTAATTTGTTGGCTTGTTGAATTTGTTGGCTTGTTTAACTTGTCATGTTTAATTTGTTGGTTTGTTTAACTTGGCTTGTTTAACTTGTCATGTTTAATTTGTTGGCTTGTTTAACTTGGCATGTTTAATTTGTTGGTTTGTTTAACTTGGCATGTTTAATTTGTTGGTTTGTTTAACTTGTCATGTTTAATTTGTTGGTTTGTTTAATTTGGCTTGTTTAACTTGGCATGTTTAATTTTTTGGTTTGTTTAACTTGGCTTATTTAGCTTGTCATGTTTAATTTGTTGGCTTGTTTAACTTGTCATGTTTAATTTGGTGGTTTGTTTAACTTGTCATGTTTAATTTGTTGGTTTGTTTAACTTGACTTGTTTAACTTGGCATGTTTAATTTGTTGGTTTGTTTAACTTGGCATGTTTAATTTTTTGGCTTGTTTAACTTGTCATGTTTAATTTGTTGGTTTGTTTAACTTGACATGTTTAATTTGTTGGTTTGTTTAACTTGGCTTGTTTAACTTGGCATGTTTAATTTGTTGGTTTGTTTAACTTGACTTGTTTAACTTATCATGTTTAATTTGTTGGCTTGTTTAACTTGTCATGTTTAATTTGTTGGTTTGTTTAATTTGGCTTGTTTAACTTGGCATGTTTAATTTGTTGGTTTGTTTAACTTGGCTTGTTTAACTTGGCATGTTTAATTTGTTGGTTTGTTTAACTTGGCTTGTTTAACTTCTTGGCTATTTATTCTGTTTAATTGTTAAACAGGCCGATTTAAAAAAGAAAAACAAGTAGTAGCTGAAAAACAAAAACATTTTCATAAGTTAAAATTTAGCATTCTTTATACTTGACTGTAATTATATAATTACTACATCTTATTCACAACAACTTGCCTTCGTGTTTGTGGAGTCCCAACAAGTGCATCTGGTTCCTCGTCCTCAAAACAATGACTTTAAAAAAATACATGATATATACTGTAAAAAATATTTTTTAAAGAAATATTTACTTATAAAGTCTGATTATTAGCTCCAGGAAATAGCAGAACAAGGTATGTTGAAGCTTGAAATAGAAAGACAGGACAATGAAAGAAGAATGTTTTGGCTTAGTTCCTTCCTCAGCAGACAGGACAAATAAAGAAATAACAAGAAATAGAAAGTTTTACATATTTTGAACACAGTCCTTCATTTTATTATCCTTTATTAGCTCCAGTGCCTCCAGATATATAACGCTTTTAATTCTTTTTGAGTATTATTGCAAGTAATTATTAATTTGGATAAGCTAATTTGAAATAGACTAATAACATAGAATATTGTTCTTAGAATTTGTTTCTAAATCTTTAAGTTCTGTTGGTAAATGATACAACATAAAATTATTTTTAAAAATTAATTAAAAATGACAAATTTAGTCAAGAATTTTCATGAAAGCTGTTTATAGAAATTCGAAAGGACAGTGCTACATAAATAAATCGTAAGCTCTATTAAAATATATTGACCTAGTTAGAATTCGTAATGTCTATTTTTTTGTTGTTGCAAATCACATATAAAATATACATGACAAGCAATTAACCTACTTGTACTGCTCATCTTTATTCATGTAGCAAAGCCATTTTTGGGGCAGAAAATTGGCATCTGTTTCAAGTGGCAAGCGCCGCCACAGTAAACATTTTTCACACTGAATCCAGTTCCAATCAGGACGTGCACTGAATAAATTTGAAAAAACTTTGATTAGTAATAATATTTACAAAATAAGTGAAAAAATAGTTGCTGGGGGAATATTTGTTTTTGGACCGCGCTTCGAGCCTTTGGGGATGAAGCGTGATTTTTCAAATGAACTTTATTATTATTATTTATAGTTGCTGGGGGAAGATTTAGGTTGCAGTATACTCATTTGCCCAAAGACAATCCTCAATGAAGATGACATCTAAAGCGGTGGGTCTCAAAGTGGACAGTAGTCAGGGGTCGGTTGGATATCCCAGGGGGTGCCAAAAGGCTCTGAAAACTGGGGGGAGGGGGTTGGCCGGGGGGGGGAGGGGTGCCTGGGACTCCCAAAAAATGATGCACCTATTTTATCAGATATTTTTTTAAAAATTATAATACTTATACCTTTTTAGATTGCCTTTTTGTATTAAATAATAGTCAAGAATAGTCATAACATTTCTTTTTCAATGGAGTGATAAAAGACCTTTGATATTTTTTCCAAAAAATTGTACCTGTGATATGTATTGTAGTTAATTTTAATTATTGTTTGGTGCTGTGAGGTGACTACACTTGGTGGTATTACATGAACTTTTCAAATGAGCTGAACACTGTCCAGTATGTTTGAAATTCTCCTAATCAAAACACAAGACCGCTTTTGTGCATCATATGATATAACATATCAGTGTTGATTGCTAAATGTGGAAAGTGATAAAAATGGGGGAAGAACTCATCCTACCAGCAATTAGTGAGTCACAAACATCATGGACATGGTTGAGAATATGAAAGACAAGTCCTCAGTTGTATAGCATACTAAGATCAACTGAATTTGCTTTCCAACTTGATGAAAAAAATGAATGAAAAAGAATCTCTGCTTCATACTTATGTACCATTTTTAAACATTAAAATGACTGGGGTTATGTACTGATATTTGCAAGACAGTGGAAAACATATTCAAGGATGAGATTAATATTTCGGTTGGAAAAAAAAGAGTATATTTCTTGCATCATTTATAGCCAACATCTGGTTACTAATATGATGATCATACTGCAGTGAATTAAACTTGAGTACACACTCTCAATAAATGACTATTTTTTATGCTCTTTGTTGAGAACAATGCAGATTTTGCTGCTTCAAACTGATGTTAGCTACTGCCTGCTCCAATGAAATCACAAACAAATTTGCTTTTGATATCAGAAACATTAGTTAAATTCAAGATAAAATAAAATTTCAGTTGCAGGCGAGTAAATTCAATCTTTAAATGTAAAACTTATTATGATTTAATAAAAAAATTTACTATATTCGATCGCCACTTTAAAATTCTACTAATTTCCAAGTAAATCTGAACTAATTACATGACAGATGATTATTTGGTAGAACTTTGCGACCAATTTGATATGCCACATAAGATAAACGATTTTATAATTTTCTTCTGATGAAAATCACAGATAGAGGGATATATCCATTTTTATGATTGATGAAGTTGTTCAATTTGAAGATGGGTTTATTCAGATAAAAATGATAAGTTAATTAAGTGGAAACTAAAGTTTAAGAAATGGTAAAACTAGTTATGGCCAGGCATAGTGTAAATTTTCTATAGTTCTATAATTTCTTGAACTGTAGAATGTTGTTAAGAAGCTCCCCATTGAATTTGTTGGAAAGTGGTTTTAGTGCAGTCCTCTAACTTTCCTTAATACTAAGAAACAGTATAGAAATATGCACAGTCGGTAAAATTTCTACTAAATAGAACTACAAGAGGCACTGAAAAAAATAGACATATACCAGAAACTGAAAGCTGCTATCACTATATCAAGCCTATTCCCCGAATTAAGAATAACTGACTAGTGAATACAATAGATAACTAAAACTCTTGCTAAAAGACTGTCTTAGATTAACAAAAGCTAAGGTAACACTTTATCAAATTAATCAGCTTAATATTGAATTAATAAAAGTAGAAAGTTTAATTTGTATTTTGATTAAATGTTTAAATAATATATTCTGAATATGAGTTTATTTGTCATGGGGTTAGATCGGGACAAGTTTTTGGGCACATGAGGAGGTGGTTAGAAAATTTTTGTAAACCATTGATCTGAAGTTTTTTTTTAAAAGGCAGCTTTTATTCAGGTGGGACATTGGAGATTGCTTGGTCCCATAAGCAGAATACCAGCAACCTCAAAGGACAGCACTAGGATCCATTGCCCATAGGAAACACAATCTCTGAAAACGTAGATAGACATATAACAATAGAGAAGGATCTGAGGAATAGTAACCTGGACCCACAGACAGCTCTAACAGAAACAACAGATAGACAGGAGTGGCCTTTCTTGACCGTTGTCTCTTACATCATTCAACAAATAAGGCCCGAATTAATTAATTCTTTAAATAACAAACTCTTCTCTGTGTCATAACCAGACATTGGAGTCTAAATATTTCCGTCTCTGGTTTTAGTTTATAATAAAATTATATTAAAGGTTAGCTTTCTACACCATAACATCCTTTGATCCAAATGGTGTATTTTTGTTCATGGAGCTTAATTTTTATGAATACCTGTGCTACCACCAAAGAAGATAATTATTTTTGGACATACAAATTCTCCCCAATCTTATGTTTGTTCTTATATTAATCAAAATATAATCAAGTCACTTGTAAATTGACATGAAAGTGTAAGCTGTTATATGAAACTTTTTAAAAGTAAAATAAAACAGTTTACAAGCAAAATGCCATCAAAATAATACATATCCTTAAATTAGTATTTTTATTTAAAATAGCAAATGTGACAAATAGTGAATACAAAGTCTGGCATTATATCTGTACAGCTACCTTGTTGTACTGGTAATAATGTAGTAGAAAATCATGGCAAAATGTAGACCTCTAACAGGTGATAGAATTAATAATGTAGCTTAACAAAAAAACAGTACAAAGATTTTTAAAATAAGTGTTTATTATAAATACTTACCCTACTTCATTTTGTGTTCCCCTCATGCTGGTCCAGTATGCATTTAATTTGACAGCTAGTCCTTCCATAATTGAACTGAGGACAAAGTGACATAGATGTTTATTCTGTCTAGTTATGTTGGCATTTAAAAAATTATAGCATTTATAATAATTAGTTTATTGTATGATAAAATAAGTTACCATATTCTTTTATTCGAGCACTTAGAATCATAAAATTGATTTTTTTAGATAAAGAGCCCTGCATAAGAGCTGTGTAATACTTGAAGTGGTCATTTCTCTCGAAGTCCTGTTTGTTGTGAGTTGGTGTAATGAAGTCAAGCTCTACAACACCAATGACTCCAACACCTCTTTTACTGTTCTGGTGAAGCAAAATATACTTATTCCTTCAACCATTAAATATATAACTTAATATATACAATATACATGAGATAAATAAATTTATTGCTGAAATGTTTAGGTTACTGAATAAGTTTCTAGTCCTTGATTCAATAAATATTGTTTTACCCAATAGAAATATCTCCGGTAAACAAAATACAATCAATTTTTTTAATACTACCTGTTTCTGGTTTCCAATTCTTTCATAAGCTCTAATCAACCTGTTCTTGTGATAAAGCATTAGGCCGTAGTTTTCATTAGCATCTTTTTCACAAGAGAATCCAAAGATTATCTTGATAGGCTTTTCATTTTGACCCTAGCAAAATAAAAAAATCATAAATTTAAAGGCTTCACTTCCACAAATAACAAGTTCAGATGGTTAACTATTTAGATAGAGGTACATTTTTATTGATAATATAGTTCCAAATTTTGTATACTCATCCATCAGGTAGTCATTTGATGTAATGGGTAGCACACATTTAGTGTAGATGAATGTGCTACTGTGTTAAATTGTAAAATCTGCACTAATTTCCAAAAATTTAAGTCATGCCCAATTCATTTTTTATTTTATCTTTACCTCACTAAACAGTTTCAAGAATTTCAAGAATTTTTAAAAATAGACATTTGCCTAAACTACATCTTGCTGCAATGCACCTATGTCGCTTTCATATTATTAAACTGCTATATCTCCAAAATATTATTGATTTGAAACTTACCATCCTAATTGGTTTGTATGTAACGGTCTTTGTTTGATTCAACATTTTGGATATAAATTTAGACCTTACAGGATTTCCTCTTATGATTATTCTCATTCTGGGGCGCAGGTACAAAGTACTGCAATACTCCTGAAAAAAGTTATTACAGTTCATTATCTTATTAATAGTTTTTGTTGTTGCTTAAGGTAAGAAATTATAAACTTCAATAGAAATTAATCGAAACATTTTCAAAGACTTACTCTTAGTGATCTCATGTACTCAGGTGTGTTGTATATAGGTAGACCATAATAATTAGCCGTATCTGGACATCTAATATCATTAACGTCACTTTCAAAATCAAGCTCTTCGTCGCCACTTTGTAATCTTTAATAAGAAGAAACTGTAACTTTTAAAATATTAACACAAAAATAAAAAAACCTCATTAGAAATAAGATGGCTTCAGATTAAGAGGATAAAGTTTATTAATTTTATAAATTTCATCGTATTTTTAATCAGCCTGCAAAAAATGAAAACACAAACAAGTCCAACTTCATTTAATTCAGGATTATAAAAGTAAATGTCAATAGCAAGAAAAGTTCTAGTATTCTCATTTCTCCTGGTTTTTTTGTTTTTCATTGTTTTGTTTGCTGATGAAGTCTTTCAGCTGAAACATTCTTTTGTGTGTCTTATATCTTCATTCATGCGTCACAGATAGTGATCATACTATTTCTTTTAAATTTTTTTTTTATTTAATTCAGAAATTGAGAAGAAAAGAAAATTCGAAAAAGAATATTATTTGGCTGAGGTTATCGTTAAGTTTAAAAAAAAAATATTTCAATGTACATAGTTTTATGAACAGATGTGTGCAAATCATTTTAATTTTGAAATCAGAAATTTTTGGTAGACTGGGTTCAGGTTAAAGCAATAACAAATATATAACAAAGGATAAGGGAAACCCATAAAAAGACTTTTTTTTCAAGTTTTCCAGTTCTCTGCACTTTAATTTTTTTTTAAAGAGGTGTTGTCTGCAAATAATTCACATAGGCCTCAATTGATCAAAGAGGTAGATAATTTAATTATTTAAGTACATTGTAAAAAGGAAGACAAATGGTACCAAGATAAAGCCATGGGATATTCCACATGAAATTTTTAAGACAGAAGATGCTACCTGCTGTGATGTGTTGGGTAAAAGAAAAGCAAAAGATTAGAGTATTATTTTATGAGGGTGATAATAGGAAAATTTATGTAGAAGAATGTTATGGTTTAGAAAGTCAAAAGCTTTTTTTAAAATCAATGAAAATTGTCCTGCACATTTCGTCTGAATTAATTATGGCATGTAGCCATATCTTGTTCATCTAAGATAGATCTTTTTATCATGAATGTTTCTTCTTGAAATTCAAATTCTTCAAGAAACTATGTGTAATGAGCCAGTCATGGGTTTAATTTATGTTTCAAAATATGATGTTTAATTGGTGGTGAAAATAAAAATCTAATGCATATGTAAATAAATGAACTGTCCTTTGAATCTTAGACAACTATCAAAATTCAAATTATTGTGTGAAGGTGATTTTTAGCTTTACAAATAAATATAGAAATTACTCAAGTTTACCTATTGAGATTGAAGATAACGATTTTTGTTCCAGTTTGTGAAGATTTCAATGAATTCAGTTCTTCTATTAATGAAGCCTCAGTTTTAAATATAGAATACTGCAAAATAACCTCTAGGTTGTTGCAACACTGACGTCTGTCACTACGGGTTAGTGTCAGAGAGTTAAGGTGCTAACAATTATTTCAAAAGTATAGTCCATTAATTTTTATTATAGTATTGACAAATTTTCATATTTAGTGTTACGTTAAATTAACTAAAATTGGAATTTATCACCTATATGGCTATGGAAATGGTGTAGACACATCACTTTTATTTTTTTAAATACATGAAAAACAAATAATCTAATCTTATTTTTAAAAGGTATTTATTTAATATAGAAAAAAATATGTGCAAAGGATATAATCAGGGAGACTATACTCTAATAAGGGTACAATCAATGATTCAGCGGGTCCTATGGCCTCAAGGTAGGTTTGAGATAGGAAGCCTACACAAGCACTTTTGTCACATCTTGAAAATACCAGTGCATCTTTTCCTAAACGCATAGAGCCAGATTTGAAACCATTGCCATATAAGCCAACAGGTTTGTAGGATCCTCTTCTGTCTTTCTCACAATTACCAAAACTGAAACATATAATAGGTTTGACATAGACTTGAGATAAATTTTGCAATAGTTAGTATGTCCGGTGTGTCCGGTGCAAAAATTAACAACATTTAAGAGCCAGTATTAGTAAAAAAAAAAAAAATATTTTTTGCAAGAAATATTTAACTAAAAGAAAAAAATATTGAAAACTTAAAGATGGTGCTAGTGGATTTGAACTGGAATGAGTCATGTAGGGAGGAATCAATTTGAAAGTAACTGTTGATGACCACTGTTGGTGTTAAGAGAGAGCCTAGGAAAATTAAATGTATTTATCAAGTTAATATCCACAGAATAAAAGATAATAATTGATGGACTGCATTCAAGTTGTTTAAATGAAATATAAGGACAAGGTATGCTAAACGTGAATTCATAAACAGGACAAAAGATTTTGACGTTTTATCTTAGAGCCTTCATCAGAAAACAAGACAAAAATAAGTATAGCAAGTATCAGATCACATGCTTGTTATACTTCTTTTCGTCTTGTTTTCTGATGAAGGCTCTTAGCCGAAAGGTCAAAATATTTTGTCATGTCTATGAATTCAAGTTTAGTATACATTGTCCTTATATGTCAGTTAAGATCAAAAGTTTTACTATAAATAAATATTAATACTAAATGCATTAGTATCTTAGTAATATGAAAGTGAAAGGAAAGGTAACTACAAAGAGTGCAGCCTTTTTGATATAATTTTATTTAATCTAATTATAGATAAATTTAATTTTTGCTGATTATGTAATTGTTCTAAATCACGTCTTTGCATTGTTTATTTTTAAAAATGATCACCATGTTTAATAATAAATATATCCAAAACTTTGGCTAATTTTTCTAAATTCTGTTTTAAATGAAAACAAAACAATGACCACAATGACTAAAACAAACAAAATATAACAATCACAGCAATATGCATGATATAAATTAAATATTACTTGGGACATAACTGGGTAAGAATGTGATCTAGGTAAATAAAAAAAAAACTAGATAAAAACCTGAGCATCTTGAACAATTTTTCCTTGTCCATGCCTGTTCCATTATCCAAAAAAATAAGACATCGCATATCACATACTTTTTGCATACCTATGAGCAGATGGGATGCTCCGACATCAGGATTATGGGCATTATCTAATTAAGAGAAACTTTGAACCATTATGTGCATCTAGGTACACTACAAGGGCAATTGCAAGTTGAGGAAAGATGTAAACTCTGGGAAGTGCAACACAAAACGTATGCTTAAGTACCAGAACCAAAACTTTTTCTTTAAGCAACTGAAACATCTTAGTTATATCCATACACTAGCTAAAGCTTTGTGGCTGTGTTAGTTGAAATTAATTTTAATATAAATATTATGTCCAGTAATGTAGCAAAACTTCATTAGGTTTTTTTAATATGTGTTGCATAAACTTTTCTTTTTTTAATATTTATTCCCCCAAATCATCATTTCTAACATTATATATATATATAAATATATATATATATAAATGTAGCCGAGTGGTGAGGTGTGATGTTGGTGGTGGCCTGACAGTTTTACTAAAACAAACTAAGAAAATGCAGGTCTGAGGACTATAGCTTTTATTTGGAAACTAACAAAGAGAAGTAAAGGAAAGGTCCCGAAAAGGAAATAAAAGGAAATAAAAAGGAAATAAAAAGGAAAGGGACAATACCTGTAAAGAAACAAATAATACAGGTTAACAGTGTCCTGACTAATAATGAATAACACAGAGAACAAATAAGCATATTAACTAACCCTGTAAATGCAGGGTGTTACAAAATATACTTAACTAAAAAAATAGAGTATGCGTACATGGTAAACAATTGGCAATTAAAATTATATTGTTTTGATAATGTTTCATTGCTATAAAAGGAAATCACGTGGCAGTGTTCTAACTTGTAGCACGTACACTGTGTTACATAAAGGACCAGTGTGAGATGTGAGGGCTAGCATAGAGGTCTAACTGGGGTACTGTCATCCATGTAAGGGGTCTATGTAAGATGCACCCATAGCCGGACAGGTACTATAATGGTGTAAGGTATAACCACCATTGGTTAGATACATACATCACTCAATTGCTGTGTCTTTTTAAGACAAAAGCAAATTGCGAAATGTCTAAGCATATTAATACAGCTGGTAATAATAGTCTCCTAACACATGCACTATTTCTATTTGAGAATATAGCACAGGGCAGGGGAGGTAGTCTACTTCACCTGTTGTACGTATATTCGATGGTCGTATACTGTTGTATCAATAGCTTTAAAGCACATTGCAGTATGTGTGACCAGAGCGATATAATGGTTGCGTGTTATGCTCACAGGCACTGGTATCTAATTCCATTTCATAATTCATGGATTTTGGTTACACGTCAAATTGACGGAGCTAACAAGTGATTAAAACACTGCCTAATATAAGTCATGAACATCAATATTCCATTACTAACACCGAACAAGTAATGCAGTCTACAAGCACAGAAATAAAAAAAGGTGTATTTGCTTCTACTTACAGAGCGTCCAAATGGGCCGCTATGAACACTGACACACGGCAGGGATGCGGTTCCAACCTCGAATAAAAATCTCCCAAATGTGCCCGCCTTAAATAGTCGTGCGCGGACGTACCCGAAAACCTGACGTCACGCCCTGACTTCAAGTGTCCAAAACTTGTTTTCTGACAGATTTTCTGTGGTAAACTGACAAACCCTGGAGACTACAACCCCAATTAAAGTGGATATCCCGGATCCAATCCCTAATTAATTAAATGTGTCCTTCTTAGTTTTGTCCCCGCTATCTAAGATACATTTTTATATGTCTATGAGTTATATACTTTTTGAGATATTTAAATAAAACAGGTTGGGACTCCCCCATAAATGAATGTGAAAACTCTCTTAATTACTAACAATTAAAATACCCTATGACGTCGGGGACTTGTAAATATACTAAAGTATAGCGAATAAACTCCCCTTCCCAACTAGATATAATTTATAATTTAATTCACTATGGTTCCCGAGATACAAATTATTTAACTCAGCACTAAAGCACAAATAGTGGTTCCCACTATTTAAGTATTCTACGCCATGAGGGAGAGCCGGTCGGTCAGTCTGAATGGGGTGAACTTGACCAGAGCTCGGGTCAACATTCCGATCCTGTGTTGGGCGAGGTCAAATTACACTACAGTGTTGGTGTTGGGCGCGATTTAAAAAACGGGGCCTACCCTAACACATATAATATATAATTACCTATTAATTCTGCAAAGGCTCCAAATGCCCAATCATGACTTGTTAAATTTGAGTGTAAAAAATTAATCTGAAAGTAAAGAATTTAATAATTATTATTATTAACACATTTCCTTTAGGAACTCTTTATGTAAGCTGTCTGTATTTCATTTGTTTCTCATTCAAAGCTGTATTGTTGTGTTGGCAATATGCTTGGTAAGATATTTGTATCTACCCGGATAATATTTTAAATTAGTTTTTATCATATAAACCTACTTGCTACCCAGAAAAGAGTCCCATATGAGTATGACAAATGTGGCTCTAAATATCTAACTACACTTCATGCATGTGGAGTTTTAAACTATTTTAACAAAATTATTCATTCAAAATGTTGATTGTCACACCCCACTTTCATCCAAAAAACAATTTTTTATTTATACCATTATTACTCGACTAACCATAGACAAGGTAGCCAAAGGCTTGAAAGAGTTAAAAATAAAATCCTTTAAAAAATCTGTCTACCCTTACAATGATTTGTACAATAAATGGAAAATTTGTATCCCTTGCAAAATGCCAAAAATATCCTGAGTCTGTTTCCCAGGTTATATGCCTATATAATTCTTCGTGGCTTATTGTTTTAACAAACATGTTTCCTTAGTATTAATATAATTTGATTATTGAATTATATTAGGATAACTGAACAAACTGTCATATCCAAATATACTTTTAAATCTGATTACTGGCCCCTCATCTTGAGTGGCATGGTCCCTTGTATCTATCATCTATGAATCGAGTAATTACATTTTACATTCTTTCAATTTTTCAAATTTTTCTTGAAATTTCTAGTAAATCTTGAAATCTCAAATGATATTAATATAGACTATTAATATTATAGAATTTGTGGGAATGGGAAGGGCGGTAGGCTCGGAAACTTTATCATTAGGCAAGGCTATTAGACATTAGCAACCATTAGAAAAACAGTACAAGCCAGGAGTGAACGATAGTGTTCAATCAAGAATCCATAGTATAATTGGATGAATTTCAATTACTTCTGCAATGTGTTCAAACTACGATGCGATGCATCTATAAAAAAAATGCAGCCTAATTTTCAGCAGTTGGAAAAAATATTTGTGGATTGACACACAGGTAATTAAGATATTACAATTATACATTGTATGATTTTAAATGAAAAGTTCCTTTAAACAGTATTTTGTTTGAAAAAAAAAATTATATGGTAAATTTACAAGAAAAACAAATTCCTATTGTTTTCATAATAATATCAATCCTTTTTAACTACAATTATTATTATTAAATTCTGCTAAAATTGCTTTGCAAACCTCATTTCTAATCAACAGTCAACAGACTTACAATAAGAAAAAACATTGTTTGATGAAGAAAATTTTGCCATTGTAAAAGGAATTATGTGTTGATTATCCTTGTGAGCTTTCCTTCCAAGTCCAAGTGACTTCTAATAATTACACATGAATTGTAGATGATATTTTTACCAGAGAATTTGGAGGTAATATTGAGTAGACTAACTCCAGTGGGTATTGATATTTTTTTGAAAAATAAATTTCAGTCAATTACTGTGCCATGTATTTCGGGGGCATTAATTCAAAATATAATTGCTTTAATTACAAAGAAAAACCCTTATTTAAAAAAAAACAACTCCTATATATTTTATGATCTTGGGAAATCTTGGGACATTTGTTGACCAAATCTTGGGAAATTTTTAAAAAAGTGAGTGGGTAAATGCGGATAGATCTTACCGCGTTTTTTTACCATGGCCGCCATCTTGGTTGCCTGAACCCTAAATTTATCCCTAAACCTAACATGAACCCTAAATCTATCTCTAAACCTAACCTGAACCCTAAATCTATCCCTAAACATAATATAATGATGAGGTACGATCTATCTGAATTAGCCATATATAATATGTTAACTTAATCCATAATAAATATCCCACAATACAATTTTATTTATATTTTTGCAGAACACTCGCACACTCACACATTTGTATAAAATTATTTTTGTTTTTAGTTTTTATTTCCATTAAAAATTTTAATTAAAATAATAATAATCAATACAGGCGAGTTAGTAAAAATATTATTAATACCATAAATGTAATAATGTCATAATAAACGATGAAGCCAGAATCCATAGCTGTACGAAATTATTATTAAAGACAAAATTTCAAAATAAGCAAAAATAATTTACCTATTCTATTCAATTGTAGATCCCTTTCTGATTTTTGTCTCGCCATTTTTTTTCTGTTACCGCCAAGGCCAAGGCAATTCATTTTCGGGAATTTCCACTTTTTTCATTTCCTAAAAAGATCCTGCAAACTGAAGAGAAGCCCGCGCGTCGACATAACATATGATAAGTGTCAATTGTGTCTTCAAACTTCGTTCAAGAATTGGGGGTAAATGTGAAGAGATGGGACCGCGTTTTTTAACATGGCTAAATCTATCCCTCACCCTAACCTGAACCCTTATATCCCTCACCCTAACCCGAACCCTAAATCTATCCCTCGCCCTAACCTGTCATGCAAATGACGCCATGACCCCATCTCTACACATTAGCCGAATTGGGTGTTCATTTAAATTTTAAAATAAATTGTATTCCTTGAATTTTGTCTACTTTCACTTTGGAAACAATGAAATATTTCCATACATTTACACATTACTATTTGTAGGCTGTATAAAATAAAAAAACAATCATAATTATTAATAAATTGCCCCCTCTTGCCTTTCTACTAACTCTTGCATTGACTAGCCTACTAGCATTTGAATTTATTTCCATAGAAAATATGTCACACATACACAAATGTGTATATTGTGATGTCATTATAATTATATTTATTTTAAATGAAAAGTTATTTTTAGTTATTTATATTATTTTTTTAAAGGTTATTACTTACTAGACTATTTTCGTGCATATAAGACGTGTCCGTATATAAGACGTGTCCGTATATAAGACGCGAGTTTTGACGATTTGTGAATATTGTGATAACTAAATTTAAGTAAGAAGCACGCGGCCTAGCCATCTGTCGCAATGAGCAATTAATAAAACTATATATAAGACGCACCCTGGGTGCGGGGTACGTAAAACTTTGTATAAGATGCGTCTTATACTTATATACGCGAAAATACGGTAACGGAAGAAGCACACTTATTTAAGAATAAAATCAGAGGCAAAGGTTTTCAGGTAACAACGAATATGCCTACTGCAAAGAAATTTTCTGAAACTATTTATTTTAAATTTGTTCCGCCTACAAAAAAAAAAAAGCTTTAATCATAGTGTATAATCATATACATTTTTTTAATGAACGCGCAATACCCCCCCCCCCCAACCCCTTTTTCCACACCATAGAACGTTCTTAAATTTTACAGTCAAGACAACATCTGATTGGTTATCAGAATATTATATTACATTTCTTTTTGAATATTTCAAACGATGCTAGACAGCAGTGCAATTGAGGAAGAAGTTTTTCCAAACTAAAATTGTTTAAAACACACATAAGAGCATCCATGACTGTGGAAAGGCTCACATCTTTGGCTGTGCTTTCTTTTCTGTTTTTTTTCCTTTAAATTTTTTTTTTTTTATGATGTTGCCAGTCAACTATGTTATTGAGATGTCCTAAAGGATAGAAATGTTGTATGTAAAATCTAAATATTTTATCTTTTATAATTATTTGGTAGAATGCGTGTATTTTTAATTTTAGGTTGATTTAAATTTAGGGAGTTGAAAAACCCGACAGGGTATAAAAATAGTTTACATGGACAGGCTGGTATTATCAAGTTTGAGATTCAATTGCAATCATTGTATTAGGTCTATATGCGATGTTATAGTTAAAGCTAAACTTTACTGAACAATATAGTTATGGCATGGCGTGCATTTATTGACCGAAATTTACCCGACTGAAAATATATTTTTACAATGCATCGGTTGGTAACTTTCCACAATATAAATGTGGTCGCGACTTTAAAATGCTTGAGAATATGTGCAACGGAGCAAACAGAAGAAGAAGAGCAGGGCAACATAGCTGTAGAAGAGTGGGAAGAACATTGACGATAGAAGAGTGGCGAAGCTTAGCTGATAGAAGAGTATGGCATCAATTTTAACACACACACACATTTCTTTAAACAAAAAACTTGCAATAAATTATATTTATTATTATTTAAAATAAATTTTGGCGCTCGGAGCAGTAAGTAAGTTTAACCAGCTTCACTCAAGCTCCGGGCAGGAATACCCTGCTCCATTTGGTTACAATATGTGACAGGCTGAAATTTAAAAGTAAAATTGAAGTTTTTACCCGGGTTTGGTTTGAGAAACCCTAATACTAAATATGTTCATTGAGAAATGGCGTCGGCGGGTCGTCGAGTGTGAGCTCTTATTGCCCCCCCCCCCCCGACGCAATTCCACACAGCCCAGATGCGGGTCTCCCTGACGCCGGACCGTGCGACGGCACGCCAGAGACTTCCCCGGACCTGGACCGCCCCAACCCGCAGCTGCTAGATCGGATTTGCGGATGGAGGCTTTACCCGCCCGGGGACGTCCGGTAGACCGAAAACGATGCGTTTAAAGCGTTCGCAGCCGACTCTCCCGAGGGATTTCTACAGTGAGGTTCCACCACGCAACTAGTTTGCCTGAGACGAAATGGTCGCCTAGGAGCAGCTTTCTCAGGGTTGCGTAGCTAGAATCATCGGCTAGCGGTTTCCCACTTCACCTCTTGACTCATATCCATTAACGGCAAATTGTAATCATGGTCCCTACCCCGTCTCTGGCTTTACTTCCAACTATGAAGTGTCACAGTTGGTAGCCCTATAGGTGCTGTTTTATTTCCGGCAGGTACCATGCATGTCCCTTGTCTGCCCACGCAGGACACGTAATAGTGGTTTTGTTCCCCGGGTTAACGCCGAAGAGGTCCATTGACCGGCGCATCCTAATCGGCAAGTCGACTGGATCCCTCGGGAGGGGGGGGCCTAATACAAACGCCCATCATATTCTCCTTATGTTGCAATCACCGTCAAATCTCTCAGTAAGGTGTAGTATTTATTAGAGTTTGCGGCCCTTATTGCGACCCACGGATGACCCTTCGACAAATATCTCTTCTATTCTTGGCTTATATAAAATGGACAAAATGACGCATTGGCATGTGCAGTGCCGCCCAAATGGTGAAACTATTATATAATGATTAGATCTGATCCAACCAGCCCTTGAATCTAAGAGTGGCTTTGCGCATTGAGAAAAAAAAATGCGAGGCCATGTTTACTTTTAGAGAGGAAATAAAAAAAAGACAATATAAATGCTTCTGTTTTTTCTATAAGCAAAATCGCCCTGAACATTTTAATTTCTTATGCAAATAATTCTGATTAGGCCTATAAAATTGTTATTTGGAGTTAACTGCTAAAGTTACTAATAAAAAATAGATAAAAAACTATCATGTTGCTTTTTGTTGTAAAGATATGTTTGAGAAAGGTGGCAGAATTCCGAGAGAGATATAAATAAACTCCAATGAAACTCAATGCACTTATTCCGTTATACTAATTTTCAAACCCTTCTGAGCTAAAAAGGAACAATGAGTTGCATGAGATAAAAGCATGAGATGGTATCATGAGATGGTAGCATTTTGCGACCATTTTGATATTCTAGGCAAAATGGTCTGAGTGATTTTGTTATTTTCTTTTGGTAAATATCACAAAGTGGATGATAAATCCAATTTTATGGTTGGTACAGTTGGCGAAGTAGAGGAGGAGCTTATTCAAAAATATTAAGTGCTGACAAACGTTTAAGAAATGGTATCAAGGGTGTTGCTTAGAGTAAGATATTTTAAAAAAAAATTATATTCTGTACTTTGGATGGAGGTAGATAAATTTCGTGTGGCTTTCTCAACACAATATTCCGTGGAGTATTGGGTGGGATATTTGATGACAGGGCTACCACACCTTGGGAAATTTCCCAAGATCTTTGGAATTCACGACCCCTTTTGGGATCTGGGGAATAATTTTGAAAATCAAGCAAAACCTTGGGAAATCTTAACAGGTGCAGATTTTTATTTAAATATCTGGAAAAAACGTAAACAATTTATGTGATAAAAATTAAAGTTAAAAAGGAAGCAAACTAATTTTTATAGTAACAAGGAAAAAATTAATTGTTTTAATTCTTTTCTGCATAACGAATGGTTTTACTTTTTAAAATCACTCATAAATAAAAAATAAATCTTCCGAAATTAAAGTTAATATTGTAAAGTATTAAAAAGTTAATAATTAAAGAAATACAATTTAATTTTTTTTTTTTTTTTTTTTTTTTTTTTTTTTTTTTTTTTGCGTTGAAGATTTACAAATTATATCCATGTGTTGAATGTTGATCAAATTACCCATTTACACTTTATGCATAGGACAGTTTCAACAATACATAAACTGATCATAAATGTTAAAATCTCAAAGGAAATCAATATAGCCTATTAATATAAAATTTGTGGGGGGAGGGGGGAGGCTCGGAAACTTTATCATTAGGGTATTAGACATTAACAACCATACGAAAAAATTACGAGCCGAAGAGTGAACGTGAGGTATGGATTCACCAGAACTGGAAAAATCAAAGCAAAAAGTTAAATGGTATAATCAAAGTTTTAACTTAGAATGGATTAAAGATCCTGAATTCAAGAACTGGTTACAGCAGGACAAGGACAATGCGGATTCTATCTTTTGCTAATGTTGCAAATTCACAATGTAAAATGCAAATAGCTCCTGAGGTCATAAATGAATCATAAACACTCGTGAAACAGAAACATAATTTTGAAATTGCAAAGTCTACACATAGCATAAGTCAGTTTATTCAAATTCAAATTTAAAAAAAACCATAGAAGATGAACAAACAGCGACGGTCTAAATCAAAATAATTTTGTTAATATTATTTTATTTCATGAAGCACTTGACAGTTTTACCACATCCCTCCGCATGTGTAGAAATAATCTTCTCACAGATTAATTATCTTAAAACAAAAATAACGAATTCTTTAAAAACAAACTCAGTTTCAGATAGAATCCTTGCAAAACAGCATCCAAATAGATGTAGCATGACTTGCAGGCCTACTAACTGTATCCCAAAGGAAACTTTAATAAGAAGTTTTAGAGATGGGTCAGTTCACAAAAGATATAAGAAAAGGGTTAGTACTCTAAAAGAAATAAATGGAACTCTCCCCCTGTCCGCAGAGATTGAAGAAGAAGAAGAATTTAGTTCATAGTAAATCATAATATAATATCAGAAGAAATAATTATTGAAATGCATAAATAAAGAGTTTAGAAAACATTTAGTAGCCTAACTCCAGTGTGTATTAACATTTTGCATCATAAATTTATAAAAAAATTCCCAAAAACAAATTGTTTATTTCTTTTACGTGATAATTTTTTTAAAAAATACCTTATTAAATACATTTCAGTAAATTACTGTACCATGTATTTCAGAGACATTAATTCAAGCTATAATTGCATTAATTACATAGAAAAACCCTTTAAAAAAACAAACTTTTATATATTTTTATGATCTTGGGAAATCTTGGGAAATGTTTTTTTTGGACAAAATCTTGGGAAATTTAAAAAAAGTGAGTGGCAGCCCTGTTTGATGCAACATGATTTTAATGCAGGAGGCCAGATTAGCTCAAGGAAACCGAATGTATAAGATACGAAATATTTTTATTGATCCAAAGAACTTGAGGAAAATAAAGTTTAATTTTAATTCATCGAACCGGTAGACTATATATTTTCTTCAGTTTTGAAATTCCTTGTTTGAGTTTTTCGTTGTTCTTTACAATTACGTAGTCTGTAACAAGACATTTGTTGAATAATTGTGTGGTATGAATAACTGTTGAGTTCTTGGGTGCCATTAGTAATTTTGATCAGAGTCTTGGGTTTTTTTTTTTGTTTGAACGGAGTTCTTGTTTTTTCCCCAAAGATCATCGACACACCTTATATAATTTTTAGGCAATTTGTCTTTTAGTCTTTGGATGGTTGTCATATGCCATAAAAACCATTTGAAATGAGAAAAAATTACTGGTACGGCGCAAAAATATATCAGATAAGCGTATCAGTCAACATGGCATGTCTCAAGACACACGCTGAGGACCAGTCAGAGCCTTATAAAAGGGCAAGGGGGTTGAAAATTGTCAAAGAATTTTCTCCTTTAAAAAAATGCTGTTACTTTTAACCAAGCCCATAAAACAAGTTGACGAGCAAGGAACTAATATGCCTAGAGGTCTTGTTAAATAATAATTTAAATTAAAAAGCTAATGTATGTAAAAATGTTCAATGGGGGCCCGGCAAAATTGTTTAAGAATTCTCTTATTGTGATAGAAAAGGGGCGTTCGGATTGAGTTTATCGCACCTAGGGGGCGGTGGCCGGGAAAGGTTTGAGAACCACAGGCAACAGCAAGTCACTAGGCTAAATGTTACTGTTACAATAACTAGCGAGTTATTTTGAAAACACAAAGCAATATTATGACGATAAAGACAAAAAAAAAGTAAATGCGATATTTTTATACCATTTAAAAAAATAATTAGAAATCATGGAATTCACATATTTTAATTTTACTTTATTTATTATGTGACATTTGGCTTACTTTTAGAGATATTAGAGACTGTCATAGTTTGAGGAAAATTATTGCAAAATGGTTACATAAATGTAAATCCTCGCGCAGGCGTACGAAAAAACTCCAAAATTAAAATCCAAACCCGCCCTCACATTGAGGAAGTAGAATAAATAATACCAACATGGATTTGGATGTCTCCTATCTGAAACTGTGAATTTTACAGGAAATTCCCTTACCTTGGGGGAAAACCCGAAACTACAAACTACAAGATTAAAATATGGCAACATTACCAGAAGGCATACAACTAAGCAAGGTATGTAAATTGGTGTACAATTTTGAAATTTTATCATTTATTAAGAGCTATGACATGCATTTTGGCCACTAAAATATATGAAAATCTTTAATATAAGAAATAAGGAACGACATTAAATAGCTATTAATAAGTATTAATAATTAAAGTTAACAAATCAACAAAGCTAAGTTAACTAAGTATGTAAAGTTATAAGAGTAAGAGTAAGAGTTCGTTGTCGTGTGAACGTGGAAATCGAAACTGAATCCAAGTCTAAGACTAAAAGTAAAAGTAAAGTCTACTCTAAGTGAACGCTAATGATTAAAAATTAAAAGATAACTTTATACTGTAGGCTACATTTTAATTTAAAAAAAAAAAAAAAGGAAAATAAAAATTAGAAAAAGTTATAGAAAAATCAAATTCAAAAAGTAAAAGGTATTAAATTATTAAATAATTGACGGTAGAGTAGAGTATTGGCAACAATATAATATTAATAATATTATTATTTTATTAGAAACCGAGACATTATTATTTTTTTTTTTTAATTAAAGAAGAAGCCACATTTCCTAGTATCTGTTTTATGCAAGTTTCATGTATGTTTTCTGAGTATTTCAATCAATTTCAAGTAGCAGGCCCACTAACGTGAGGTTGGGCGGAAAGTTGGGAGAATGGCACTAACCCTAGCTATACCACTAAGTAGGCCTACACTCTTACAACTCTCAATAGTTATAGTAAAATTATAAACTTCATGTGCATTAAAAAAAAAAACATATTTAAACAAAATTAGGAATTTTAAACCCACTAAATGCACAGAAATTCTCAGAGGCAGTTTTTTTAAAATATGTGCCATCAGAGCGAGGTGGCATAAGAACAAGGTGCCACCATAGCAGGCTGTCACCTGACAGAGCAGGAGGCCAATAGTAGGGTGCCTCTATAGTAGGTTGCCACCATAGCAAGAAGCCACCAGATCAGGGTGTCACCAGAGTACGTGCCACCAGAACAGTTCAGTGTGCCCCTGATCAATATTCTATAACATTTTCAATTTTGTGCCCTAAATAATATTTCTCAGGAAATCCAGGGGATACAATTAATTTAATGAAAATATATGTTATAAACTGAAATAAAGTATAAAAGAGCTTTAAATTGCAAAATTTTATTTTAATAAATGTATAAAATTAACAGTAACGTTTTAATTGAAATAAAACTGTTGTTTTAAAAATTCAAATGTACTTGAAATATTTCAAAGGGAGATTAATAACCAGGATAAGACTCTTCAAAAAAAAACTTAGCTTTAAATGTGCAAACAACATCTGGTGTATTGTAATATTTAAAGTGCTAGACAATATGTGGTTTAGCCATCCCTTTTTTAAGATAGATACACACATTGTTGACAACATGTGTAGTCTGGTAAGAAAGTTTGCCTATTAAGTAAAAACTGTTTTCAAAAAGTGCAGACAAAAATGTCAATGGTGTAATCCCAAGCGCCTATCGTCTTTCGTTTTCACCCCCCAGTCCCACCCCCACACCAAGACCAGACCCTAGTAGTAAGACAAATGAAACCCACACCCCTTCAACCTTTGCGCTTTATTAATTAAAAATTGTTTTCTAGATGTCTCTAAAGCCTAACCATTTTGAATGAGAAATAGAAATGTAATTCAGGTAGCATACACGACATTTTTCTTATTACACTAATATTTTTTCTCATAATTTATATTTTCAGATTAATCCTAAATATTTACACTCAAATTCAACCAGTCATGTATGGGCATTTGGAGCTTTTGCGGAATTAATGGGTAAGAATTTTTTTTTTTTCAATGACTAAATCACAGCTGTGTTTGTGTGTGTTTAGGAGGGGGGTGGTCGATTCTATACAAATTACAATAAAGGTCTTATCAAACACCCCTTTCACAATTTACAAAAATAATTAATAATTTTCAAATAAAATATATTGTGTTTGATTAGTTTTATTCATTTGGGAGCTATATTATAAATTCAGACCTGTTTGCCCTCAAGCTCTTAAAATCGTACAATATCATCACAAAATCGTTCAATGCATTATCTTAATTGTAAAAAAATAAACATACAGTTTATATAATTTAAATAATGTATGCACCTCAAAATCGTACATTGTACGCGAAAATGGTAAGAGTAAACAAGTCTGTATATTGGATGAGTTTTGAATTCCAAATATTTAACTGTTTTAAATACTAAAATCTTTTTAAAATTTGTAATACAAATCCCAATGCTTTTTTTTGTGTGTGTGCTATTTTTATATTGCAAACACCATGCAAAATCTCTTTTTGTGCACCTGACGACAGATAAATGCTTCATTTTTTTTTTTTCATCCAGATAATGCCTACGATCCTGATGTTGATGCAACCACCCTGGAAATAGATATACAAACAGTAAGAAATATGCAATGTCTTACTCTTTTGGATGATGGAGCAGGCATGGACAAACAAAAAATAATAAAGATGCTCAGGTTTTTTATCTATTTTTTATCAGGTTTTATAGATAAAGCACAATTTATTTGGAAGCCAGAATCATAATACAAATTTAAACAAATTTAAATATATATAACAGGGAAACAAAATTTTAAAAATTAAATGAGCCAAATAAATATCAAGGAAACAGTTTGGAGAAACCTTGTGAATGCCTTCCCGCTTTGATTCAAGATTTCAAATATCTCTTGCTTTATTTATAATTTACACTAATCAAATCAGTGTCACTGTTGGGCTGAGCATATGATTTGCAATATGATTTAAAAAATGCTTTAGCAAGTGCTGAAAATTCTCAATTGAAAGAAAATTAGTTTCATTTCTAGATTCTCTTTTACTGTGTACCCTAAAACAATGTAAAATGACCATTCTTTTATCCACTTCATTAATAGACATACATACATGAAAAAAATGTAAAATGACCATTCTTTTATCCACTTCATTAATAGACATACATACATGAAAAAATTCTCAACAAATAAACACATCAATAATTATACCATTGGTTCATGAAAACAACTTTACCTACTATAACCCTATTTTGATTGCTTAAAATAAATGAAGTGTTTGTCATAACTGATATTGGTGGTTAGCTGTACAAATAAGTGATGAAAGCTCTTGTTTTAGAACACACAAAATTGTGTTAACTACTTTTTTTACTTATCAAAAAGTGAAGGTTCCTTAAAACTAAAGTCAAAACTTTTTGCATATTTTAAAACCCTTCACTTAAAGCCTACTCAGCTACTAATACAACTCTGCATGTTACTTGTTCAAGGTATTTAGACCAGGGTTCCCAAACTGGTAAAGAATGGGTTGGAGAAGGCATTCACAGGGTACAAGGAAGAGAGAACATAAGCATTTTTTTTTTTTTACAAATTAGTGGAGGTTGCAAGACTTAGGTTAAAAAAATTGTAGGTCTACAGAATATAGAAAATGCTGGGTAACTGATTTAAACTGTTAAGAAAAACTGAATAGTTATTTTCATATATTTTAGTTCAAGTCACTTGCTATTAATAATTTAATTAATAGCAATAAATTAATAATCCTAGGAAATATGCTTGATTTAGCAAATTTTTCCTTTGGCCGTTCCCAAAAAAGAATTGATCATTTATAATTAATTTCAAATTTCTTCCCTGACTCCTTACTTTTCCAATCCTATTTTCCTTGCCCCATTTTCCAGTTTTATAAGTGAACTAGTAACCTAAAATTTCTTGTTCCCCATCTGAATTTTAAATTTTTTTTATTAAAACTGGCTTTTATATTTTGCTTTAATTCACAGAAAATATCAACTCATGTAAATTAATTGTTTACTTTATTTTTCAGCTTTGGATATTGTGATAAAGATACCTATAACAATGGAGAATCATACAAATCTGTTGGATTATATGGCAATGGTTTTAAATCTGGCTCCATGCGTTTAGGAAAAGATGCACTGGTATTTTCACGATGCAGCCAAAGTGCTTGTATTGGATTCTTGTCTCAAACCTACCTTGAAGCCATAGGAGCTGACTCAGTGATTGTTCCCATACTAGAGTACAGTTTGCCTGATTATATCCTTAATACAGATTTGTTTCCCACACAAAAGCTGTTAGAGATTTATTTCCTTTTTCGTGTCATTATAGACAATAAATATCCAAAGAATGTTAATTTATATAAAAATTGTATGTTAGATGAAGTATTGGGATTGGATATTTTAAATTTCTATAATGAATGACAAGCCTCTATTTACTGTTAATAAATACAATTTTTACCAAAAAAAGGGGGTGTAAATTAGATGAAACTTAACCATGAAAATGTGGAAACAGAAGAGAATTATTCAGTCGTTTTTAATTTATTTATGAAAGTTAAATCTTGTAAAAATAATTTTAATTGTGTTTAATGCGATACATTGTAAGAAGCTTAAAGGTTTATTGATAACTATTATATTTTTAAAAATTATTATTATATAGTAAAACAAAGCATTTTTTTCCCCCACATAAATGTACTATTTAGAATTTTTTTTTTTTTTTTTAAATATAATTATTTGTCTATAAATAAATATATGAAATCAATAACGTGGAAAGCCACTCTCCCATAAAAGTAATGGTCATCAATAATTAATTTCAAATTTTTTCCTCACCTGCATGACTTCTTCCTTTCCCCATCATCAAGTATTACAATTACTAATAATACTATATCTTGCCCTCCCCTTTTCACCTCTTTTTTATCATTTGTAATGATGTCCATGTAAACTTACTGTGTTTTACTAATTTCCTAATGTCCATGTAACTCGTTTTCTATCTACAAGAAATGTAAATCATTGATACTTCAAATCTAATCAATAGATTTAATGTTATGAAAGAAATATGAACACCTTAACACAATAATACTAAATCGTAAAAACGATCGTGCGTGTCTCAACAACCTTGAAGCTATTTTGAAGTATTCTGTATTTGAAAGTGAGGCTTTACTAAAAGAACAACTGAATGCATTGAAATCTTCAGTAACTGGAACCAAAATCTTTATCTTCAATCTCAACAGGTAGATGCAGTATTGTATGTTTTAAGCTTACAATAATTTTTTATTACTGTATATTAGATAGTAGCAATGTGGAATTCAGTTTGTATAAACCATTTTAATATTCCCACTTAAGCTTCTTAAAAACAAAACAGAGTCCCCCTAGAGGCAAACCTGGATCCTGGCTTACTGTAATATATATTCTAAACAGAAAAACATATGAAAAGAAGTCTTTCACAAATGGGGTCATACTAAGATATGCATGGGACCAAGAGATTATGTGTTGTACTCGGACATTCCTTGGTTTTCCACCACGACATTCCTGTATTCGTAAAATAACATTCATCGAGGCTGATTAAAATTACAATTTGACATAAATCTGAAAATAATATTCTTTGTTGTCATTATCTGAAGCCTTCTTATTTCTATTATAGTTTTTTGTGTATTAATTTCTTCTAATTATAGATTACAAAGTGGTAAAGTAGAACTTGATTTCCAAAGTGACCGTAAGGATATTAGATGTCCAGATCCCTATGTGGCAGATATAACTAATTTGGATTGTCGACCTGTGGAAGATGAACCTGAGTACAAGAGATCACTAAGAGTCAGTCTTCGAAAATAATTTGATTAATTTCTATTCAAGCTTATAAAGTTCTTAGCTTAAGTAACTATAACAGCCATCCATATGATGAAGTGATGTATAATTTTTCAGGAGTATTGCAGTATTCTGTATATGCGTCCAAGAATGAAAATAATCCTAAGAGGACATCCTGTTAAGTCAAAATATATTTCCAAAATGTTGCATCAGACAGAGGACCAACAATATAAACCATCTTGGATGGTAAGTTCCATATCTATTGTATTGTGGGGATGAAATAGTTTTGATTTATAGTAGAAGATAAAAACGACATAGCTGCACCACACCAAGACGTAGCAAGTCCAAACTAGGACAAATTATTATAACAAGTTTTCCATTATTTGGCTTAGATTATTAAGATTGGTGCAAGTTTCACAAATTATTACAATGAAGAATTTTAATTTCAACAATCTTGATGACAAATTATGTTATTGTTATAGCAAAATTGCCATCATTTTAACTTCTTTTTAGTGGAAGTAAATCCTTCAGTTTAATGATTTGTATATCATTAGGGACAAAATGACAAACCTATCAAGATAAAAATTGGATTCTCATGTGCAACTGACTGTAGAGAAAACTACGGCCTAATGCTTTATCACAAAAACAGGTTGATGAGAGCCTTTGAGAGGGTGGGATACCAGAAACAGGTAGTTTTGTAAAAATTGATTATATACAAGGCATATTTCTATTCAATAAAACCATATGATATTTATTGATCAAAGAGCAGAACTAGTAAAAATAAGCAATATTACATTGTTTATATATAATAAATTCATTATGAATACATTTTATTTGTCTCACCAGGCCAATGAAAGAGGTGTAGGAGTGATAGGTGTTGTAGAGCTGGACTTCATCACACCAACACACAACAAACAGGACTTTTACAGAAATGACCACTTCAAGTATTACTAAGAAGCTCTTATGTCGGGTTCTCAAACTGTATAAACAAAATTATATGCATTAAAGTACTGCTTCACAGCTCAATGGTTCATTTTAAAGAGTTTCTTCTGTTTACAATTTTATCTATTTTTAAATATCATAATTGTTATTAGCATATAGTAACGTAAATAACTACTACCAATGTCTCGCATGCTATCAAATTAACTCCCTTTGATAAATGCCATCATAACAAGACATAAATAACATCTATAACACTCTGTTCTCAGTTCAATTATGTCAGCACTAGCTGTCAAATTAAATGCTTACTGGAACAGCAAAAAGGAAACACAAAATAATGATGTAGGGTAAGTGTTTATAAACATTTATAAAAACATTATACTGTCTATAATGTTCTCTATAAATATTCTCTTCAAGATTTCATTGCACGTAAGATATTGAAATTCTATTTCATGAATTTATTCTACATTATTACAACAAGCTAAACAGTTTGATGTGTCAATGCCTAACTTTACATTTATAATTAGTAACAGCTGCATAAGTTGTATTTTCAAATAGTTTTTTTTGCTTGATTAGGCACAGTAAACCTCCTGATTGGACTTGGGCTCAGTGTGACAAATGTAACATGTGGCGACGGATGCCACCTGGAACAGATGAGGATTCTCTGCCAAAACAATGGTTTTGTTACATGAATAAAGATGCACAGTATAAGTAGGTCTATTGCTTGAACACATATTTAGGCATTTATTTCATATAAGATGGGGCTTAGAATAAAAAAAGGGAAATTAATTGTGAATATTTTTGAAGATACTTTTGAAATTAAACAATATGATAATATATTAGGCCAAAAAGTACAGACAATATACTTTTTTTTAAAAATGATCTCTTCATTAATTCTGTGCATTTTTCAACAAAAATAAATAAATCAAATCCACTAAATTTACAATTAATTTTAATTAAAAATCTAATTTAAGTTTCCTTTTATTCTTCTGTGTTTAGTCGTTGTTATGAGGATGAGGAACCAGATGCACCTGTTGACACTCCAAGACGAAGGTAAGTAACGTGATACAATTTATTTAATTTCCTATGAAATGTAAAAGGAGAAAGAATACAGAGTTGTATTTTAATTTAAATTTTATGTTTTAGTTTTAAATGTTCAAAAGAATAAAGTGTCTTGGTATAATTAATAATTTAAAATAGCTAATGCCTCTTCTGTATCAGACTTTTTTTTTCATTTTTTTATGAAGCCTGACACTTTGCTGTTACAATTTAGTATGATTATCTTAAAGGTTTAGCCTAGTTGACAACCATTGGGTGCTTTACGCTGACCTTATTTAGGGCATAAAATTATTGGTACCAATTTATTCATAGGACATAACAGACTGGTAGGCCAACAAATCACCTTTACACATTTTTTTTTTCTGCAGAGCCAATAATAAACGTAACACAGAGCCTCTGTCAGAGGTAAGATAAAGGTTTTTCACTAATCATATCATATTCAATGTCTCTTCCCAGAGTCAATACTATATCTACTTGGTGTCAAGGGGAGTAGGGTGATTCCTTTTTGCTCAAGTTCAATTGTGTTTGATGAGTGGTGTATTATTATTGTAAAGGAAGGGGTGGCAAACTCAGGGCACAAACTTTAGCTTACCCACTAAAGAAAGAAGTGAAGATTATAATCAGTTAACTTAAATCTTGATTTGGATAGAATTAAAAAAGCGCAGAATAATGCGGCTCAAATTGTTCTGCGCGAACGCAAATTTTGCGTTCAAAAAGAAATTTAACTCACAATTTTAACATGTGAACTGAAAAAAAGATTCGACCAAATTTCCGTTCGATCAAATTTCCGTCGATCAATTTTTTTTCGACGAAATTTCTTTCGATCAAATTTCCGGTAACCATTTGTCATTACAATGATGTTCAATATTACATGCGACTTTCTTCTGCTGAGTACTGATTAGAAACATACTTATTTTTCAACACTTTAATTATTTAATCAAAACTGGACTCAGTTTTTGTTAAATAGTTTGACAAAACTTCTCAATTAAAAAAAAATTGTATATTAAAAATAATTTTTTTTTTCTGATTCCCTGTCAATTCTGTATTGATTACTCTATTTTTATATTGAGAAATTCAGATGCCTAGTTGAAAGTAAATCTCGTCTTTTCCCAGGACTGAAAAATTTGAATATTATATTTTGACTAAAGTTTCATATTATATCATGCCATGTTATGATTGATTCTAAGTCTGAAAAGCTGTTACAACCCTAATTTCTAGTCCAGTACCCAACTTGTAACAGATCCATAAGCAGAAATATTACAATGGAAGCCAAATTAAAAATCATTTTTCATGTATGATATACATAGTACTTCATTTTAAATACTAAACTTTGGAAGAAAATGCTTAAATTTTTTTTATTTTCAGAGTACACAGGCTGAAGAAAGGTAAGTTAGCACATTTTTAAAACATTCTTTGTTGAGCAACATGTGTCTAGCCGGTTTTATAATTACACACCACTTTTTCTTCTTAAAATTTAATTTGGGATTTGCATTGTGTGGAGAGCTCACTGGTTCTGATGCATGTATCTGTTCAACAATATCAAACTATATGTATCAAATCTAGTTTATGATTGATTAATCAAATGAGTTTATGACTGATTAATGAAATAAGTTAAATAATTGATCTACCAATTACAAATGTAAAACAAATTGCTTCATTCTTTTAATTAAACGATGATGATTACTCAGATATATGAATACAATTATTCCTCTTAATAGGTCACACAAGGTGTTCTTTCAACTTTTTTACTTTATAAGAAAAAAAATCAACATTGTTTTTGCACAGTTTGTGGGGGTCTTCCATATTAATAATGATGTCATGCTATTTTGGCACTTCCCTCCAAAGTCACAAATTTGTTACAAAATTTGGACTCCTTCATAACACATTGTCATACATGATCCCCCATCCCCCTATATGCATGATATTATTTATGGATGTCCCCTGTTTAGTTAGCTGTTACTGTTAATAATATAACAATAAAATGGGTGTCTTGTATTCATTCACATGTTACGGGACATAACTTTTATTTTTTTTTTTACCCTGGGGAAACTAATCGGATACCACAGCTTAGTACTTTCTCCATAAAACAGGATTAACATTATCTGGTGACATTCTATTAATGTTTTCTTTTAAATACAACACAAAAATTCTTTGAAGCAAATGATAATCAAATGATATCTACACTAAGTTGACAATGTAAGGCCCATTTTATTTGTCAGTATGAAGTCAAAATTAATCTGAATTTTATTCATGAGTACCAGCCTAAAATAGCTGTTGCCTGTAGAATTCATAATTGATTGGTTTCATGATAGTGGTGTTTGTGAACATTAAATGATAGCAAATGATCTCATATTCATATAGTTAGATGTAGTTAGTTATTTTTCTTTATTCTTTCTTCTTCATATTTTCTAAGGAGTATGAAATAATTTTGACCCTTTCTACAGCTCCACAGCCACTGAACCCATCCTAAAAAGGAATAAGACTGCAGTCAAGTCATCTACTGTTGGCTCTAAATCTCAAACCAGGTCAAAGTCACCCAAAGCAAAGTCCCAAGGAAAGTCACCAAAATTTAAAGTTTCCAATAAAAGAAAAACACAATCCAAAAAAAACCCATGGACATCCTCATCTCAAAACAACAACACAAACTCAGTTGATCATGACAATGGTGAAGATGACAGTGGTGGATTTTCATCTGGTTCTTGTAGGAAACCTGTTAAAAAAAAAAACCCAACAAACTCAGTTGATCATGATAAAAGTGATGATGACAGTGATGAATATGAAGGCACATCATATGGTTCTTCTAGGAAACCTGTTAAAAAAAGTAACACAACTGGCAGCCCAACACCACTCAGAGTTGCCAGGTCATTGTTCAATGTGAATAAAAGTTCTGACAGAATACAGAACAACAATGATGAAGATCAAGTGACCAATCATTCTACTATGGAACAGGAGGAAGGTAATCTTTTTATTTTCATATCAAATCTTTTCATAGGTGGAATGGAAAAAAAATAATTTTAAGTACTTTTATTTTTAAATGATTGTAATTCAAGTCTTAAATTATTGTTTTTTAAATGTGTGTTTATTTTTTTAAATAAATTAAATTTTTAAAATCAGTTTGAAGGATTAAAGAAACATAATTGTATAATCAACAAAGAATGAAATTAGACTTTTGCATAGTAGATCAAAACCAAAAAAACTAAAGTAACTTTTATTATCTGTTGTTTCATTGTTTTTTTGTTGATGAAGTATTTCAACCAAAACGTCCTCTTCATTGCCTTTAGTCATTACTATTAAGGCTTTCAATACCATGGCCTTACAATTTGAAGTATTTTATTGATTTATTAATCACTTATATTTGAAATATTTATCTCTAAATTATTTTTTTTTAAACTTCTTTAATTCAAGATCATACAACATTTCCAGAGTAAATAACACAAAGTGAAAAATTTAAGCATAAAGTTAAAACTAAGGATGTTAAACAAAAACTGGTTTTAAAACTAAAGCCGGTTGTGGATTTTCACAAACCATTCACAAATTTATTTTTATCATTAAATAAAAAATATTTTTAAAAATCAACATTTTTAAAACTAATAATAAATGTATTCTTTTTTAATAAATGAAATACTTAAAAAAAAATTAAGATTCTGTTTAATGCATGAAATTGGTAGGAAAAACGGTCGCCTTTTATTGCAAGCGTTTACTGTATGAAAGATATTAACAAGTTGACAGATCATCTTCACCCATACTTTTGCCCCACCCCCTCCCCTGCCCCATCCCACCTTTAAATGAATGAAAACTACAATGTAAAGAAAACACAAAAAGAGAGAAATAAGCTATTTAGTATATGAAGTGGACTGAAATTATTGTCCCCCTTGCCCCACACAAAAAAACTCCTGGGTAAAAAATAACTCTCTGACCACTCCTATGCCCATGGATAGTGTGGTCTATAAAATATCATGTCGATCTGAAATGGTTTGAAGAGAGGTTAAAAATGCATTGCAAATAGGGGTCAAGTCCTGGGGAAATAGTGTGGGAACTCAACCAAAACCTCAATACATTTGTATTTCTTAGCAACAAAAAAAAAAAAAAGTAAAATTACAGGAACGTTCTCCCATATCTTCTTGCAAACTAAACCCTGATTGTAAAAACTGGTTAAAAACTTGATTTATATAACTGAAAACAGGTTTGCAAAAAATAAAATATATTTTTAACATCACTAGTTAAAAAGATAATACAAATTGAACATTATCCTTTTTTTTTATTTAAGTAAGGCAGTGAGGAAATTATATTACAAATTAGAAAGAACACAGCTTATTAACTGCATGCTACAAGTTGGCACGGATGGATCAGATGGAGTCTAAAAATTTGTACTAATCTGTTTTACTTATACTTGCAGCCCTTTGAAATAAAAAAACAATTCTCTTACGTTGATAGGTCAAGTTCTTATAAGACCTATGAGAAATGGCGTACATGCTGCAGTTCAAACTGAAACACCAAAGAGTGGGACAGAGAGTGATGCTGTAACCAGGACAAGTAGTACATTCCATCAGAATGTACATAAACTAATAGAGAAGATAACACAAACAGATATAGGGGCTGTTAGCGGCATTGAAAGTTTTGTTTCAGAAATGTTAAGGGAAGACACCCCCGAAGATAAAATTCCTGAAATTTTATTACATTTATAAAAAAACAACATGTTTCTTAAAATTTTGAATACAATTTTACATGTTTAATTTTTTTTAAATTGTAAACTAGACAACTATTGATTTAATGTCATGTAATTTTACTACAGTGCTCTTAATTCATCCTGATGTCCAAAAAAGATTTTGTGTTTTTCATACAGCGCTTTCTTTAAACAATAATAACCGCCATATTCAGAGTTAATTTTTATGTCCTCCTTTGAAGTTTATAAAAGTAAACTTATCTGATACTAAATTTCCAATCCTCCTTGTCTGTTAAATTTTGCTTTAAAACTATTCCATCCTGATGTTAGACCCTGTTTTATTTTGAAAGTGGTTGTGTCGTGGTTTATTAAAAATGGGTGCCCATACACATAGGAAGGGTGTGAGGGCAGTGCCAGTAAGTGAATGAAGATACAGGTATGTTTGAAGCAAACACACAAAAGACTGTGTGGTGGGGGAATCTGAGAAAGCGGAAAATTAACAAATAAAACAGTCTACTGATTATATTTAGTTTTATTACCTGAAATATTATCAAGTGTTACATCTGCTTAATTTTTCAAAATATTTTTTTTTTTTAATAAAATAACCTAAGTGCTGAAAACGAATACATTTTATAAAAAATGTATTATAACATTCCTCAGTACGGTCTTTTAAAAAATCTGGTTTATTTTCATTTTGATTAGCAGCAGCTGAGTTTCTTTAGACTCCTATATTTAAAGTCATACTGATAAGTTGGCTACTTTCTTCATTAAAGATGTTTCTTGATGGACAACAACGTTCTTTATTTAATGGTATCATTCTACCTTGAGACTGGTTTTGCGATCACACTAGGGTTTTAAAAGATATTGTCTATTTGACTATTTGTATTGTGTTAGCCTTGAGTCTTGAGCTAGCTGAGTAATGTTACCATACTAGTACTAGTTGAGATGAATTGAGGCAATTTTTCCAAGTGTGCAGTATAATCATGAACTTTCTATATTTATTTATTATCATGACACTTTATCTTTTATTTCTTTTTAAAAGCAGCATGATTATTGTTTATTTTTTTAAATAATGCTACATTTTTATCATTGTGATCAATATTAACAATAATATCAATATGTCCCTGTGTAAAAGACCTTTAAGAAATTTATTCAGAATTTTATTAAGGGTGGCTTTATTAATCATTTCATATAATAATTTTATTTTTTGTTGTGAAATTATTATTTTTGTTACCTGTAGTGACTTATATTGTAATCTTTCAAATCTTTGTTTGTCTCAGCAGCTGAATGAATGTTTGATTGTCTCAGTAACTAATAGAATGTTTGATTATCTCAGCAGCGGACTGAATGTTTGGTTGTCTCAGCAGCGAATAGAATATTTGGTTGTCTCAATAGCTGATTGAATGTTTGATTATCTCAGCAGCTGATGTATAGTTTGGTTGTGTTTGGTAGCTACAGAGTTAGAGTTAAACTTCTGCTTGAGTTCATAAACATTGTTTGTGTGTCTATAAATTTATATGTACGCAAATAACAATAGTGGGCAACTTATCGTTTTAAATAAAAATAATAATTTGGTGGGGGGGGGGAGCTGTGTGTGAGGGCGAAGGGGGAGCAATGTTATAGTTGTAAATATATGTATATATGTTATATTTATTTAAAGTGGTGCAGGTGTTACTGTTTTGGCTTGGTGAGGTCAGCCCGACAAACAAAGGTATTTCTTACCAACATTCAGTGTCTTGGAATATGGACGTCCAACACACGGCTCGCTTGCTACGCGCCAGCTGTATCACAAAATAAACTTATTTCTACATTCAATCAGTTGTTGTTTTCATTCCTGACACACACCCCGGCAAATTTAAAATATACACCAATCATTTTTTGTGGGCGTTACGCTCCATTTTGGTGTAGTGGCACCTCTTTATAGACTTATTTATGGTGCAGTGGCACCTCTTTATGGACTTATTTATGGTGCAATGGCACCTCTTTATGGACTTATTTATGGTGCAATGGCACCTCTTTATGGACTTATTTATGGTGTAATGGCACCTCTTTATGGACTTATTTATGGTGTAGTGGCACCTCTTTATGGGCTTATTTATGGTGTAGTGGCACCTCTTTATGGGCTTATTTATGTTGCAGTAGCATCTCTTTATGGACTTATTTATGGTGTAGTGGCACCTCTTTATGGGCTTAGTTTTAAAAAGAAGATTCAACTTAGTAATCTCAAATCTAAAATAAAATTTTAAAGCTATATATTACCATTAGTAACTACTAAAATTAAAGGAGGGTATAGACAGAGCAATGTCAAGGAAACATACATGAATTTCTACTAGCATTTCTTCTGTTCTTCTCTGGTTGTGTGGAATGATTAAAAACTATAATCAGGTATGCGCCAGAATGCATGGGATGCACCCATGCATTTTGAAGTTATTAAAAATATTCCTTAGGAGGGGGCCGATAAACCTAGCAAACCGTGGCCACACGTATGGTATGTTACAAAAAGACTCGTCCAAGCCTTGGAGGATTGACAGATGTGAGAGATGCTAGCAGGTGAGAGACAATCTTGGGCGAACGATGGGAAAAAAATCCCTACAGGCCTTGGTAACATAATGTAAAGAAAAACATAATTCTCAATGAGGAGTAAGCTAGAGGTTAACAGGCTGAGATAACAGTGATGTATCAAATCAATAATGAAAGGGTTATAGTGTTGTCTATGTCTATTGTTATTTATATAGCTTATATAAAGAACAATGAAATGGGGCCCCCAGAAGAATGGATATTATGAGTTCAGTACCAATCGGTATTTGAATATGGATAATCAAGTGTATGTCATGTTTTCTAAGCTTGGTCAAGATCCATCTATTCATGTAAGAGTATTTGTTGTTAATTTTATTTTTATAGTGTATAGCTTATATAAGAAAAAAAACTAATTCGGGGATCCCGGCCCTAAACGGAAAGTTATAAAAAGTTCATAGCCCCCCAAAAGTTCCTTCGGATAAATATGGATATATGTGCCAAGTGTGGTCAAGATCCATCAATCCATGTAAAAGCATTTGTGAAACAAACAAACACATTTTCACTTTTATATTTAGCCTTTATTTTATATATATATATATTATATGATAGCCAAAAATTGAGGTGCCTATATGAGAAACAGAGTCAATTTAAAAGAAGGCCCGATTTTTGAAACACCGTGAGCCGTGAAACTGCCTTAGGGGCAGGGGATTTCACACAACTGTCAGTGAATGTCAACTCTGGTGAATTGACTCCGGATGGTGTGCGCTGACATTGGTCACAGCTCTCTTCAGAGGCTTATTACTGAAACCAACACTACTGGACTACGGTCACTGAGAGACCAACTCTTCCCAAACCTCTGATTAGTTGACCTGTTAGTGAGACAATTATGCCTTTTTGGCTTAATATTTTAAAGGACTATGCTTTTATTATAAAATTTATGATGATATCATAATTTAAAAAGGGGTTATTAGCATAATTTCAATTGTACTCTATTGCATATACGTTGAGCTATATTGAATGAAAAAATAAAAAAATGGATAGATATTTTGTTTACAAAAATTAGGAATTTAATTTAATACAAATAGTTGACGTTTCGTAAATTATTATTAAATAGAAAGCATTTGTTTTTTCTTTAAATGTTCTAATTTTGTAACACAGTTTTCTGAATAACAGTGTTGTTGGTGTTTTTTTTATTTTAAATACATAGCCTATATTTAAAATTTATTAAATTCCCAACTGCTTTTCTCCTTTGAATATCAGAATTTTAAAAATATTCCCCACCTATTAGCAAGAATTTTAAATAACTTTTTCGATTACCATGCTACTTCAATTTTTTGTACTAGTTTTAGAAAAATAATATTTGTTTTAAATCGTCAATTTATAAATAAATTAAATCTATATGGATTTGGTTTAACAAATTTAAAAAAAAAATATTTGGAAAATGCAATTTGCAATTTAGCTAAAGAAATTTATAGCAGTATTATGAGTAGTTTGAAATTCCAAATAAACATTTGAATCAACTGAAATATTGGGAAGTTAATGCTTTATTTTTATGCGATTTCCCTCAGATTAAATCACAAATTGATAAATATATTATGTATTTTGGAAATATTTCATGTCTTCTTAATATAAATATAATTATTCCGTTCATAAACTATGATAAACGATTGAAAAAAACGATTTTTTTTAAAAAATTCATAAAAATGTATAGACCTTTCTACATAACAGTATTTTTGTCTTTTTGACTCTGGTATAACTTGGAAAGGTTTATAAATATAGACTACGTAGTTTTTTAATTTGTTTTCATTCAACATGTCAAATGACCGAGGCCCCCCTTCAGCTTTAGGTGTTGCATGGCCAACAAGATGGACCTGAGGTTAATTGACACCTACATTTTTAGCTAGCATCTCTACGGTTGATTTCTGATTAAGTGTAGAATATCGAAAAACTAAATTTAGGTATGTGCTAAAATGCATTCTTGCATTTTGAATTTATCAAACATTTTCTGGGGACTATAAAGATTTAAGGGACGACACAAAGCTAGGTCATAAAATGCAGAATACCCTCAAGAGCGCTACAACTGGAATGAATTTAGTTCATGTTGGGCTGTGGTAGAGTTAGAGATGTCTCAGATCATTATTGTGGCTCTTTTTGGCGCTTCTCATCCGAAAGTCTAAAATGCCCCATCCCAAAGCGTCTGAAAAACCCCCCACTGAATTCAAGTATGCACCAAACTACATCCCTGCATTTTGAAGTTATCAAAAAATGCAAGGGGACCCTGCCCCCGCTATTGCTCGAGATTCTTCGACACCCTCAATTACTGCTACCCCTTTCCCGGACGTCGATAATGTGACATTACGGGGTTGAATCTAAGCATGTGCCAGATGATTATCTTGGGGCGCGCCACAACTGGAGTAAATTTAGTGAATATTTGGCACTGGGCACCATAACGCCTCCCCTGACACTTGAAAAATTCCCTGCCCCGATCAAAGAACCAAATAAAAACATTGAATTCAAGTATACTTCAAAATGCACCTCTTAATTTTGAAATAATCAAACAATTTCTGGTCAGGGAAGAGTCATTTACGCCCTCGATTTCTGTCCTACTATAAGGCTACTTCCCGATAAAAATACAGTGCGCCTGACCCTGATCGCCAACTTTGGTGCCGATCGATACACCGCCTAGTGTTGTAGGTAGTGTTAATGCCCCCCTGGGCTGGTTAAGAATTTTGCCACGCTCCCAATGTCACACTCCGGTATATTTGAATAGTTTCATTCACCGAATTCTTTACACGTTCATATGTCTTATTAACACCAACATGAACACGAGTCCTTTCCATTAGTGATGTAACTATAATAAATAAACTATAAATATATCTAAAAGACTGTACATTTAATCAAACACATGTAAATGTATGACGCAGCTCGCTATAAGGAGAAATTAGGCATAACCATCCACTACAAATGTCTTTCCACGACTGTTGAACCAAACATGCACGTGCAACAAAGTATAGACATTACGTCATAATTATCATAAATATACGTCACCAAGTAAAATGGCGGGAAGTCATTCATTAACTATTAATTCTTTAAAAACACCCCCCAAACCGCACAATAAAATACAATATCAGGTGCGCAATAATTTATAGTAAATTCCCAAGTTTGACACCCCCACCCAACTTCCCTTTCAGGTTGAACTCGCGGAGTTACCCATGCATAAAAACATTTTGAAAAAAAAAACATACCCAAACAATATTTAATTTGAGACCCTTAGAAAAACAAAAATGACCTGTCCAAATTGTTTTTATATCATCCCTGAAAAATTAGCAGGGTATTGATACACCGGTGATGTAAACCTAAAGCTGAGCACAGTCAATAAAACTAACCCTTTGTACATATTTTAATTAAAATGCATGACATAAAAATTCATGGGTGCGTTGCCCCAGGTAGTTTACAATAATTGTTAACTTAACGCCATCTTTAGTAAAATTCTGAAAAGATTTCGTAAGGCTTGTAGGCCTATACATGAAAATATTAATATTTATCACAATGATAAAAATGTAGAACTATTGTATAAACATTTATAATAAAGAGTTGGTTTTTTTTAAAAAAAACTAATAATGGGTAAATTGTTATAATAATGAATAAAAACAGAATGGTTACAAAAAAGCATAATTTTTTTTTTTCCTGTAACTGAACAAGCTAATCTAACATAAATTGCGAATGCCCCAAATAAGAAATTTTGATTCAATTTTGTCAAATGTGTATTATCTCTACTATTGCGGTAACAGCACTCGGATATGGCTCAAGGCTAAAATACAATACCAATAAACAATATCTTTTAATATTTTAGAGTCAATTTAAAGCTCTAGCCTTGATCACACAACCACACCCAAGGCAGGATCATGAAAAATCAAGAAAGTGAACATTTGTGAACGTTGTGGTGGTTTATTACGAAATATGCAGCTTCCAAAATGAGTTGAAGTGGGAGTCGGGGATAAAATTCACCACAACCACTTTGCTGGCTTTTGAATTCCTCTAGGCTTAATTAACCCAATTTATATGGAAAATGGTAGAAACATAAATATTCCTTATTTAACATTTAAAAATACATCGTTTTTTTTTTTTGGGGGGGGGGGGGGAATGTTATTTTTGGGGGGTGGGGGGCGAGATAGAAGCCCTGAATCAGAATGACTATATTAAATACATAGGACTAAAGAAACTCAGAGGGAAAACTCTGCATGCATGTAAGTATTGAACAATGGAATAAAAGTTCTATGAATGGATAAAAACTACACTGGAAACAGTGGAGCCGGACACGCATCGCCGTAGTACGCACCCGGGTCCCATTAGACTCAATGGTATTCGGATGTCATTTGTGGTAGTTTATTTTAGTTAAATTGAAGAAGTAAGTTTACAAACGTATAGTCCATTCAATTATCTTTCATTTGATACTTCATTTTGTCTTACAAACCCAACAATAATATTTTAAATAGTTTTTTAATCCCAACCTCTGACTTCTGGTACCCGGGTACCAGTAGTCGCAGCCTTCATTAACTTCGAAGACGGACATTAATATTAACTAAAAATATGGCAGTTTTTCTTGTTTCAAGAAAGACATGCATGAAAAACAAACAATTGTTAGTAATCAAGATGAATTAAATTAAAAGCACTGTTGTTAAATTACATGACATTAACTCAATAGTTGTATAGTATAGTTTAAAATATAGGCCTAAAAATAATTGAGCCTATGTAAAATGGTATTAAAAATTTTAACAAACATTTTTTTATACATCATTATACATGTAAAACATTACTCAGAAATTTCATCTTCAGGGTCATCAGGGATGTCTTCCCTTATCATATTTAAAACTATATTTTCAATATCACTTACATCCCCTAAGTCAAAATCTTCTTCTGGAAGTATCTTCCTTATTAGTTTATGTACATTCTCATGGAATGTACTTCCTGTCCTCGTTACAAATTCACTCTCCTTCGTCTGAATTCCAACATCCTGTACAGTCAGTGGATCAGTTTGAACTGCAGCATGTACGTTATTTGTCATACTTCTTATAAGAACTTGACCTATCAAGGTAAGAGAATTTTTATTTTTATTTTAAGAGGCTGGAAGTGTAAGTAAAACTGATTAGTGCAAATTTATAGACTCATTCTGATCCATCCGTGCCAACTTATAGCATGCAGTCAATAAGTTTGTGTTCTTTCTAATTTGTAATATCATTTCCTAATTGCCTTACTTTTAGATAAAACGTAATGTTCAATTTTTTATCTGTTTTCACTAGTGATGTTAAAAACCTATTATTATTATTATTATTTGGCAAACCGGTTTTCAGCTTTGATTTTAACAATTAGGGCTCGAGTCTTGCAGAAACGCATGGGAAAGGCGTTCCTGCACTATTTTTTTTTTTTTTTGCTAAGAAATATTTAGACTAGATCTGCATATTTATTGAAAGGGTGGGGGTTGGGGGTCTTGGTGAATTCCCACACTTTCCCCCTAGGATTGACCCCTATTTGCAAAGTATTCTACACGCCTCCACAAATCATTTCAAATTGACATGACATTGTATAGACCAGACCTGCACAACATATGGCCAGCGGGCCGCATGCGGCCCGCCAGCACCCACTTGGCGGCTTGCAAAGTAAGGAAACATTCTTTATTCTTATTATTTTCTTAATGGCTTTCCCCCTTGTCTTATTTTCTTGAGGCCAGCACAAGTCCTTTCCTATTTTTTTTTGGCCCGCACAAGTTTTTCATAAAATACTATGACCCGCCTTACATTTTGAGTTGTGCGGGCCTGGTATAGGTCATACCATCCAGGGGGCATGGGGGTAGGGAAGGGAGATGAGAATGGGTTTTTCCAAAGGAGGTTTTTTGGTGGGGTGAGGGAGTAATAATATATTATATAGGCCTAATATAAATAACTTAATTTTTCTCTTTATGTCCTCTCTTTACAATGTAGTTTTCATAAATTTAAAAAACGGGTGGGAGGTGGAAAAGAATGGGTGAATACAATATGCCAACTTGTTGATATCTATAACACAGGTAACTCTTTGCAACAACAAGGCGACCACTTGTCCTACCAGTTTTATGCATTTAACAGCATCTGTTTTTTTTTAAAAGTTTTCTTTTTATTAACACTGTGTTATTATTATTTTTATTATTGTATTCTTGAATTATAAAATATTTTGTGAAAATGAAAAACTGGTTTTAGTTCCAAAACCAGCTTTTGTTAAACTTTCTTAGTTTTAACAGCGCTTTCATTTTTTCTCCTTGTGTTATTCACTCTGGAAATTCGGAGTGCTCTTGAATTAAAAAATTTTTATAAAAATTATTTAGAGATAAATATCTTAAAATAAAGGATCATTAAATCATTTAATTCCTTCAAATAGTAAGAGATGGAATGAAAACCTGTATCATGACTAAGGACAATCAAAAGGATGTTTTGGCTGAAAGAATTCCTAAACAAAAACAATAAATTGAATAAAACAGCAGGCAATAAAAACTTAGTTTAGTTATTTACTTTCCGTCTACTTTGCTTGAGTCCAATTTTATCATTTGTTATTTTACAGTTATGTTACATAAATCCTTAAAACTGATTAAAAAATTAAATTTAAAAATGTAGTTGCAAATTTAAAATAAAATAACTTAAGACTTGAATTACAATCATTTAAAAACAAAAGTCCTAAAATATATTTATTTTTCCATTTTACAATTGCAAAGATTTGATATAAAAATTAAAAGATTACCTTCCTCCTGTTCCATAGAAGAATGATTGGTCACGTGATCTTCATCATTGTTGTTCTGTATTCTGTCAGAACTTTTACTCAAATTGAACGATGACCTGGAAACTCTGAGTGGTGATTGGCTGCCAGTTGTGTTACTGTTTTTAAGAGGTTTCCTAGAAGAACCGGATGATCTGCCTTCAAAATCATCACTGTCATCATCACTTTTATCATGATCAACTGAGTTTGTTGGGTTGTTCTGTATTCTGTCAGAACTTTTACTCCCATTGAACAATGACCTGGAAACCCTGAAAAGTGGTGAACTGCCAGTTGGGTTGTTTTTTTTAACAGGTTTCCCACAAGAACCAGATGATGTGCCTTCAAATTCATCACTGTCATCATCACTGTTATGACGGTCAACTGAGTTTGTGTTGCTCTTTTGAGATATCTGTGTGGTTTTTTTCTTGGGCTGTGTTTTACTTTTATTTGAAACTTTCAAAATTGGTGACTTTCCTTGTGTTTTTGCTTTTGGTGACTTTGACCTGGTTTGAGATTTAGAGCCAGCAACAGATGACTTGACTGCAGTCTTATTCCTTTTTGGGATGGGTTCAGTGGCTGTGGAGCTGTAGAAAGGGTCAAAACTATTTCATACTATTTAGAAAATATTAAGAAAGAATAAAGAAAAATAATTAATACCATGAGGTCATAGGCTCTTATTTTTCACACACACAATAATACGGAAACCAATACATTTTGAATGCTATATATAGGCCAGTGGCCTTTTTAAGTTTGTTTCGTCAGTGTGAATGTATGTTTTTGTTTTGCTGGCCCTCCTTTGGTTTAGAGTGGACTCCCCGTTTTTTAAATGAGTTATCCAGTTGACTGTTTGCACTAGTGCTAGTGAAATGTCAAGACTGTCGAGACAACAGTGTTTCATTTCAAAGTATAAGTTGCAGCACTAGCCGCACTAATTGGCTGGTTGGGTTTTTGGTTTTATTCTTGTATAAATAAACAACGCTACCCTTTTTATTATTATTATATGTTGTCTTATATAGCGCGGTACCCCAGCCTAGGGCTAGGCTCACCGCGCTGTACATAAAAATATTAGCAAAGGAAACATAATCGTGACAATAAAATAAAGTGCATTTATGTGATACAAAAAACAGCTGTATAGAGACAAAACAAAAACAAATTCATATTCACCCCACCCACCCCAGAACTTTTACATGACATACCATGGACGGCAGCTAGCAGCATAGTTTATCGGTCAGATGTGGGGAATCAGTCGGGATAATAGAGTTTAAAGAGATGTGTTTTGAGTGCAGTTTGTTCATTGAGTTCTACCACACGAGTTTACAAGTTACATATAGGCAAAATCTATTATAGGCTGGCACCCATTGAGAAAATTCATATTGATATTATCCACACAAAAAAAGGCCTTGCATTGTAAACTTAGTAGCTTAACATTTGCCGCAAAGAATATATATATATATATATTAAAATTATAACAGAAAACTTTTATGTCTGCATATAATTTTAGTGATTTTTTATGGAGAACTTCTTACTATATACAAGACTATTTGACCTAAAACAAGACATCCATTTGATTGTTATATCCTTAACAAAAAGCTAAACAGGGGTAATCCAATAATGATGTCACTCAGCTAGTGGGAAGGGGGTCATGCATTTTCGATGATATGTAACAAGAGTGTCCAAATTGTGAGTCAAAGTTGTGACTTTGGATGGAGTGGCGTCCCAAATCTCAAGATATCACTATTAGTATGCATGGCCCCCGACAGACTGTAAATGTCCAATGTTGATGTAATTCCTCTAAGTTACCCATCTAGAAAGAACAACTTGTGTGAATAATTAAGACGATTTCTTGTCATCACATGTCTGTGTCATCATCATATTAATGGAATTAAGCTCCTTGGATAACATTTATAATTCACAGATGAACTTATTTAACTTAGTTATATTCTTCCTTTAACCTTCCATTAACTAGACTCGACACGCATAATTTGATATTGTTGAACAGATTCCTACATTCCAACCAGTATTGTAGTGCTACTCTCCACACAATGCAAACTCCTCCCATCCACAAACTCTATAATTGATTAGATACTTAGGAAGAAAGAAAGAGTGATGTGTATTTATAAAACCAACTATATTCATGTTGCTTGACAATGAATGTTAAAAAAATGTGGTAACTTACCTTTCTTCATCCTGTGTATTCTGAAAATAAGAAAACATTGACAGCATTTTCTCCCAAATGTTGGTATTTGAAATGAAGTATTTTGTACAGGCTACATGTAAAATGATTATTAATTTTTCCTGCCATTGTTACATTTGTATTTAAAGGTTTGTTACAAATTGAGTAAGGGACTAGAAATTGGGGTTGCAACAACTTTTCAGACTTCAAATCAATCATAACATGCCATAACAGGATGTAACATGAAAGTTTATTTCAAAATATACTTTTCAAAGATTTCAGTCCCAGGAAAGTACCTGTTGTACTTTCAAATGATGATCTAAATTTCTCAATATCAAAATAAGTAATCAATACTGAAGCGATAGGTAAACCCGTGAGCCAGAAAAAAACATTATTTTTCATATGATTTTCTTTTACATTCAAATTTAAGAGAGAAATTTTGTCAAAAAATTTAACTATAATGAGCTGAGTTTGTGAAATTTTAGCAAAAAACTTTGGGTCAAATAATTTAAGTTGAAAAAAAAGCATATTTTTAATCAATACTCAGCTAAAGAAAGTCTCATTTAATAATAAACATAATAGAAATTTTAAATTACTATGAAAATGAAGGATTTGGAGATGTGCAGCAGAGACATTTAGATATGTTGTCACAGTTGCACAACCATAAATCCAGCTTTTATGCACTGGGTTGAGTTTGATGATTTAAATCCCTATAACTGAAGTTTCAGTTTGACCCTAGATATTCTGTGGCGAAAATAAAATTCCTATAATAATTATGGTAATAAGGAAACCCATTATTCCCTTTGGTGCGCAGATGTTATCTTCAAATGCAAGAAGAAAAATCCTTTGCTGCATTGCAGTGTTAAGAAATGGATGGGCAATAGCTAGATGCATCTTCTCTTTAGTTATCGTGATATCTTAAAAGTCATTTAACATTTATTATCTAAAGTAAATATAAAGTATTTATTATCTAAAGTGAATGTAAAGTATTTATTATCTGAAGTGAATATTCAGAAAGAATTAAGTAACTGTTCTTTTTTTATCTGAACTTCTGTGCTTTAATCCAAAACAGTTATGTTTTGTAGTTCGTCCATCACATGCGAAGATGGCCAAGGCAAAATTCAACGGTGAGTATGCAGGTAGCTTGCCAGTCCTATTTGGATTGGAGTCCGTCATGCTTTTCATTGCTGTAAACTTTAACTTTATTTGGGTGTGAGTTGTGCGAATACACTCTGAGGATTTTGGAAAAACACCAGCTTGTACGATCCATAGCAAGTGTTTCATGAATGTAAGTCGATGTCAATAGATTTGAATGAAGCCTTTAGATAGCCTTTAAAGTTTTTTTTCTGCACACCAGATGAGAGTTTCTCATTAATTGTTTAGGAAGTATGCTGCCTGGCATTCTGGCAACATGTTCTGCCAATCTGGTTTGTCCTCTTTGTTTGAGCTTGTTGATGATAATAAAATGAGCCTTTTGTAGGAAGTCTGTATCAGAGACTTTCTCCTCCCACATAGAGCCATGAAGTTTAAGTAGACAGCATAGGTGGAGATGATTTAGTTGTCTAGCATGTCGGCTATTCACTGTCCACATCTCACTAGTATATAGGAGAGATATAAATATGATTGCACTATATAATTTTAGCTTAGTGACAAGACTGAGACTCCTTTGCTCCAAGACACTCCAAATGCAACATTTCCTTTGGAAATTCGATTGTTGATCTCATCGTATATTGTTACTAGCCTGGGGAGGGTGCTGCCCAAATATGTTAATTTTCCCACAACATAGAGATTATGTCATTTCATTTATATGTTTGGTTCTTTGTAAGCTTTTCCTGTAGCTGGCTGGTGCAATATCTCCGTTTACGAGGCCATACTTATTGCAGGCTTTAGCAAAGCGATCAAATAATTGATGCATTTTCAGTTCCAAGCTTGCATTTAGTGCGCATTCAACAGCAAATAAGAGGTCTCGAATAACCATCTCTTTTATTCGTAATTGTTTGAAGTCTCCTTGGATTAAATAATCCCACGTCCCCAGTCTTTCATGTATCTTACAGCTTTGCCCTTATTATTTTACTAACAGTCACTACTAAGAAAAAAAAACATCAGGTGCTGAGATCTTATTAGAACAACACGACGTCACAGGTAAAATAAGACAAGTAATGTACAGAGTTTCATTTCATTTGGGCAGCGCCTTTCCTTGAGTTCGTGTCTTGAGTTCGTGTCGTGAGTTCATAGTTCATGTCTTGAGTTTGTCACCCCTAATTTTAAAATAATAGGCCTATATCAATAGTACATTACTTACCAAACACACTTTGAACAAAAAGTAATCCCCCCTCTAACCTCGACACCAATGAGATATACTACTGACTCTAAGGAGGGACAGATGAATATGATGCGACTAGTGAAAAATTAAAAAAAAAAAACTTTTTCTCACCTCTGACAGACGCTCTTTGTTACGTTTTTTAATGGCTCTCCTGAAATAACAAAATATTTTTTTCAAGGATATTTGTAGACCCACTAGTATGTTATGTCATGTGAATTATCTGGTACCAGGGTAGGCAGGTTTTTGTGACAATAATTTTATGCTCTCAATGAGATGAGCATAAAATACTCAGTGGTTGTCAACTGGGGTAAATACTTTAAGATAATCATATTAAATTGTAACAGCCAAGTGTCAGGCTTTATTAGGGTTGGAAAAAAATCACAAGTCTGATACATAAGAGGTATTAGTTACTTTAAATTATTAATTTTACCAAGACAATTTATTCTTTAGCAGGGGTGTCAAACTCATCGCTCGGCGGCCAGAACTCAAATCACATGTAAGGCTGCGGGTCTTTAAAAAAACATTCATATATATGAAAACAGAAAAACTTTAAATAATTAAAAATCACTGGCATACCCAATTTTGTTCTTATGCCAATTCGTCAGAGCTGGATGTTTTGCACATTTTCTTGGCGACAAAAACAAGTAAGTTCGTTTATGTTGGGAGTAACATTCTGTGTCATTGAGATTGTAATGATGAATTGCAAGTGTTCATTAGTGAGACGAATCCTGTGTGATGCTTTGTTAATCTTCATCACAGAAAACAGCTGCTCACACATATTTGTGCTACCGAACATGCTCAAGATTCGAGACGCATGTAGACGAAGCTGGGGCATCTCTTCAGGAATGAAACGATTGAACTGTGCAGGCCCAACTGTTTCGTACTTTGCCTTTAGTGTCCCATTACACTGCGGCTCTATTAGCTCCATCTGCAAATTTGCAGGTTCAGTTTCCACGTCTATGACAAATGGGTTACGAAACAGCACGAAATTACATTTCTGTGCTTCAAAGTCACTAAAGCACCGTGCAAACTCGGCGTGAAATAAGCTAAGTTTTTCAGCAAAGTGTGCATTGGGAAACACCACAACGTTGACTTGGATATAATTGTACGCCGGTCACATCTCGCGGGCCTGATATAATTGTACGACGGGTCGGATTTGGTCCGCGGGCCTTGAGTTTGACACAGGTGCTTTAAAGCATTTAAAAATAAAAATTTAAATTAAAATACAACTCTGTATTCTTTTTCCTTTTAAAGAAAATATAAAAATTAAATATTATATTTTATCTAGTTACTTACTTTTGTCTTGGAGTGTCAGCAGGTGCATCTGGTTCCTCATCATCAAAACAACGGCTTAACACAAAAGAATAAAAAAATTTAAAAGATGTTTTATTTTTTAACTACACAGAGTTCATGAAGAGCTTATCTTAAAAAGTATATTGCCGGTACTGTTTAGCCTATTATATTATCCTATTGTTCAATTACAAAAGCTTTTTAAAAAGTTTTTTTTAAATAGTAACCATTAATTTAACTTTTCTTATTTAAGCCCCAGCACTTATCTTATATGAAATAATGCCTAAATATGTGTTCAAACAAATGACCTACTTATATTGTGCATCTTTATTCATGTGACAAAACCAGTGTTTAGGCAGAGAATCGCCATTTGTTCCAGGTGGCAAGCGTCGCCACATTAAACAGTTGTCACACTGAGCCCAGGTCCAATCAGGAAGTTTTCTGCGTTTAATCAAGAAAACTTTATTGAGTAATAATAGTCAACATAAAGGTGGACAAGATTTGCTAAAAAATAATGAAGTTGTATTACTAGTACTAGTATAAGAATTTAAAACTAAATATTTCTTTATTCGAACCACTTATGATTGTTTTCTTTTTTCATCCTAGTTATCACCATACATGCTGTACACATTTAACGCATATGCCAAACCCATATAATCAACACCAGACTGGCCATTACACACATCTTCCTTTATTTGTTTTTTCTAAATTAAATTAAGTCTCCTTTAACCAGATCTTTGAAGCTATCTTTATCTAGAAGAAATAAAAACGTGAACAACTCCAAAATTAAATAAGATCCCATTTCTCAAACCCTATTTCTTCAACAGAAAGCAACAATATAGCTTTGGTCTACTTTTTTTAGTTGCTATGTTTTTTAAAAATGAGTTCCCAAAAAAAAAAAAAAAAGATTTGAAAATACAGCTCCTGCAGATGTGACAAATTTTTAAATGTAAAGTTAAGCATTAAACACATCATATGGTTTGGCTGTTTGTAATAATGTAGAATAAATTCATGAAATAGAATTTCAATATCTTACATGTAATGCAATCTTTTAAATAGACATTAATAGAGAATAGTAGTATGTACAGTACAAAGTTTTTAAGAATTTTGTATAAATACTTACCCTACTTCATTATTTTGTGTTTCCTTTTTGCTGTTCCAGTAAGCATTTAATTTACCAGCTAGTGCTGCCATAATTGAACTGAGGACAAAGTGTCAAAGATGTGCATTTAGTCTTGATGATGGCATTTAAACAGAGGAAGGCCATATGATAGCATGCATGCCATTGGTAATAGTTAATTATGGTATGTGTTGTTATAAGAATTATGTAATTTAAAAAGAGAAACAATAAATTGTAATCAGAAAAAAAACTCATTAAAATGACCCATGGAGATGTGAAGCAGTACTTTGACACATATGATTTTTAACACATTTCTAAAGCCCTGCATAAGATCTTAGTAATACTTGAAGTGGTCATTTCTGTTAAAGTCCTGTTTGTTGTGTGTTGGTGTGATGAAGTCCAGCTCCACAACACCTATCACTCCTACACCTCTTTCATTGGCCTGGTGAGACAAAAATATTTGCGTACCAGTAATGAATTAGTTCATTCAATATAAACAACACATTTTTCAAAATTATTTTAATGCAGAATTGTTTTGCTTACTGTACTAGTTCTACTCTTTGATTAAATAAATATCATATGGTTTTAACCAATAGAAATATGACATGCTTACAATCAATTTTTTACAACACTACCTGTTTCTGGTATCCCACCCTATCATAGGCTCTCATCAATCTGTTTTTGTGATAAAGCATTAGGCCGTAGTTCATGTTACAGTCTGTTGCACATGAGAATCCAATTTTGATCTTGATAGGTTTGTCATCACGTTCCTAAAAATATACAAATTATTAAATTGAAGGATTTACTTCCACTAACAAAAAGTTAAAATGATGGCATTTTTCTATAACATAATTTTTCATTAAAATGTTAGAAATTCAAATCCTTCACTGTATTAATTTGTGAAAGTTGCAATAATCTCATAAATCTAAGCAATAATCAATTGATGATACAATTTTATCTTAAATGAAAAGTTTTAAAGTTATAACATATTTTTCCAAGTTTTTACTATATTGTTTTTATAATTTAATATAAATTAAAACTATTTCATCCACACAATACAATAGATATTGAACTTACCATCCAAGATGGTTTATATTGTTGGTCCTCTGTCTGATACAACATTTTGGAAATATATTTTGACTTAACAGGATGTCCTCTTATGATTATTTTCATTCTTGGACGCAAATACAAAATACTGCAATACTCCTGAAAAATGATTACATCACTTTATGATATGGATGGCTATTGTGGTTACTTAAGGTAATAACTTTATAAGCTTGAATAGAAATTAATCAAATTATTTTCAAAGACTTACTCTTAGTGAGATCTTGTACTTGGGAGTGTCGTCTACAGGTCGACTATCAAAATTAGTTGTATCTGCCATATAGGGATTTGGACATCTAATATCCTTATGGTCACTTTGGAAATCAAGTTCTTCTTTACCACTTTGTAATCTATAATTTTAAAGAATTGTATACACTAAAGCCATAATAGGAATAAGAAGGCTTTAGATAATGAGAATAAAGAATATTATTTTAAGCTTTATTTTAAATTTATAATTTTAATCAGCCTTAATGAATGTCCTTTTCTAAACACAGCAATGTCCAGGTACAACACATAATGTCCTGGTAACCATCCATATCTTAAAATAATCCCATTTTTGAAAGACATATTTTAAGATTACTTTTTCCTCGTTAGATTACATTATTATTTTACAGTAAACAGGTATCCAAGTTGGCCTCTAGGGGCTCTGGTTTGTTTTTAAGAGTCTTAAGTGGGTTTCACAATATGAAGGTTATTGTGCAGGGTTGACCATCTAGATTTGAAAAATTATTGTTTCTTAATAAAGATAACAAATATATTAGAGTATTTGAAAATGGATTTTGAATATTTAAATTTGTTAAATCATTAATTGAATTCCCTATTGTAACTATCTCAAATAATTATAAATTGTAAGTTAAAAAACACATTAGGCCCGCTGCACCAAAGATTCAAGGAACACATCTGTTTTTCCAATGAGCTTATGATGCACTGTGCATGAAAAAGTTTTCTTTAAATCTTCTTGTTATTATAGACATGTCTATATAAAAAAACTGTCAAAGTTACTTATTTTAAATTTAAATTTGTGAACTAATTCTAAAATTTAAAAAGAAATTTTAAGTGACGAAGTTATTTAAATTTTACAAATCTATAAAATACTTATTCTACCTGTGGAGATTGAAGATAAAGATTTTGGTTCCAGTCACTGAAGATTTCAATGAATTCAGTTCTTCTTTTAATGAAGCCTCACTTTTAAACACAGAATACTGCAAAATAGCTTCAAGGTTCTTGAGGCACTGACGACTGTTGTTGCGTTTTAGTATAATTGTGTTAAGGTGTTCATATTTCTTTCACAACATCTAATCACATTGGTTAGATATAAATTATTGATTAGCTACATCCCTTGTAAATAGAAAACAACCAGCTACATTGACTCAGTATAACTAAAAGATCACAAAGTGGTGAAAAGGGGAGGGCAACATTTAGTTCACTAGAATACTTGAAATTAGAAGAAAGAAGGAAGGAGCCATGTAGGTCAGGAAGTAATTTGAAATTAATAATTGATGACCAATCCATTATGGGAGCGGAGCAAAAAAATGGGGGGGTGGGGGGTTGGCTTTCCACATTATTTATTTTTTCTACTGATCAGCATAAATCCATTCAACAAAAAAAATGTCTCTTTATTACAATAAAGAAAAAACAATGCTTTGTTTTATTCTATAAAGATCATATAAAAATATAATAGTTATCAATAAACCTTTAAGCCTTTTACAATGTATCTCATTAAACACAATTAAAGATATATTTTAAAAATGTATCTTTCATAAGGTAATTAAAAATGACTGAATAATTCTATTCTGTTGCCCTATTTTCTTGTTTTTGTTTCATCCAATTTATACTTCCTGTTTTGTGTGTGATAAAAATCTCTTGTATTCATGGTAAATAAAATATAATTATATGATATAACCTAAGAATATTAGGAAATATAATTAGGCCAGTATTTGATTATAGCAGTGCTTTCCAGTGTTGCGACATGCAGTGTGTCGCTTGCAGGGTGTAGGTGTGTCGCATGAAAGGTATCCATACCCTATCAAAATTATGCATTTTTAAGCTTAAAAATATTAGAAACAGATTAAGAAAAATTATGGAAAAAGTCGTGTACCTGGTATTTGGTAAATTATATTAAAACCAGAATTCAATATCATTTGGCTAATATTTGTAAAAAAATGAAGTCAAAATTTTTTAAGAAACCTTTAAAAGCTATCCACTGTAAACTATACTGGTAATTCTACTTAGTCACAAAATGATCTATGATTGAAAACTATGTAGTCAACATAAAATGTTTGGAAAAAATTAGATTATAGACATCTAAAATATCCAATACTTCATCTCACATTTAATATATTTAAAAGTTAATAACCTTTGAACATTTATGGTACATATGAAATGAAGATAGTGTTGTAACAAAAAAAAATCAAAACACAAGAAAAAATAATAACAACTACTGTGTAAGGAACAAAATCTGACAAAGGATATAATTAGGCAGACTATAATCTAGTATGGGTAGACTAACTGAGTCAGCTCCTATGGCCTCAAGGTAAGTTTGAGACAGGAATCCAATACAAGCACTTTCCTTACATCGTGAAAATACCAGTGCATCTTTTCCTAAACGCATAGAGCCAGATTTGAAACCATTGCCATATAAGCCAACAGGTTTGTATGATTCTCTTCTGTTATAGATGCCTTTATCACAGTATCCAAAGCTGAAATATAAACTAAACAATTAATTAATTGACATGAGTTGATCTGTTATGTGCATTAACAGACAAAATATAAAAGTAAAAGCCAGTATCATTTAAAAAAAATTAAATTTGGATCCCTATAAACCAATAATTGAGCAATAAATAATAGATTTAAAGTTTTAGTACTCGAAAATTGGGCGAGGAAGATGGAAATGGAAAATATAGGATTCACACAGGTCAGGAAGACATTTGAAATCAATGATTGATGACCAATGTTTTTGGAAGAGGGGCAAGTGAAAAATGCCCAAATCAACAAGAATATTTGCTTTGGTTTAGTTAAAAATTATCACAGCAAGCTATTGACATTGACATGAGCAAAAATATTTTAACAGAATTCTTTCACTTCGTCTCACACCCTCTACAAAAGTAGCAAATCATTTTAATATGGAATTTTAAAAAAAAACTCGTAATATACACTCTTCTTCGCCGCCACACCGTAAATTTATGTTAAACAGGTCATGAAACTTTGGTCTAAATACTGTGAGCAAGTATCATTACTGGGTGCATTGGTAGCTGAGTAGGCTGTGAGGAAGCATTTTAAAATTTGAAAAATGTTTTGTCTTAATTTTATGTAACCTCCACTTGTTGATATGTAACAATTAGATTAATTTTGTGTGTTCTAAAACAACTTATTTAAGTTATTTGTACAGTTAACAGCCAACATCGGTCATGACAATCACTTCATTTAAGCAACCTAAACTTCGCGTCAGGTGTAGTAGGTAAAGATGTTTTAGTGCGCCAATGCTAAATAATTATTGATGTGTACATTTGTTGAGAAGTTTCGCTTGTATGTAGGTTTTCTAATGAAGGGTATGAAAGAATTGGTATTTTAGTAATTTACATTGCTTTAGGGTAAAAGAGAATCTGGAATTGAAATGAATTATCTTTCCTTTGAGACAATTTGCTTGTATGCAGAATGGAGTTATACTAATGAAGAGACAAAAGAACAGACATTTTACATTGTTTTAGGGTACACAGTAAAAGAGAATCCAGAATTGAAACAAATTTTCTTTTTATTGAGAAGTTTTAGCATTGCCTACAGTATTTTCAAAATATTATTGCAAATCATATTCTCAGCCTTACAGTGACACTCTGATTTGATTAGTTTAAATAAAGCACAAAAAAATATAGAATCTTGAATCAAAAAGGGAAGCCATCCACTAGGATCCTCTAAGCTGTTTCCTCAGTATTTTGTTTCTGATATTTATGGGGGGGGGGGGGGGGGGGTTTGTAATTTGTCTCTTGTATCTTGATTCAAGCTTCCAAATATCTTGTCCCTTTATTTATGAAACCTGATAAATAGATTTTTTTTAAAAACCTGAGCATCTTTATTAATTTTTCCTTGTCCATGCCTGCTCCATTATCCACAATTATAAGACATGGCATAGTTCCTACTTCTTGCTTATCTATTATCAGGCTGGATGCTCCAACATCAGGATCATAGGCATTATCTGAAGAAAAATAAACTGAACTGTAGTCAGGTGCACAACAAGACGTATTTGCAAGTTGTGAGCAGTACAAAAATTGCACACACACAAATAATGCTTAGGGACGTATTTTTAAAATTTAAAAATTTTATAATTAAAATAATTTAATATTTTGAACTTAAAAATTCATCCAATCAATAATAATATAACAAGTAGTTGAATAAAAAAGTAATTAAACAAAATATACATTATATTTGAAAATGAAAATTTTTTTTGCAATAGAGAATAATTTTTATTGTGATCTGTATATAATCCTATTCCGCCATCCCACACACACACTTCTTTGATTTAGCAATGAAATACTTTTTTTACCTATTAATTCAGCAAAAGCTCCAAATGCCCATACGTGACTGGTTGAATTTGAGTGTAAATATTTAGGATTAACCTAGAATATAGAATGGGAGAAAAAATATTTCTGTAATAAGAAAAATATCATGTATGCTATCTGAATTACATTAATTTTTCTCATTTAGGCAAATCTAGAAAACAATTTATAATTAATAAAGCTAAAATCTTTAAAGAATTTGGGTTTAAATTGTCAAACTTCTAGGGGTGGGGCTTGGAGGGGGGGGGAGGCAAGATCAAGGGGAGAAAATGTAAGTCTAGGGGTGTTAGGCGTTAGGGCAGACAGCGTTGCATGACATTTTTGTTTGCAAATTTTTTTTTTATTCAGTTTTTACTTTATATGCCAACTTTCTGACCAGACTTTACATATGAATAGCGAACTTTGAAATAGCGATATCCCAGAAAAATGTATCACAAATAAAAATATTTTTAGCGTAATTCACTTTGAAGCTTGTTAAATCGTTGTTATCTTCCTTGCAATCAATTTCACTTCAAAATTAATGAATTAAAATTTGTATTGTAAAAAAAACAGAGTTTTATCTCAATTAAAACTATACTGTTAATTTTATACGTTCATTAAAACTAATTGTAATTTACCGTAAAACATGCAAATAGCACAAACCAATGGGACCGAAGTAAAAGGCGTATACTTGCAGAAATGGTGCTATTCGCAAGTTCGGCCAGAATCATGAACAATAATTTGAAACAAAGAAGACATGTTCACATTGAAACAAAGAAGTCATACGCACATTGAAAATATGAAGTAAGTAAAAAAAACACAGAAATGCAAACATTTACATGCGTATAGGCTATATTAACCACATAACAATTATGAAAGTAGGCGAAATTTTTTGTTGTGCTTAAATATTCTTCATTTTACTTCATATACATGAACACATTTTGATAAGTCTGTCATGAACATCCAAACAATATATATGTAGGCCTATATATTATGTATCCCCATTATTATGCATTGTCTACATTTCCTTCGTCTTGCTGTCTCTATGCGATTCCTAAATTTACAAACAATACCCACGGTTCTTTTCGTAATCCTCATTATCATGGCAAATTTTCTGACAACATTCTTTCAATTTCAATACACTGTTACATCTTGATTTTAGAAACACGTGCAGTGCCGTAGCAGCAGAATGATTAGCGAAGCAAAATGTTTGCGTCAAACCCTTTTCGTGACATAAATCTCTGACGGCGCGCCATGACTTGTGCTATTCACAGGGGAAAACACGAGTTTGTTCCACAAAAACCTTTGGGCATTTCATTTTTTAAAGGATTTGCGCTAATTTACGGGGGTGGGGGTGTGGGGGGTGTATGATCTATGCCGGAGGTGACTTTCTCATTTCCAGCGACAGAGCTACTGGAAGGATTGCTATTTACAGGTTTCACTGTATATTTTTAAAGACTGTCTTTCTACTCGCAAATCCATAGGGTTTTGTCAGATTGCAGTTATTTTTGGGTTGTCACACGTGACACTCTCGTTCAGTCGCTTTATTCTTCCTCATGCTGACCTGTATGTTCGCATCTGAGTTGATGACACAGAGTTACAGCTCCGGTGTGATGGGTCGGGGGAGTGGGATGGTGAGTAGGACTTCTCTCCCTGGATCCCGCAAGTTTTTAGTAAACAAAAGATTTCCCGGGAAATTTTCCCATCCCATCTTATATACATATATTTAGAATATATATCCCAATCTTTTTTTTAGCCTGATTTTTTTAACATTTGGGCAAGGGAAGTGGGGGGACCCGAGCTGGATGGCAGACACACAAAGTATATGATACACCAGGAAGAAACTGGAAAGGAAAGCAAAAGACAAGGATGATTAGAAAATTATTGTAGACGGCTTATGCCCCAGACGGGGTAAAAGTAAAAGGCATAAACAAGTAAGTAAGGGAAGTGGGGGAGGGGGTAAAAGTCTAATCAAGGTGTACAGGAGAAAAACGTTTGGGAACTGCTGCCCTAAAAGCATGATTATCCCAAGATATTCATGTGTCAATATAACTTTATATTATGTAGTGTTTTTCCCCAAAATCAACATAATAAGACATATACATTTATGCATACATATATTTAAACAATTATTTTTTTTAAATTTCACAGACCGGTACTTTGTATTAAATTTAAATATCTCTAGTCCACTCTCCGTTGACGAAGAGATAAACATCGGGATCGCAAAAGCAGCAGCATCTATGGCTAAATTTAATAAGCAGTTGTGGAATAATCTTAAACTAACTGAAAGCTCAAAACTAAACGTCTATCGGGCAGATGTACTCAGTACGCTCCTATATGGCAGTGAAGTGTGGACCACTTATGCCAGCCATGAGTGGAACTCAACAGCTTCCATCAAAGATGTCTGCGTCGCATTTGAGCACTTTATGGCAGAACAAGGTGCCTAATAAAGAGGTTTTGGAACGTGCCAAAATGTGTAGCATGTTATCCGCTCTTAGCAAGGGACGCCTTCGCTTGTTAGACCATGTAAATGTAAGAGTAAGGAGAATTGAGGAAGGCCGTCTTCCAAAAGATCTGATGAATGGGGAATTGGCAGAGTGGGCAAGACGTATTGGAGGGCCGCGGCTGCGTTTATGGATGTTTGCAAAAGGAGCATGAGGGACGCCTACATAGAAATCAACGAATGGAAAATCATCGCCAAGCACCGATCCAGCTGTTGAACAGCAGTGTATGAAGGAGTCGGTAGAAGATGTGCGAAACGACGCACTTGCAAAAAAACGAGCATTACGGAAGGCCAAATTTAACCAGGAGTTAAGGTTCTCCTGTAAGAAAAGCAGCCGAGACTGTCAATCCAGGGTCGGCATCGCAAGCCTTTATAATTTAATTTAAAGTCAATATGTACTCCATCATCTCACGAAGACGGAAGGATGCTATATACTCATATATAGATATCAATATTACCATTAAAATTTATATTCATTTCTTTTAATTTGAAACAAATCCCTTGTTATAATTTGTTTTCAACATTTCTTTGTAAATGTTTAGTGATGGATTCGATACTAGAGTTAGCAGTTTATAAATTGAGTACATAATAGCTGAACTTTTTTCTACAGACGGTTATATACGTTATATCCAACTTTTGTTTAACAATCATATTTTTAGCTAGTTTTATAACTAGTACAAGGGATAAGCAGTGGCAAATGAAACAATAAATAGTAGTAAATAACCAACCTCTCAACTAGCCTTAACATTGTCTTGTATTCATTAATTTACAATAATAATTAAACAACTAGAAAATCAACTTATTATACTTTAATTAAGTTTAAAATATATATTGTAATTAAATTAATTCTATCCCGTGATCTGAGTCTAGGTACTTTGACAGAAATTTTTAATATTGTCCTATACCCATAAATGATACATCATTTTAAAGGGCTTGCTATAAGCTTTGCAAAAATACCAATTTCATCTTTCTAGCTTTTATAGAAATGAAGTTACGATTTTTTTTTTGAATTTTATTAACCCCTTCTTTATCTCTGTATTTAACTGTAAAAACTTGTGACCGACTTTCCAAATTTCTGCCTTATTTTGCCCACAACTTTTTTATTTTAAAAGATAATGCTACCAAATTATCCAGAGACATTCTCAATGCAATACACAACACAATGAACAACAAAACATGAACATAACATCAACACTTTACATATTGGATAATTTTATTTGCGGGTATGTTAAGAAAAAAGTGAATAGAAAAATTGGAACAATCATTAGTTATGAAGGAAAAAGCGAACAAATAACATGTTTATTGAATTTAAACTAATTTTAAAAACGAATGTTATATTTTAAACTAATTTTCTAAAGCTTGTGTTAAATTTTAAATCTATTATTATATTTATAACAAGGTAAGTATTCTTTTTTATATATAACATTGAATGAATGTATATAATTATATATAAAAATTACTCAAATAAAATCATCCATAAGTTATAAGTGAGTCTCAGGATGAGGAAAATTTTCTAGTCTTATGCCTGAGCAAAGAGCTAAGCTATACTCCGGCTTTTAAAATCATTCTTAAAAAAAAATGTGGATAATTTAGATATTAAAATTGTTTATGTAAGTAGAAAATTAAAATAAATAAATTGTTAAAAACTTTTCATAGAGACATTCCTTCTAAGACGAGTTTAAACGCATTAAAAAGTAGATATATTTAAAATTGAAAAAAATCATAATAATAATTTTCTTTAAATATTCATTACTATGCAGAAAATATTTTCAACAAATTAGAAAAAAACTAAAACTAAATAAAACATATCTAAGTTTCTTCAACAATCTACATTCAGTTGAAATCCTTTGGCGTCATAGACCACCAGTTTTTCTTGTGTATCATCCCTGACTTGTCCTCTTTAATTATGCATTCCAGGTCGCAGAGGTTACAGAAGTTGTCGGAATTTTCTTTTGGAGATCTAAACATTAACCGACTTTTAAACAAGAGTCATCAAAGATGACAGTACAGATACTCGTAAATTTTACTAAATTCGTCTTAATGGCAGGATACATTTAATATTTTAAAATATAATTATAATAATGTACCGGTATCTCTACTAATAATATTGTCTACACCTTTCTTGAATATGAATTTATAACTTTTTTTCAGCTTTTGTCTTTAAAAAAATAATAATTTAAGTTTAAGGTTATTTTTTATTTTAAGGCTGCGACTATTCGCACCCGGGTACTAGAAGTGAGAGGTTGGGATTAAAAAACGATTTAAAATATTATTGTTGGATTTGTAAGACACAATGAGGTATCAAATGAACGATAATTGAATGGACTATATATATAATTGAATGGACTATATGTTTGTAAACTTACTTCTCCAGTTTAACTAAAATAAACTACCACAAATGACATCCTAATAGCAGTGAGTCTAATGGGACCCGGGTGCGAATGGCGGCGCTACGTGTCCGTGTCCATCTTGACTAATACTATTCGGATGTCATTTGTGGTAGTTTATTTTAGTTAAACTGAAGAATTAAGTTTACAAACATATAGTCAATTCAATTATCTTTTATTTGATACATCAGTTTGTCTTACAAACCCAACAATAATATTTTAAATAGTTTTTAATCCCAGCATCTCACTTCTAGTACCCAGGTACGAATAGCCACTTTGTTATTTTAATTATTCGTGTTCACTTTGTATCTGTTTCAGTTTCGATTTCCACACAACGAACTTAACTTTAAGCTGTTTCTTTTTTCTTTCAAAGATTTTTATTTGTTGTTGATGTGATATTAAATTTGAAGCAATAAATAGCAATATGCATGCCGAAATTCGTCAAACATGAACTCTTAAAAAATTGCAAATACATATTCATAAATTTCAAATTTAAAAACCAATTTAAATACCTTGCATAGTTGTATATCATCTGAGGCATCTGGTAATGATGCCATCTTTGAATCTTGTAGTTTCGGAATTTCCCGCACGGAAAGGGAATTTCCTGTAACATTCTAAATTCAGTTAGTTGGGTAATGTGTCATCGTTATTATTAATTTCGCTTTATTCACAGTTGGGGTAGGATTTTAATTTTGTAAGTTTTTGCGTATGGCTGCATGTAGCTCGGGGGTCTTCTGGTCCGAGAGTATGCAGTCCTACATTTATGCACACACTCTGCAATAATTTTATCCCGAGATTATGATATTCTCATTCTCAACTATCTTAGGTACCCCAATATCGGGCTCTAATTAATGAAACCAACTGTCACTTAAGTAAAATCCATCATAATCCATGATTTCTAATTATTTTCATTAGTATAAAAATCAGTAATCTTGTGTAATTATCGTCATACTTATACTATTGCTTTGTGTTTTCAATAAAAAAAATCACTAGCTATTGTAATTGTAATATCTAGCATATTATCTTACTGTAGCCCAGTGGTTCTCAAACATTTTCCGACCACCGCCCCCTTTTACCATGCAAAGAGAGGTCCGCTGGGACGAGCTCATTAACAATGCGTACAACCGAGCAAAGAAGACTCTAGGGTTCCGAAGGCGAAATCTGAAGATCGGCAACTCAAGTGTGAAAGAAAAAGCATCTAAAGCCTTTGTCCGGCCGCTTTAAGAGTACGCGTCTTCTGTCTGGGACCCATTTACCCAGAAGAGCATCGACAGGTTGGAGGCGGTCCGGCGACGGGCAGCACGCTTTGTCCTGAACCGCTACAGCAACACCTCAAGTGTTGGCAGCATGCTGGAAGCACTGGGCTGGTCACCTTTGGAGGAACGACGACGACTATCCAGGCTCTCCATGATATTCAAGATTAAAAAATGGGCTAGTCCACTGCTCCAACATTAAACAGAAACTCGTCCCTCTCCCCTCTAGACAGCGACGAGGCCACGACATGCATTTTCCGGCTCATAAAAACACGAACTTAGTACAGGAGCTCCTCATTCCTGCCAAAAACAATAAGGGACTGGAAATTTAGTAATTTAGCACGTGAACATTTTTGCTGATAGTACTAACTTCGAGTCCTACATCTAAAAGTCATTGTGTCGGTAAAGCACCAGCTTCATGCTTCTCACGATCTCTCAGATGTGTAAGAGACGATTGTGAAATTCAGGTTTTTGCATTTAATAATAATTTATTTGGCGTCTCAGTTAAATTAATGTAAACTGTCAGAAACTCACACATTTCCTGCTCCGTGTGCAATGTTACGAGGTAAAGAATGTGTCTTATGTATTTAAATATGTCTTTTCATAAAAGAAATATTTGTAAGATACACCGATCATACATATAGGCCATCTTGAATTTGTCTCAATCCATCCGGCCACCTGATCCCGACCAGATTTCTGATCCTGCCCTCTTTAAAAAAAAATGTGCCGACCCCTGCACTTGACTACTGAGCATGTCATATCTAAACACGACGACAGGCGGGAGAGTGAAGTTGCTAGGGTTTGTGACACCCGGGGCCAGAATCATATAAAGCCTTTTGAAAGGCCTCAAGTCATTCGACCCCCCCCCCCCCCGCTTCCCACATTGTCTATCTTTTCTGCTCGTTCGGATACTACTACCCAGCTAAGTGCTATTTTACAAATTTATTCTGTTTTTTTGTTCGCTGACGAAGGCTTCCTGCCGTTGTTTTGTTGCGTTCCCTTTTTTTAGGTTTGACCTTACTTTGTTTTACTCATTTCCTATTAAGCCTATCTTGAAATCTTAATGTCACTACTGACGTTCCAGAATTTCAGAGCAAATTATTAAACCGTTCAAATACATATTTTAAAAAATCATTAAAAAAAAAATTGTGTTTGAAGGAGCTCTCCAGATTTAGTTTTGATTTCTTGTGTTTTTGAGTTTGTCATCAGAGGGTAAAAGAAACAAATATCAGCACAACAATCTTTTGGTCAGTGTAAGATAAACGTTTTTTAAGGTACGGTTACATAGAATGCCCACTTGGTTTAATTTCTTCACAACATGTGGTTGACTTGTAAGGGGGTTTTCCTCAAACTTGATTAGCAAAATTTTAACTTTATATTTTTTCAAAAAGTATCATACTCCATCATTAACTCTACAATCGCCAAGTTGTTGCTGATGTGTTGATATTGTTAACCAAGCAGATCTTTGAGTTCGGTCTCACCACAAGCAAATCCACTTCATGAGAGGAATCACTGACACTACTCTTTACCAGAACTTTCATCCATGATTATTTTCATTTGTTTAACCGAATTCCCAAAGAGCTGTGGATTCAATTGTTTTTTGCGCCGTCAATAATCACAATTTTTTTCCGTTCTCATAAATCAGGGGTCACCAAACTACGGCCCGCGAGGCCAGTTCATCCAGTCCGCCGACGGTACTGGAACTTGCTTGATTAAACGTATGGAACACGAGACGTTGTGATAAAATTTAAATTTCAATATTATGTTTAGAATACTAGAACTCTTCACACGTGCGGAGACTTCCTGGCTGCTATGCGCCTTAATTTACCATTTTCAATGCTTGTTTATGACAGACCTGTTTACCCTCGAACTCCTAAAATCGTACAATTTCGTCTCATAAGCGTACAATACGATATCTTAATAGTAAATAAAGAAACATACAGTATGTAAAATGAATATAATAACTACTCGCATCGCAGTGCCTAGTGGGATCGAGTTAAGTTGGCGTCAAAAAATTAAGTACTAAAAGTAGATGACCTACGTATATAATACAATCTGCGGTCACTTTGTTTTGCAGACGTGTATTTGCTATTGATAATAATTTATATTGTGTGGGCGTACATATCACATTATCACAGTCTATCACAGGTAAAAATATAAAGTTAATGGTTGTCAGGGTCATAAAATCAGTGAGAGTTTGTGTGTTGTGATTTTGGGATAAATGAGACTTGTGAACGATTTTAAATAGCACAATTACATGAGATGTTGAGAGATATAAAAGGGGAGATGACTAGTAGAATCGAGAGAGAGATTATTATCTTCACGGACGGGGCTGTTTAACATTCACGGACGTGAGAGGCGAGAGTTAACTTGTAACGAGAGCTGATATATGATTATTCGCTCTAAAATTAAGTAAAATGGATGGACGTTTTGATAGCTGAGTTTTGATTGCAAACTGTGAATATCTACTTGTACATTGATACTATGTCAGAGGACTAATATGAATTGTCATCACGTCTGGAATAAAGTACTGTGTAGTACTTTGGACAGTGTTGTCTTCTTCTATCAATGAGAGAGACAGTTATTTGCAGTGTAATGAAATAGACCTTAGACAACACAAATATTTCTGATATGAGCCGGAGGGTTCAAATATGTACCAAAATATGTACTCATATCAGCATAATACAAGATGTATTTAAATAAGAATTAATTAACAAATGATGACATTATTTTAAAAACTACCAAGTAACCTGCGGTTGTGGTTTTTAGGAAAAGCTGCTTTTAAAAAAATTATAAATTTCCATTAAGCATATTCCCGCTATTATATTATAGTCTGATAACTAACACAAACTGGGTAGTAAATGGGTGAACGAAAGAGGAGTGTTGCAAACAAAACGGGGACACAAATCTTTCATTTGATACCTCATTTGGTCTTACAAACCCAAGAATAATATTTTAAATCGTTCTTTAATCCCAACCTCTCAATTGCAATAACATGGACAAACTTAGGACAACGAAATGCAGTCATAAACATTACAAAAAATAAAAAAAGAATAATAAAACTGAAAAACTCCAACCACAATTTATTTTATAAAAATGATTATAATGTCCTAAAACAATAATGGTTATGACTAGTGATTACCAACAGTTAAAAATGTATGCACATAAAAATTAATTAAACTATCCAAATAAAAAAAAAGAATCTACTGTAATCGATAATATTATTGGCTGCTGCTGCATATAATAGGAGAATACTAATTCATTTTAAAGAAAATAAATTGTTACATGATCAAATACTACTGATCAGTTTGTTAAACCTTACTAAACGTTACTAGACTCTTGGTGAAACATATGTCTTAAATTAAAGTTTGTTGCAGTTGTATAATTATACCTGTACCAGCTGGCCTTTTAAGGTGTGCAAAATCCATATTTTTTCAATTATCAACTTTTTATTGTTGTAAACCATTCACTAAACAGTTATTTCAAGATTCCCACCCCTCACTACCAAAATAACAACTAACCAAACAATAACTTTCTTTAACAGTGCTCTATTTCTCCTATAACTCTATGCTAGGGGAAATCATTCTAATCAGAAAAAGACATTTAAAAAAACATGAAATAATACATTAAAATTTAATGTTTGTGTAATATTAGTAAAAGCTATTATTATAAACAGAATAATATAAAAATTTAAGAAATTGTATACCGGTTTATAAAATAAGGGTTTGAACATAACAAGCTGAGAATTTTAAAGTCCAAAGTAATACCCACAGTCATGCCGCATATCTTTGTCATCACCATAACTGCATTAATTTTGCCATAAAACATCCCCCGCACCCAACCTTTTGCAAATTGCACAAGTATTAACTTTATAGTCTGATTTGGAGTAATGCCCATTTGTAGGAACATCAATGTAACTTTATGCAACATTTTAATAGATTATAAAATCTTTTTAAAAGTCTCATCTCCGAGCTCTAATATTATTATCAAGAGCTTAGAAATACATACTAGTACTAGTAACTAAGTACCGGTAACAAAAGAAGATAAAAATCCAATTTCCTTCATATAAAAAAAAGTGTGACATAAGGCATGTGTAAGTGTATGAACTCTTTTATGTATAAATGATGTACGTAACTAAGCAGGGTTGAGTAAATGAAACATGTTATGAAATATTGCTTAAAACAGCAAACACATTTATGTGCATTTATTATAGTTAAATAACATTTACTGGTCCACATCTATATTTCTCATTAAAGGGCCTAAAGGTTATAAAGTTAAAACTAATTATCGGATTGTCTGTATTCTTCCACTATGTTGGTGACAACTGTCTCAACATCTTCAAGTTTGCCTGGATCAGTATCTGTCATGATAACCAAGAGTTCATGAACATAATGGTGGAAAGGTGTCACAATCACAATGTCAGTCTGTAGGGAAGCATCACTAAATGTACGTGGCTGTACATTATTGGCTGAGGATAGATGTGTTTAAAAATCATATCAATATTTAAGTGTCATGAGCGTAACAGAAAAGAGACATGGGGCATACATAAATACATACATATATATATATATTAGAGATCATTGGTAAAGATGATAGAGATTTTATGATCCCTCTCTGTTGATCTATGTGAGTCCAATGTTAAATATTGAAGAGATAATATGAGACTTGGGACGAGGCAGATGTTGGAAAGACTAAGTCATTTCTGCCCACCTACTGGTCATCAATCTGTGTGTTTTTTTGGCTCAAGTTTTTGCAAGTCATCATTGGGTGGGCATTTGTATTCCACAGCCTCTTGAGGCTTGGGCGTGTTAATGTGTAAACCTTGAACAGACCATGATTTGCAGCTGCTGGATTTGGCATTTTAAAAAATTATAGCTGGATCCTATTTTTTTAAAAAGCTTTTTGCAATCCCCATCACTTTTGTTTGCTCACATATCACAGCATTTCCTTGAAGGTATTTTCTATTTAAAATCTTTCTCACAATAAAATCCCCTTGCATTGAACAGAAAAAGCTCAAAACCATATGCCCTAGCGCATTACCATTTAATGAGAGTTCCAGTCATTTTGGCTTACCACTTGAATTTTGTGCTGCTGGCTGTTGACTTGTTGAACTTTTTTGGAGATGAATGAGTTGTTTGTTTTTTATAATTGACATCAAAATATTTCTAGCATCTTCTTGTATTCTGGGTACTTTTTCAGCAGTAGGATTTGCTAAATTTGGCTTGGGCTTCTGCTCAACATTATATCTTTAATACACATTGAGAAAAATTAATGGAATGTTTGTGAACAATATGGCTTTAAAAATTTTAATTCTTTAACTTAATATAGTAATTCAATATGTTGTATATATTACAGTTCAATCCCTTATAGATGATCTATTTTTATTATCCTGCATGGGAAGAAAGTCTAAAAAGGTGTATGTCCAGGTCTTTAACTCCCAAATTCATTCATGTCCTTTGTTCTTGGAAATTGAAATCAAAATGAATTCAATTTAAGGGGATCAATTTTTATTACATTTAACAACTGTTTATCTAAGTAAATTTATCAATACTTTTATAAAATATATAAATAAAAGCAATCAAGTTTTAGTAAAGTTCAACTTACCCAGATGAAGAAGTTGAAGGTACTTGAAGCGGATCGTTGATAACATTCTGATTTGGATACAACGTTGTAAGTTTCACACAAATATTCCTTTTCTAAATGTATCCATAATTAAGTCTGAATTTGCTTTGATCATACCATTTGATTTTTGTAACAGTAAATAAATAAATATAATTTAGTTTTTAAAAAATCTATCGACTTTAGATTTTTTCTTATTGTTATATTAAGCATATTTTAAAATTAAATGTTATTTTTTAAAAGGTGTTAAAAAGAGGTTGAAGGAATGTCAAACAATACATACCATGAGAAATGAATTGTTACAAAGCAATGTGCTAATAAATGAGTTCATTTTTTTAAAATGAATGTTACTGCTTTGCATCATTCATTGTAAAATTAAAGCATGCTTAATGGGAAGCAGACCCTTCTTTGGTGTAAGATTTTATAGAAAACATTCCTTGCGAATAAATAGCTTTTTTTTTTTTTTTTAATTGAACATTTATGTGCATTATTTATGTTACAAAATCCATACCTTTCTCTTCCTTGTGTTTTCCCTTGTAATGAAAAGAGAAACACAACATTTTAAAATACATTTGATTGCAAAAGTTTAGAGATATGCACCTACTGCACCTGCTCCATGTAATTCAAATTTTTATAGCTGTTTGAATGAGTGACGGTGACAAATTCAACCCCCACATATTTATCTTGTAGACTTTAATTATTATCTTTTACTAAAGAGATGTTTCTAATAAAAATGTAAATGGATAAAATTGAGATTTATATTGACAATATATTTCTTTGGAAACAAACTGAAACATATGTAGCTTCTTTTTTTACCTTATAATATGGAGGGATATGAAAAGCTGAAACTTATTTCAATTTCTATTTCAATATTTTAATTTAAATTTTTTAATGAAAATATGTATTGCATGATTTAAAGATAACTTTATCTTTTGTGATTAAGTTGACAACAAGTAATAAATACTTCAGTACTTACATAGTTTCAACTTGAGATGGTGTTGAGCTATGATGCTCTGAAGGTGACAACATATTTTGATTTGGTATAGGCTGAAAATTGTGGGGGTTAAAATAAGTTCACATATTGAAAATGTTATTACATGGTACTTTGATTTATTTTTGCATATGAATATTTATACATGTATTTTTCTTTAAATTTTTGTTTATGTGAAATAAAAGATTTTAATATAAACGAATTTAATTTGATTTCAATTTAGTCACAATAGTTATAGCAGGAAGAGTGGAGGCTAAACATTTTTATTTTTATTGCTTCACACCATTTTAAAAAAAAATATTAACCAGCAGAGCTATGGCATTTCCTTAATAGTATTTTTGTGGTGGATTGTGAGGTGCAGAAAATAATAAATTTTCTTAAAATCCATTTTATTATTTTTAAACCTCTTGTGGGCTTGAAGACAACAATTTTTTTTTAGATTTCTCTTCTAGCTAATAATGGATGTAATCATGTGCTCTAAATATTAACTAATAAAAATTATATGTTTTGTCCATATCATGTACTGCACATTGCTGTGCAACGTATTATTATAATTATTTTGACTAAAAAAAAAGAATGAAAATTTTAAAAGCAATATAGGCCTGCGGGCATTTTATTTTTAAAAAATGATAATAAGTAGGATATGTTACAGTTTTCAGACAAAATTTAAAAAAGGATGGTAACTCTGGTAGGCACAATTTTTAGTTAAGTTCGAAAATCTCACATTATTATGAGGACTGTTCTTATGTTAAACATTTTTTTGTTTCATTTTCAGTTTAATTTAAAACAAAGCTGATATATTTAATCCAAGACTTTTAGATCTAATAACTTCACATTAACGTTTCACACAAAGATACAGGAAATACTTTGAAATGGTTTGAGTTTTCATTTTACTTTAAATAATTTTATTTTTATTTTCATGTTCCTCAATCTCAAATTTTGCGAAAAAATATTTTCACAGAACTCTTCTATTTTTTTTAGGGCCCGCTATTAATGAATTGATCATTCTGGCTTCTATGTAATTAAATGTTTCTGAAGTGAAGTAGTGATTATTATTAAACAGAGTTAAATGAAACATCAATGTAATTTTAATTATATAAGGAATAAATTTATGTCAAATAAATAAGTGAATCAATGAAAAATTATCTAAAATTTAATTGTAGACGTATTAGGGAAGAATCATCATTTAAGATTCAATGAAATCTTAAAGCAACGTTATCAATTTCCAATCAGGTACAAGGAATTAAAATGAAGATTAAACGAATTTTATTGGTTTGAAACTTTACCCTAACTCTATTTTTGAGACAGGACCTGCGTGTGACTAATTCTATTTTTGAGAAGCTTGCTTCTTCTTGTCACCAAGCTCAATATTCACATTTAACTGGCTATAATTTTCCAAAAAATTCTCTAAGATGACAGTGACGTCACATAGGGAAATGGTGTCGGTGGGCCGGAGCACGATCTGTTAATGCCCCCTCCCCCGGCACCCCCCCCCCCACACGGGCCGATGCCGGGTCTCCACGCCGCCAGACCGTGCGGAAGCATGCCGGGAACATCCCCCCTTGACCTGGGGGCGCCCGGTTGGCCGAAAACGCTGAGTTTAAAGCGTTCGCAGATGACTTTCCCCAGAGGGCTTGGGTGGGTTTGCTTCCACTCCGGAGGGAAGGTGTTGCGTTACCACCCCTCCCCCCCACCCCCACCCCCCCACCGCTAGGGAGTTTTTCGGTTGGGACGGAAAGCTGGGACGAAAACGGTTGCCTAGGAGCAGCTTTCTCATGGCCGCGTAGCTAATATCATCAGCATGGGTTTTGACCGCCACTCAAGCCTCATATCCATTAACGGCAACAGTGACAAAGGGTTTGGTCAAGTCAATGTAATAAATAAAGCTAAAGACGCCAAGAGAGGAGAAAACCAACAAACATCTAAAGAGACCAAGGTTGAGGAGCTCCACTTTTAAGAAATCTTTTGTCGATGCATTGGGAGGGCATCTGAAATCCTAATCTCTGGAGGCAAAGGAGCAGCCAGAGTCTGTGACACCCGGAGCGGTTCTTGGGTTCGCCGACCATCATTCACAAAAAAAGACTAAACCAATTTTACACTACATGAATCATGCGTAAGTCATATTTAATATATGAAGTGTTTCAAATATGCTGTCCAGAGCAGATCTCCTGTCTCAAAGCTCATCTTGAGGCGAAGCAAATGCCATAAAGTCATTACGGTTTCCAGAAAGCTTGTGGTACCGTAGTTATGGTTTTTGCGGTAAGGTGGCTACAAAAGAAATGTCATTCGCAGAATGGCGACATCTACTCTAATTATATGGCCAATCAGTTGAAGCCCTTTTAGATGGTACAAATGAATTGATTGACCACTTCCTCTCCATATCTTATACTGAGACTACTCAAGTTTTGACACTAAAAAGTGTTAGCACAAACACGCGTGATGATGCTTTCAAATCTCGTTAAAATAAAATGAGGGTCGAACAAAACTCATCCTCGCAATATAATGTCCAAAAAATATTCTTAAGGAATCGTTATATACGCCTTGCTGATCCTTACAGTAAGGGGGTACTTTAATCCCCTCCATTTATATTAAAATGGGATAAAAATGTATGAGATCTTCTATTTCACAGTCATCTTCGAGCCGACCCTTCTCACAATGAGACTAACCCATCTTCAAGACACCGTTGTAGGACTGGCCTCTATTTCATGGAAACTTAACACATTGGCTTTCTTAGGGCACCCTTAACATCGAGTCATTCTGATAGAGGGCTTCGCATAGGGTTACCATGAGTCCGGGTTTCCCTGGACATGTGCTCTTTTTAGGCTCCTTTCTGGGCATCCGGGTGGTTTTCCAGAAGTATGGCTTTTGTCCGGGGTTTTCCCTTGTCCGACACCGATCGATACCTTCTTAAATACTTTTCCGTTTTATAAACTATTCTACTAAACATGACCTTGGTCATCTTTGCATGCGAATGACAAACATCACAACAACTTAACAACAGAGTTCAACGGTAAAGGTTACTAAGGTAGCCATCAAAACTTCGGCTTCCGTTTTTTGTAAACATAGCGCCTGACGATAACGCGAGTTTGTGATAACTGATATTCAGTCAAGTTACAAATATCCAACTTTTTCATTTTAAAAAAAGAGGAAGTATGTAAGCATAGGCGAAGCCGGTGTGTGGACCTTGCAACCCCTGTGGCTGCAGAGGGACTAGGGTATGTTAAGGGACACAATTTTGTGATGTGCAGAAATGAAACTATCAGCTATGCAAAAAGGGGGGGGGGGAACTGGCAATGGGCTTCCAATATCAGGTGAGGTCTTTAACATGGGAAAAACCTAATATACAACTTCGATGTTGGGTATTTCAAGTATGGATTTTGTGTCATTTAAATAAAAATAATAAACAGCAATTTAAGATGATATGACAAATTATAAGATTAGAATTCTAAAAGATAATTCCAACAAAAATA